>OY720354.1:20998179-21598179 GCA_963082945.1 Cerastis leucographa
AGTTGTTTGAAGTTTAAAGAGACATGTAATTGGTTAACCTCTAATTGTACAGTTAGAAATACTATGCGAGCGACTACCTTATCTTAAATAATAAGGCGCTTCAGTTTATTTGTTTAGGTACTCCATTCTGCCTTGAATTTTTCCTGTAATGTTCTTGTAAGAATCAAATTCACAATTCGCAATATTGGACCCAATCGCTCAACTGTGCCAGATCAATCAACAGTCTCAAATATTGATAACAACAATAATTAATAAAATGAACCCTATTAAATCGATCCCAAATTTTAACCCTTTCCTTTCCTTCTCCTCCAGTCCCTAAATATTTATAAATAGCTCTGCTTTAGAGCTATTAATAAACACTGTTCAGTCTGAACCGGCGGCCCAATTCAGCGGCTAATCTGCGGCGTCTAATGGCGTAACGGATGGATCCTTATCATCCGCCCCATTTCACTAGAGGATGCGCGATTGGGCCAACAGATCGGGTGTTTAACTGTCATTAATTAAATTGCTGGCACAAATATGTTAATCATTGTTTGTTATCATAAGTCCATAATCTTCCGGCACAGTCTTTCTCTCTAGGAGATGGCTGTCCACCACGCTGGTCTTTGATTTTTTTGTCGTTTAATACTTTTTCACTTTTCATCAGACAGATCAAAAGAGAACCAAATGTATTAGGTATTGTACCTTATACATTTGGTCCTCTTTTTGTTTGGTACAATAGGGGATCGGACTGGGTAAAGAAAACGACATTCTATTTTGTCCGTCAGACAGGTAATACAAAAATATTAGACAAGTATTTTTTGTTTTATCAAAATATCAAAAAATTACTTAGTTAAAACTAATTAAAGTTGGAGAGTGGGGGCTTACTACGTCACAAGTAGGTATAAAACTTACCTACATGTGATGTCATGCGCCATTTCAACTCAATATATCTCCGTAATTTTATGACCACGTGAAAAAAGAAAAAATACATGTCCAATACTTTTCAATAAACTACCCGACGGACAAAGAAAAAAAAAATTGGATTATCCCCTATTTAAGTAACATACAGGTCATGTCAAAAATATAACCCAAATTCTAAATGTATGTTTTCTTTTCTTTTCAGTTCCCAGACTAGTTATGTTACATAACGATGGTTTGTTAAAAACTGCCTAATACCGTTTTTCAAATAGTTTGGGTAGTTTTTGTTCCAGCGGTACCATTATTTTATTTTTATAATACACACTATAGGTATATAAAAGTTTCATATCTTACACAATATTCAGATAATTACTGACATCCGCACACTCACCATTAAGTTTCAGTTGAAAACCAGCGTCAGGCACATTTTGCTGAACTGGGCCTTTTTAGAACAGCCGTGAGTCACACAGTATTTCTTGTATTATTTTGTATTTTTGTAGTGAAAACTTCTTTAACTGCGTAACTCGCGTCAGGTCTCGTGTCAGAACACGTAATCGTCAGGCTACGTAGGTTGCGAAGGAATTTGAACTTTATGACATCTGTCATTGAGTTTGGGTTTCCAAAACTATCCTTCGGTTTCTCCAAAGAGGTAAAATTCGTAAGACGGTTTGTAATAGTTCTGAAGTGTTAAATTTTTAAATTGTCATGTTTGTGTACGATATCGCAATAAATGAATATTGTATTTTACCACATAAATGATAGTACTTTTATACTGATAACTAGCTGTCCCGCGCAACTTCGTCTGCGTCACATTTTCCCCGTTTTCGCAACATTTGTCATTGCTGCTCCGCTCCTATTGGTCGTAGCGTGGTGATATATAGCCTATGTCCTTCCCCAGGTTGAGATCTATCTTCTTGCCAAATTTCATTAAGATCCGATCAGCCGTTTAGTCGTGAAAAGGTAACAAACAAACAAACATACAAACAAACAAACAAACAGAGTGACTTTCGCATTTATAATAATATATATATTAGTATGGATTAAGCAATTCGTGCAAAATTATTCCCAAAACATTCCAAAATATCAAAAATGCACAACGTCAATATTCAAGTTTTCACTTCTGCCGGCACTTCCAGAGAGCAAACCGTTTTTTTTTTAAATATTGTGTGTACTTGTGGCAACTGGCATGTACCAATAAACGTTTTTCTTTATATGCTGCCTAATGTCTATCATTCCTAAACTTTTAATTCACTCTTGTTCAGTCATTTGAACATTACTCGGAGAATTTTTTTCATCAGAACATTTTCGGTCTAATAAGATAATTCGTCCCAAAAACCCAAAACCTTACTTAAACTAGACTGGATTTTTAATCTAAACGACGCAGAATTAGTCTAAAATACCCTGAAAGTGTGAATTATTTCGTAACTGTAATAAGTCAGGGCTTTCCGCGCATTTTGTTGGCTTTGCGGCCATTAGTCACGGGAGTGTAAGTCGTGGATAATAAGCACAAAAACGTTCAGACACGGTGACACGACTCTGCTCTGCAAATGACGCGTGCACAGATTAATTAAACTCTGTGAGATTGCGCTCGGGTTCATATTGTTGTTCCGGAAAACTTTTGTTGGGGATTTGGAGTGTATTGATTGTGTTATTTTTATCTTGGAAAAAGGTGACGTGACCTTATTCTCAAGATCAAGGTATGGTAAGTTGGTAGCTTGTATATAAACTGAGGCGTACCAAAGCTCAATTCCAGTGTATTTTTTGTATTTTTTTTTTAATGTTGCCCCACACTAGGAATTTCTCCTCCTCAGTGTCCTCAGTGTCTCCCTAAAATCGACTCCTAGCATTTAGAACTATAACAGGTTTTTATTAAAACCTGTGTTGTTAGTTTTCTTGTAAAACCGAGTCAGATTTTCTATTTTATCCAACAATATCTGGTTCGCAAAAACAAAACGCAAAAAATCTCAGGATTTTGTATTTGATACTCTTAGATAGATTGGCAGACGCTCCATGTAAAATACTGGTATTCAGTTGGATCCGGTTACTGGACTGGAAGCCATTCCTAACATAGTTGAAAAAAGGCAGACTGACTATCTACAAATATCTACTACTCATTAGAAATTATTTCCCATACCAAAATAAAACTGTAAAATTGCAGAAGAATATCTGATGACATTATTCTGCATTTTTGCAATTTTATTTTACCAGCTAGACTACGACTGCAAGTCAAAGGTAACGCGGTGAGAAACGACGTCTATTCTTCAAGGCTTACCGAGTTTTATGAATACGACGCCGCGCTCTGCTGAGCTTAAAATATTATGTGCGTAAGCGATATTATGGCTTAAATACCGCGCCGTTCCTGAGGGATATTTTAAGATAATTTTCGTACTAAGTGTTGGCATTAATTTGTTATGTCTTTAAGAGGTAAAAAGCCTTGTTGTTTCGTGAATTTTTAAAAGATTTTGAAGAATTTCTTTTTGTTTTGTTAAAAGTTCTTGCTTGTTCTTAAGGGTTTTGGTATTTTTCAAAATCAAAATCTAGAGAATCTTTTAGATTATGTCAAAGTTTAACACGGTGGTAATCGTTCATCCAAGTTTATAAAAGAAGTAGTTGTTACCCGCGACTTCGTACGCGTTAGGTTCGCGATTTGCTTAAAATAAGATTTTTTGGTCAGGTGGTTTGTAAGTCCAATTTTTTGTTTGTTTATATTTACTGATATATTAAGTATTCCTACACGGCATTAATTTACCATACAACTTTTTTGTTTGTTCTCATGCTTTCATGCCTCTCTTTGAAATTAATAAATATACATACAAACTTTAACTCCTCTTTAAACCCATTTGAGGTGAACATTTCTAAAAATCTTAGTACCTACCGTATTAAAAACTTGCCAGATTTCCAGTTTCTGAGTTTAATCGTTCTAGAGATTTTGTGATTAGTCAGTGAGTGGAAGGTGTGCGCTTTCATATATCCAATTAAAAGGTATTACTAAAAGAATGCTACGTCCTAAGCCAGATCATGATCTATCGTATGACTTTGATCCAATTTCGTTCAAATGTTTAGGTGTGAAAAGCGTATAACAGGCAATATATAGAAAATTATTTTTGCACTCTTATCATTAGTACAGATAGTATGGTTATGAATAGTATGGACTTGTATTATTTTATACGGATTTTTTTTGGAAGAGGAAATTCCAGCTATCAATGGAAATTTGTAAAAGTTGCACCTAAATTGTGCGAAAAATATGCCTAAATTTATTTTTCAACTTAGGGACCTATTATAACGTAACTGAATGTAAAAAGTTGATCTACATAATTTTTGTAAACATTTTTGCTATGCCCGTCTTTTGCTAGAAGATGAAGATTTTGTGGGCTGGGTAGTTTCATAATTACATGAGCACGCCCCTTGCAGTTGCTGATGAGAATGCAGGATGTCTCTAAATGTAAACTGCTACTTTAATTATTGGCTCTTGTTATATATTTGTAGGCTACCAATAAGTTTCCAGATTGGGATAGACGTTAAACATTTAAACTCATATAATACATACACTATGGAGAAGAACCGGCAAGAAACTCCATGGTTTCTTTTTTAAATCATTTGGTTTTACAATATTTGAATACACAGTTACAGCGTTAGTACTTAAGTATGGGAGGACAGCGTAGGCCCGACAATAAGTTGATGCTTACTACAAAATGTAGAATAGGATAAAGAAAAAAATAAAACTTCATACCATATTCCATCACTATCCAAACGACCGTTAAGTCGTGAAAAGTTAACAAACAAACAGACTGACTTTCGTATTTAATATATTATTAGTATGGATACATTACGGAAACGAGCTAGGGAGTTTGTTTATTAGCGGTAGTTTTCTAACGTTAATATCTACTGCTGAGAATAGAAACCATTTGGAAGGTCTGATGCTGGAAAGGTTAATTTTCTGCTTCTTAGCGGGTAAAACGTTATTTTTTAAAATTTGTAATTGACCGATAAGGAGTTTTCAGTACAATTCACTGTGACTAAAACAAAAGTGGCATCAACTACTAACCTCCACGTGAAAGAGTTGCGAAAAAACATAGTAAACGGATTTAGATTCATTGACTATTTATTCCCGATTGAAACAGCATAGTGTCTCTACACTTATCGTGAGATTTGGTACACCAGATGAAAGGGACCCATAGGAATTCCTTCTGCTGAAAAGACATAGATCGAGGTACCTCATCTAAATGGCTTAGTGTGTTAACAAAGATTGCAAAGTTACAAATAAATTGAAACCAGTGTCCAACTAATTGATCACCCGAATCCATTTTAATTAATTAAATCATCGTAATAAACATTCATCTAACCACACAATTGAAGATTTTTACGCGAATCGCTTCATTCACAGCGATTCTTTTATTACGAAGATAAAAGGAACAGTTTTTAATTTGATGTCTGTAGAGGCAAACTTTATTCAATTAGCCGGGGAAATTAATCTTCGAGTTTTGTGAGACTTTTTTAAAAAAAAAGTAAGGACACATTGTTCTGAATTTAGAAGTAATTTAATTAGGATTGTCTGGGTGCTGGGCCAATACTCGTAGGAACTCCATGCACGTTAGAACAAAATGATGGTTTTCAGTACATTATATTAGACTGGAAGCAGACCCCCAACATCATTCTCTTTCCCTTATCCCAAATTATCTGGGGTCGACGCAGTATGACTTCTTCTTCCATACTCTTCTATTACTTGTCATCTCGTCAAATACCTCCTTTTTTGTCAAATCATCGTTTATACAGTCCATACATCGTTTTTTTGGTCTTCACCTACTCTTACAGCTATCCGAATTCATTGGAAGTAGACGCCAACATAGTTCACATTTATTGGAAGCAGATCCCAAAAGGTTGGGCAAATGTCGATAAGGAACTGTTTTCAAATTAGTATTAAAGGCAATCTACATAATATTATAAGCCATGTGAATTAGAATACTTCAATAGGTCTAATCTGGAACACTTTAGGTCTCGTGCAACAAGACATTTTATTCATAATAAGAAAGTTCAGTCATTCACATCGTAAGATTTTCAAGATTTTCAAGATTTTCTTAACTTCAACACAACTGGCGAAACCACAACCAAAAGTATTTCAATAAATTACATTAATTAGTTCTTTAACAATCTCAACCAAGTGCACGCAAAGTTGTAACAAAGTTTCCATTTTTAGCTCTAAATCAATATTGATTGGGCTTAAAATACTTTGAAACAATAACTGTGGGATTGTTCCTACCCTT
The DNA here is from genome assembly GCA_963082945.1 of Cerastis leucographa. Taxonomy (NCBI): domain Eukaryota; kingdom Metazoa; phylum Arthropoda; class Insecta; order Lepidoptera; family Noctuidae; genus Cerastis; species Cerastis leucographa. Next base: position 21,004,341 of record OY720354.1, read on the forward strand.
CAAGGGACTTTGACCTTTGGTCACGGGTAAAGGGCAAGAGTCAATAGTATAAAAATAAAGTGTTGGCAGTAAGGTATGAAATAAAACGAGGTATTTTAGAAAGGACGTTAAAAGCCTCGTTTTGTTTCGCGCAGAGAATTGTAATAACTAAGTTAACGGCAATGTGGGAGTGGAAGAAATACTGAATACTTGAATGCGACTGGTTAAGACATGAGATTATTAGATTCGACAGAGGACATGGAAAAAGGGGACTCTAAAGTTTCACGGAATGATGGAACTTATGACCGTTGAAGGGCGTAAACATACACCTGGCGACACATCAATCAATGAGACATCAGCTTTGCAAAGCGTGATTGGTCGTCATGCGCACACCATTGAGTACGTGTGACAACTTTGAAGTCGTTAAAAAATCTTTCGGTGTGTCCTAGTTAGTCTGTCTAGGGTGCTGTCTGAATTAAGCCCTAATCTGATTGGAGTGTTCAATTTATAGCCTGTATTTATGACTTATCACTTTATGACTTGTCTGTCTAGGCTTTTTCAACTGTGTTGGGGACGTCTTACAGTCTCACCGGATGCAGCTAAATACACCAATATTTAAATACCAATGCTAAATACCATTATTTTACACTAGCTGTGCCCGCGACTTCGTACGCGTGGAATTAGAATTTTTCTAAAATAAAAGTAGCCTAAGTCACTACTTACTACGTCAGCTATTTGCCAGTAAAAGTCCCGTCAAAATCGGTACAGCCGTTCCAGTGATTAGCCTGAACAAACAGACAGACAAAAACGTAAATAATGTTATTTTGGTATATATACCGTATATACATTCATATGCATGTAGTAAAAAGCGGTTATTTTAATAACAGACACTTATTTTTATTTTATTTGTATGTATAGATGGAACGATTATCTGACCTTCGCAACCCAGTTAGTGCTGGGTATTACGATACCCCGCTTGGTTAAACTGGTTGTCAGTATTTCGGGCCACTAACTAGCTGTAACGTCTGTCAAAGATCTACAAATGACAGTCGGGACCAACGTACTTTCCGAAGCACGGAGGAAACTCGGTATGTAATGTGTGTAACTCGGTGGTAACCCATCCAATACGGGCGCTGTCAGTTGTGACTGGTCATCTCTTAGCTGCCACGGTTTATTTTAATTACTTTATTTTTTTATTACTGATTTAATCTTTTACTCTGGACGCTCTTAACTTGCCCGTATTTCTACATTGTTCTCACATATTTGTAATTCTTAACATGAATGATGTAACCAAGATTTTGTAACATATTTTGATTTAAAAGAGTGTCCATGGAGTTTCTTGCCCGTTCTTCTCCATAGAGATCTACGCTACGGAATGGGCAACTACAGTACTTTCACAAGTTATTATGCCTTGTGACTGGGACTGTAGCTTCGCGTTTTATTTTGTTCTTTTTGACTTTCAAAAGTGCCTGTAATGGTCTAATTGAAATAAATGCTTTGACTTTGACTTGACTTTGACTTTGAAATAACCAACCTAGGTAAACTACACAAGTATTTGCCAGTGTAGGTACCATTGAATGCACTTAATAAATATCTTGTTAATCTTAGTATTGTATTTATTTCCCTTTGACATCAAAATACTTTTTAACGACTTGTCTAGTAGTACATCGAATGTAGTCGTTGTGGATTACCGCATCCGACGGGTAAATGGCATCATAAGCATTTTTTTGCTTTTAAAGTATTTTATCATTATGCCAATTCACCAATTTTTAATCTTTCTAAAAAACAATACGTACTGTTCAAAGAAAGGCAAGGCAAGATAAATAAAGCCAGATTGACACTCAGCGCCCGCAGACATTTCCTGTCTTATTAAAGTAAGTTCTACTTCGTTCCCTTGCTTATTTACTTTAGTTTCTTGTACAGAGCGAACAGAATACTAAATCTAAACAAGATATAAATCAGTACCTTTAGTATTACGTGTATAAATCAAAGTTTCCGCCGTGACCTGTTTGACTTTCTGTATTTTCGTGGAACCTAAAATACATTTTCTGCGTACCTGGGATGGTCTAGTGCTGTCCTACAATTTTATAAATTACTTTAACCTGTGTGTGTGTTTATTTTATTACGGGAAGAGACGAGGGTAATGAAGAAGAAGAAGAAGATAATAATGTGTTTATTTTCTCCTATTGTATTTGCATTAATAATGTAACCACTTAAAATTAAAGGGGGTTGGAACACAGCAGAACTCAACTCGCTATGAGTTTTATATAAGTTTTCTTTTTACTCTGTCCACAACTAGTTTCTACCCGCAACATCGCCTGCGTTAAAAACATATTCTATGGAAATCGTATTGCATTGCATAAATAGTATTTACAAACACAAACACAGGGATGTTAAAACCACCAGCTGGCCTACCATGACGTCTTAAGTAGTATTGTTTTAATCTTATTCCAGCGTGGGAAAAAGATGGCGCTAGACGTCCTATATAGCTCCGTCTCTTTCCCACATTGGAATGACATTTTAAAACATTAGTGCTTTAATACGTCATAGTAGGGCCCCTGATCATAAACAAACGCCGCTTGTGGTGTCCACTCTGCAGGCCTAGCGCGGTGGCGATGGCGGGCGCGAAATATTAAACATATGAAACCGCCGCTTGTGGCCACACTGAAGTGAAACAGGCAGACGCGACGCGCGACGGGCATCAGCGATTGAGCGACTTAGCGCGCGGAGTTTTCAAACTTTCCTATCCGCGCCTTATGGCCACACTGCATGCCTAGTCCGCGAGCGACCTAATGCGCGTATGGCAGGGGCATCAGTTCTTCATAAAAATGTAAAAAAATCATAGAGTTGGACTATCTTTTAAAAATACCAAATCCTCTTCCATGGTTTGCAACACCTGAAATATACCTTAACGCTGCAACAATACTCGCTTCTCACTGTTGCCACCGCACACCTCCGCAGTCGCCCACACGCCCTAGTCACCGCGCGTTCAGTGTGGATGCACACTGCACTTCAAATGTTTGAAAGGACATCACCAATTGGTTTGTGAAAGGGACGTAGACGTAACACATAAAACTAAATTAATAGACCTACTTAGGTATACTGCACTAAGCTATCGCATGTCCCCGCCTGCAGGCATATTTAATTCTCCGCAATAATTCTGAGAACTAAAAGCACTCAGACCTTCTAAGACTCAATAATATGACTTGAAGGAGTGGTTGACAGACACTACTTCACACTTCTATTGAAACGCAGACTTCGGTTTTCAAAATTGACAATTGACAGTCAAAATAGCATTACCATACAAAAGCCTCTCCAATGACGTAATCCTAGAAAAATAAATTGTGTTCGAATTTCAGACGGCCAGTAGATTTCTTCGGAAAAATATTATAGAATGTTCGAAGTTCGCACTTAGGTTTGTTTAGTTTTTTTCTTCTATTCTCCCCTGTCATTGTCATGCTATCATTTATTCATTTTTCCTTCATATCATTCTTCACACAATCCAGCCATCTTTTCTTTTGTATATTGCTCCCACTTAATTTAAATTGATCACTCTTTAAGTTGCATCTACATCAGCCTTTGTTTCTGTTCTAAAAAATAAAACCATTTACCTACACAAAGTTTCAAATACACGAAACAAGTATTCTCCGTATTCGGTGCGGGTATCGAATCGCACCGCTGTGGTTTTGTTTTGACAGCATCCATCCGGCAGAATGACGCACTGACGCACAGTGCGCAAACACACACGGATTACTTTGAACGTAGGCGTACACAAGTGATATTACTGATAGCCCGAGGGTGAAATGTTAGAATTGTACTATTTAAACTAGGTTTAACGTTACTGCTATGGTTATTGGAATAATTATTACTGTTGCTTTTGCAAATGAAATAATTTTAACAGACTTCAAAAAAAGGAAATGTTCTCATTCGGTTGTATTTTTATTGTTTTAACCTCATAACTTCGTCATTTATAAACCGAACAATGATTTTAATGTGAAAGGATATACTTTCCGATTCCGATCACCCTATGTGAAATGTGTTCTTTTATATAAATTGAAATTTGTATGGCCTACACTACATAACGGAAAACAATTCTATCTGTCTGGTACAGCCCGACATCAGCTGTCATGTTGTAGTCCACCCGTGTATTAAAACAGTCGTCTGCTAAGAGGACCCTCCGTTTTCAGACTATACAAGGTATCAACAGACCATTGTTACGTATGGGAAATCATCAAGTGTCAGACTTGTTCGTTCCACGAAACACCATCTCAAAAGGTTATTGCAATCTACTCATCTCCCCTACGAAGAAATGGCTACTTGCCTCGTCGCGGCTCGTGCCGACTGCGTGTTTGTTGGGTGCGATTCCCAACAGACTTGTACTGACTAAAACCCATCCATGTTCCTTCTTAGCCCTTTGTGTTCCAGGGCCGCGGTATCTCTTTCGAACAGTCCCGCAGCACTGGCAGGCATCGGCCCTCTCGGACCCCTTCCGATTTGCTGAAATCTCTTTGAGGCGCGCGTGGAACACGGACCCGCCTTCGACACGGCTTGTCGTCATAAGACGGACGGACGGTGAGCAACAGACCAAGTAACGCTACGCTATGCAAACTAAGTAACGCTACGCAAACTAAGTAACGCAACGCAAACTAAGTAACGCTACGCTAACTATGTAACGCTACGCAAACAATATTGCCGGGAAACTACTTTTTTTTTTGGGGTGAAAAATCTCCTTTTACGGTAAAACTCAATGTAACGTACTCAAAACATTGTGCTGATGAATGCATTGAATAGTAAGTGGGTGGGTCATGGAGGTATTTCAAGTAAATTTGCAATCTCCAAAACTCGTATTCCAAAAAAAAAACCTGAGAAAGGTAGAACTTAGACCTCCAATTTCTCCGTAAAGGTTCTCAGGTAAGTCCAGAACAAAAAAAAAAAACCCTCTATTAAGAAACCTTATCCAGCCTATTCTTATTTATTTATTTATGCGCACACAAAATACTAAAAAGAACAGTACATTAAGATAGTAGAGCACAAAGGTACTGCTTATTTCAAAAGAAATTTCTTCCAGCAGACCTGCGAGAGGAAAGTTCTATTAGAAATGTAGACACAGTGTGTAGAAAGGACGAAATAGGAAAATTTAAATTAGAGCTTAAAACAAAAATATACCATATAAAATAAACATACATACAAATATATACACATATAAAAAAAGGTAAATATATACCTGTAATATATATCAGAATATTACAATATAGAGGAAAGGTAATGCTCTTTAACTTGCTTTTTGAAGAGAATTAAAGTTTCAGATTCTCGAATGTTATTCTTACGTTATTCTTCATGCCTCTACAAAATAAAATGGTCAATATTTGCCATTCAATTAAAGTCAGAAGTATCGTGTTACGACATTCGACTGAGCAAATTACAATGATATATTATCTTAATTCCCAAAGGTGTGGCGCTTTTAGAATTTAAACTCATATTTAACCACTAAATCGAATGACCTAGTAAACAAAACAATACTTAAATTATATGAAATGAGGTGATAATAAATAGTCCCTTATTGCCCCTATGCAGCACGTTAGCACCGCATTAATAGTGGACCGCAAACGAATCGGTGTGACAGCGCCAATCTGAGCGTGATAATGAAGCGATATGGTTGCGGGTACGTACATGATCAGTCGGATTTCATTTTAATTGTTTTGTGTGATTCCTATAATATGTATGTTGGATCCGGTCATTACTATGGACATAAAATGAGTCGGCAAGCGCGCTGGTGGCAGTGGTGGCATTACGCGACCACGCGTGTTAAACTTTGTTTTAATAAAATCAAAATCAAAAGTCATTTATTCAAACTAGGCTGATAATCAGCACTTTTTGAACGTCAAAATTACAAGAGACAGTCCCCCAAAATAAATGTTAGTTTTTATTATCACCTTGTATAACTTTATTGTTATACAAGGTGATAATCAAGAACATCTTCGTAGCTCAAAGATTATTATTTAAATTCCCAGCAGTCCCTACTACTCAACCGACTACTACTAAATTTTTTTGGCACCATTACCGTTTCGGAAGTCAAAATTGAGCCACGAAGCTAAATAACAGTACGAATAATAATACAAATAAAATATAAGATTATTCTAAAAATACAAGTAAAAGTGCTCTCAAAAACGGTGAAGGAAAACATCGTGAGGAAACCGGCATGTCCTAGAACTAAAAATTCGTAGACATGTGACATCTACCAACCCGCACTGGACCCGCGTGGTGGATTATAGCCCACTCCCTCTCATAGAGAGGAGGCCTGCATCCCAGCAGTGGGAACACTATAGGCCGATGATGATGACAAGTAAAAATAAACATCATTTATATAGTACAATGTTGTGAAATTTTGGATTAGGTAAAATAATTAATATTGTATTTAATACCAACTTCCGTAAATCAACAAGTTTTGATAAAATTCACACCTTATTTATAATGATTTTGGCAGATGTATTTTTAAAATGATAAATATTTAATAAATTAATACATGAATTTTAATCAAGCTTACACAGATAAGTACCTGTCTACCGGTACAACAGCGTGCTTCTTCAGAATCGTGGTGTTTTAATACATCCGGAGAGGTGGGCACGGACCTTCACTCACTAGACACCTTATGGAGGATATCGCCGCCGTGGTAAACCGGGGCGAAGGTGCTGTGATGATCTGATCTTGTTGGCAGGGTGAACGTGCCCCAAAATCCCACAAGATAGAGAGGTATCGTAGGAGAAAGGTCAGGCCTTTGCCCAGCAGTTAGCATGCTACCAAATAGTATGAATATTTCAGTCAATTTAAAAAAAAAAAGATGATCATTTAGTTCCACGAAAAGCTAAGTATAAAAACTGTCCAAGTTCTGCATTGCCCTGCGTGCAACCGGTGTGGCCTGACCTATGACGCCGCAAATGTGTATGTTAAGAATTACCAGCTGGCGCCTCTGTACTTTCTGCCAACGACCCACGGGAAAGAGTAGTTTTAAAAACTAAAAAAACTGGACAAAAAAACAAGCGCATATAAAAGCAGGCGAACCCATTGCAATATTTTGCAAAATCCTTTTTTTCAGGGTTTCAGTTTTAGCTTAAATACATTACCCTCCTCAGTCGGGTAAAAAAGACGTAAGTTTATGTAAGTCATCAAAAAACTATCACCCACAAAAACTGTATACACGATACACGAGACCGCTCCCGAAATGATTTTCACTTTGCAATCGCCCCAACCGCCGCGCCGCCATCACCGTCTGTCACCATCCGTCCGTCCCTAAAATATGTTCTGCCCCAAACAAACGGAACACGTTATGCAGCCATATCACTGTCAACTGTTTTAGCGCTGCAGCGCTTTCGAAATACTAGTTTACGGTGAATTGTCTGGTACTGGGTATTGGTTATTGAACTGAATAATCATTTTAATTTCGATCATATTAAAACTTTGGAGCTTCCAATGATATGAATGAATAAAATCAGTTATTTTAGTGAAGGACATTATGTGACTAAAAGAGTGATGAATATAAATGTGGATGGATGGAGAGGGAGAGGAAGACCAAAGAAAAGATGGATGGATTGTGTAAAAAATGGCATGAAGGAAAAAGGTAGGGTAGGGTAGGGTAGGTGAGGTATGTAGGGTAAGTAGGTAGGGTAGGGTAGGGTAGGTTAGGGTAGGGTAGGGTAGGGTAGGGTAGGGTATGTAGGGTAGTAAACGATAGCGTGACGAATGACAGAAGAGAATCGAAACCAAATAACATGGGTTGAGGACGCCATCGTTAGCATGTTTATAGGAATACACAACGGTAATGATACTTTATTACCGCTAAGTAAAGACGACTTTTGGACTGCCAAACACCGAGGATTTTTATTACTTTTAAAGTTCAGAGGCTAAGTGTTGCCATACAACGTGGCAACGCCGCCAGTCTCTTAAGCACATTACCAGCGTTGAGAAGGAGTTTTTTTTAAAACTGCCATTTGCTTCTAGCCCAATAAAAAGGTCAGGTTCTTCTTAGCGTATCAATGGCAATAAGTAAGTAAGTAAAATATGCTAATAGTGTAACATCAACAGCAAATTTGACTGGACATCAACCGGACGATGGAGGTGCAAGGTGGACCATTGTCTTGGACCCACTGCATACGCACATGAGAACTGAGTTACGTTATGCTGTACCTGATTAGGTCTACATTGGAATGCAGGTAATATATTTAGTATTGAATAATCGGTTTACTTCCACGTGGAAAAATATGGGGGAGGCCTATGCTATAGCAAAATAATCATCAGAAACCGATGTCAGAGGAATAAAAATTTTACAGTCGGTAAATAATAATTTCTTATTAATATGCCTTTACTAACAATATTACGATCTAGTTAGATTATTAACATAAGCTGTTTTTATTATTATAATCGGTTTACTGCAGTCACACTTAGCAACTGAGACATTAAATCAATATCTATGTACTCACCACCTGAGGTGTATATCTGAAGATCTCGTCCAGGTCTCGGTACCACTTCACGGAGTGCAGCGGAGGATCATGCTGCTGCCTCATGTACTGGCAGCGCAGCTCTGCCTCGCGCCGCGGGTCTGCCCACAGGGGCACCTCCAGTGTTGTGATCGTGTGAGATACACTCCGGGCTGAAACAAATGAAATCGTGTGTTAAAAAAGCCTATGGCAGCGTTTAGGCAAAAGGCCCTCTTCAAGTAGATAGTTTTTCTCTCCATTGTTAAAATGTCAGTTACAGAACTGACGGATGGAAAGCTTAAAAATTACATCAAACGGCCTATCCATTAGCATACATTTTTAAGACCTAGGTATAACTTAGCACACTTTTGTTTCTCGTAATTATATTTTCACATAACATTATTTACGCATAAAACAGCTTGCGCATAATTATTTTAAGTATTTTTTCTAATCATAATAATGATTAAGCATAACATTCTAAAGCATACATTTATTTACGCATTTTAGGCATAACATCATCTGCCTAGCCTTTTCTCAAACTATCTTGGAGTCGGCTTCCAGTCTAACCGGATGCAGCTGAGTACCAGTATTTTACATGAAGCAACTGCCTATCTGACCTCCACAACCCAGTAACTGGGTAATACGATACCCCTTGGTAAGACTGGATGTAAGACTTTTTGGCTGACTACTCGTAACGACTGTCAAAGATCTACAAATGACAGCCGGGACCAACGGCTTAACGTGCTTTCCGAGGCACGGAAGAAACTCGGTATGTAATTATGGTAACCTTAAAGATCGACCCGGGCTGCTGTTATTATTTAGCCACGAGCTATTTTTTATAGGCATAACAAAGAAGCATAATAATATAGTCCTCCTTTCTATCCTGTTATACGTTTTGTAGTAAGCAACGACTTATTGTCGGGCCAACACTGTCCTCCCATACTTTAGTTCTAACGCTGTAACATACAAATATTGTAAAACCAAATGATTTTAAAAGAGTCGCGATGGAGTTTCGTGCCGGTTCTTCTAAATAGGAAACGACCAACTGAACCGTGCACCTTTTGTCGACGTTTTATGAGTGCCCATGTAGGCCTATGTGAAATGGTTTCTGCTTGAAATCGGATGACGTGTATCCGGATCATCAAATAAAAATCCTTAAAACTATTCTGTAAACCGATTAGATGGTAGGTCGACAAATAATGTTTAGATAATATGCCTGCGCGCTGCCGATGATTCGAGCTTATTCGAGATTTTGATGCATCGAGGTAGTGACCTATCGCGCTTATAATCTATCGAGTTAACGTTTTCGAGCAAGTGTTATTCGATCTCACGTCATTCGATTTTAAGTAGGGAACCCATGTGAAATTATGTGAATCTTTGATTTTTGAAAAAAATAGACGATTTCCAAATCATCTTCATTCATTCGAAGTCTTCGACTGCTTGGCAGTTGCAGTGTCCTCCAGCAATCATCGCGACAAAGAATGGGCCTTCTCATCTCGTATTTAGTAGATTTCTGCGTACTTCAACAGATCAAGTCACCGTCATAATTATTTAGAATAGAATAGAATAGAATGCATTTATTTGTCAGAATATTGTACAAAGCTGTTATGTGAGTATGTATTACGATCATAATATTCTGCCGTTTCCGGCGTACAAATATGGTTTGTAGAATTGTGGTTCATCATTACATTAAAATTGAGTTATTGATCATTAGAATTACAGATAATTTAAATAAATGAACAATATTTGCCTAAGAGATTAATTATATAAGTCAAAATTCAATGAAGTCAAGGAGATACAATATGATTTATAGGCAATAATGTCAAATATTTAGGTAAATTTTTCATTCATAAAATCTTCAGTCAAGTAATAACATTTGTTTAAAAGAAAGTTAAATAATTTACATTTAAATGTTCTGAGGCTGAGAGTTTTGAAGTCATCAGGTAATTTGTTGTAGACAGTTATGGACATGCAGTATACATTATTAGAAAATAATTTAATTCTACGCCTAGGAACATTAAGCATATGCACTTTACGGCTGGGTCTGGATACAACATCATTAAACAAGACAAATTCGTGACTGTTTTGGTGAACAAAAATACAAATTTCAAAAATGCACAGTGCTGGAAGTGGCAGTATTTTAAGTTTTTTAAATAGTGGAACACAACTGTCTAGTGGGTGCGCTCCACAAATTGAGCGCACGCATTTTTTTTGAGCTCGAAACACTCTTTCAAGTTCAACCAAATTACCCCATATTATAATACCATATCGCAAAATGGATGAAACATAGCCATGGTATGCACATAGTGCCGCATTAACACTAGCCACACGTGTTAGTCTATATAAAACATATACAAATCTATCTATCTTCTTACATAGAACATCAATATGAGATTTCCAGTTACAGTTTTTGTCAATTATTATCCCCAGGAATTTTGCGTAATCGACCTCTTCTATCGTCTCATTTCCATACTGTATTTTAAGTCGTGGACGCGTACTGTTATATGTCTGGAATTGTATCATATTTGTTTTGTTTAAGTTAATATGAAGATTATTGTGTTCAAGCCATGTAATAATTTTATTTAATGTCATGTTTATTTCATTTTGGTACTCAACAATGTCGTCATTTTCTTTTATAATACTGAGGGTCGTGTCGTCAGCGTATAGTATGCAATTGTGGGAAGTTACATTAGGCAAGTCATTAACATAAAGCAGGAATAAAGGTGGCCCTAGTATGGTCCCTTGGGGAACACCGCAGTTATTTTCACGAAACTGAGACCTATACGTGAGCTTCTGATTTCCTGTTTGTCCCGAAATCTCAACACATTGCAGTCGATTTGTAAGGTAACTTTCAAACCATTTCAACGCGTTACCCCTTATGCCATATCGGTCTAATTTATAAATTAACAATGTATGGTTCACGAAATCAAATGCCTTGGACATATCTAGAAAAATAGATATAATTGGTAGTTTATCATTTAGGCTTTTCGTAATTAATTTTAAAAGAGCAAAGCAAGCAGTTGTGGTCGATTTATTTTTTCTGAAACCATATTGATCTTCACTAAGAATTTTGTATTTGGATAAAAAACCGGAGAGTTTTTCATGCATGGCCTTTTCAAAGATTTTTGACAGGATTGGTATGAGTGTTATAGGGCGGTAATTATTCATATCACTCCTATCACCTTTCTTGTGGATTGGTTTTACAATTGAGAGTTTTAACCTTGAAGGGAATAAACCTTGCATAAATGACAGATTAATAATATGGCTAATATGAATTGATAAAAATGAAGCGCATAATTTTAGAATTTTTGTGTTAATTTCATCGTAGCCTGTAGAGTTCGTTGATTTTAGGGAGTTTATTATTTTATATACTTTTGCGGCATTAGTTGGAGTCAAATACATAGTGTTTGGATGATAAGTCATTTGTGGTGTGTAGTCAATAGATGGGTCAATGGTGCCATTCGTTAAATCAATAAAATAGTTGTTAAAAATGTCAGCTATCTTTTCAGGTTGAGTGTAAGTTTGATTTTCCAATTGAATTTTATGAATGTCGTGGGAATTTTGTTTTTCGCTGGAATTACTTTTTATTACTTTCCAGGCAGCCTAGCATTTGTTGCTGGATTGAGACAGATAACGCGTGTTTTCGCCTTTTTGAGCCTGTAACATGCATCTTTTTAGGATAGCAGTATATTTACAGTAGGTATGTTTATGACGTTTTTTATTTGATGTTGTGAGACGATATTTTAGATATAGACGCCGTTTGTTTATACAACATTTTCTTATGCCTTTTGTCATCCAATTATGTTTTAAGGGCTTAATAGTTATTTTAAACTTGATAATGGGGAAACATAAATTATAAAATAATAGTAGAATGTCATGGAAATAATTAAATGCAATGTCAGTATCTTCAGTCTGGTAAATATCCGAAAAAGACAATGAGGATAGACAGCTTACAAACTTATCTATATTATCTTGATTAAAATCGCGTCTTAGTTCAAAATAGAATGGTCTTTTAATACTCGTGGTGTCTACCGTTACCTCAAAACATATAGATTGTCCTGTTTCGTGATCAGATAGGGCTAGGTAGTGTATCTGGGGCTTAACATTTTGGATATTACTCGTAATTAAATCGATACAAGAGAGTTGTCGTGTTGGATTGGTAATATGATTATTTATGTTGTAGTTTTTTAAAATGGATTCTAGCTCTTTGAAATGTTTATCTGCTTTTATAGCGTCTATGTTCCAGTCACCACATAATATGATGCTTTTATTATTTCTTTTCACAAGTTTTCTTAAGAGAAGGTTTAAATTTTCTAAAAATAATTTAATGTTTGAATTTGGGGTTCGGTAAATGCAGATAACATACAGTTTTAAGGTTGTAATTTCAATTGCACAGTATTCGAAATAATATAACCTGGGCTCAATTAAATTACATAAAGGTTTACAATCAAGGTCTTGTTTTATCAATATACAAGTCTCACCCCTACGTTGATGGGGCCTTGAAAAAGCTGACACTAACTTATAGTTTTTCATAGTAAGATTGGATTCTGCCCCTTGTCGTATAAATGTTTCGCTGAGACAAACAATATCAATACTCAAATTAGTGTTCTCTAGTTCCGATAAAGATAATTCTAGAAGGTCTTTTTTACTTAATATACCCGCTATATTTTGATGTAGAAGAGAACATTTGCGCCTAACCTCGAAAAAACATCGGTTGGCTAGTGTTTTCACGGTTGCTTAAAGGTTTAGAAATATGAATAGCGGTCTGTTTTTTAAAATAATATGGGATAGTTCCTTTTTTGTGCATATCTGTTTTCGTAACATTGTCATTATAATTATGTTGCATATCTTTGTTGGCACATCTTGATTTTAATTGTGAAGTTACTAATTTCTGGTAGTTTATGTTATCGATTTCTATATTTATTTTAAAACACATGAAGCGCTTCGATACAAAATTAATGCTATTATAGCTTACCATAACATCAGATGTATCGATGAATTGGCAGTTTGGATAATTTTTAACAATCAGTTTTATGTGTTTATTTAACAAGTTAGAATTTAAGTAGCGATTATTTAGAACGTTTAGGATAAACACTTTGTTATTTTTTACTTTATGAAGTGAATGACACAACTCAGTTAAAAATAAGTAGGGATTTTTGTCGTTACTTCCCATACCTAATACGATAATGTCGTCAGTTTTTAGGCTTTCTGCCAATTTGTCAAAGTTGGACAGGACTTGTGTACTCGTTGCATATGGTTTTGAGATTCCCGATACCGAGTATATGTTGTTCCATTTATTATTGTTTCTCTGAGTTGCTATTTCTTGCGCGAATGCCCGTACTTGTTGGTCACCTAATACTAGTATCCTTGGGGAAGGTATGTTGTGACTCAGTTCTTCTACTTTTTCTGCGTTTGGACTCTTATTTTGCTCCATAGGTTTCGCTAAATGTTGAAGCGTGTTGTTTATGATGTCACGCTTTAGTAGTGGGGGTTGAGGAGTTTTGAGCTCATGGTTTACTGGATCAAAATCGTGACTCTTCGGGGGTGTAGAATGGGGAGATGTCTTTCTATCGAGATTGAGAGGTGTAGAATGAGTAGACGTACTGATCGTTCTAATGATATTACGTTTACGTGAGGTTGTCGGTGTCATGTTTTTCGTGTCGGATGAGATGATTTTTTTATATGTGTTAATAACTTTCTGACCTTCGCCTATATCCATTTTTAGTCGGAAGTTTTCGCTGTTCAAGTTTTCGATCTCTTGATGTGCAGATTGAAGTTCCATTGTTAATCGTCTAATTGTTTCGTTGAGGTTGATTATTGTATCGTTATCATTAAAGGACGTGCTTGGCAAGCTCTTCATGGTGGTATCGAGCAATGTCGAATTATTTGTAAACAAATGATCGAGAGAATTTGCCCGTCGTGGCTTTCTAGTTGTAATGTTCTCTAATTCCATTTCAAAGGAGTTCATAGTGGTAATATATTAAATTAAGTTTATCAGTTTGCAATTAATAAAAAATGAAAAAAAACACAGTAAAACAAAATGAATCATAAAAATAAACACAAAGATAAAACCAAAATAAATCCAAAAAGATTCATGGGTGTCCAACTGTGATTCGAACTTGCTCCAGTAAGATCCAATGTACTATCAACGTCGCTAACCTCCGCGCCACGAAGTGACTTGTTATGAGGTCTCAAATTGTTAGAGTATATCTTAGGGCAGTAATTCCAGTGGATAGTCCGTCGTCGTGCATAACCATATAAGGTAACGAATCGCTCCGCACACACTTTTGATGAATCACTTCGGGTCACGTTCACAACACATGTCTTTTTGTTTGTTTCTCACTTTTTTTAATAGTTTTTTGATTGTATAGGGCGCACTGTTTGTTATTTGTCTATTTCAATATGAGATTATTGTCATTTGTACTTTTTACTATTGATTGGTATAACTTTAGACTAATTTTGTTAGTATTTATAATTTTAAGAAAATAATAACACGGAGCTTCAAGTATTTGCATGCGCTTCGTACGATGGCGCGCGCGCGAACCAATTGAGATTTTTGACGTGAACAGTTGAGATTTTTGACGTGAATGCAACCTTCCAAAGAAAAACAAATCCTACACATTGAGAGCGACAGAGCTTATCACGTGAACAAAACAAAAGAAAAACGTATATAGATAACGTAGTTCAAAACGATACCGCATCAGTAACCAAAACATCTAGAAAATCCGCAAAAATCGTCGCCTCGTTCAAGAAAACATGCTATTCGTCTATCTCATGAAGATATCGAAGATCCACGAATTGATGGGAGTTTGTTACCAACTCCAACAGAAACATGTCGAGAATTTAAGCTCAATTTATAAGTTAGTTAAGTTGTTATCTTGGAACAGATCAATTTACTATGTGAATGGACCAGATTCCTTCGTTATGTTATTTCTTATCTTCGTCTCTCATTCTTGCTGTTCCCAATTACTGGTTAGCTAAACTTGTACCGATAGTTTCTCGAACATTAACACAGTTTGCACACCGCAATACTGTAATTAAACGAGAAATTGTAGTTTACAACAGATTTTAGTTTCGCTTTTGGATTATTTGTATTGGAAGTTTGTTGTTTAATGTGTTTTTGATTTTGGAGAAGATTTTCTGAAATCGATTGATAGTTTTCGGATGATAATATTTAGTGGTTTTATCCTAATTAAAACCGAGCAGGTAGCAACACAGCGTTGGTTAATTTAATCCTACTATCGATAAGAACAAAGGATAACAAATAATCTTTATTATAAAGCAAAAACAGCTTAAAGATATTCGATCACGCAAAAACCTTTTCGAATACTCGTAGAACAAATTCCACGCTATTTATAAAAAACCCTTTCGAGTTCTTCGACGAATTCCGTAGGATTATGCTAAAAAATATTGAAACACGGCTTTATTTGCGTCAGAGATGTATTCTTACTTATAAATAGTCCAGGGTACAAAAAATAGTACTCAAGTTGGTACATTTTATTACAAACTGAAATTAGTTATCGTTAAACGTAAATACGTGACGGTTAAACGTCATATTTTAAAACAATTTACTAATGGAATTTGACGTAAATCGTCATTTTTATCTGAAAATACTTACCTTCTACCCACGTGGTGTCCGCTTATTGTCCCACGGGATTGTATGACTGGGATAAATTGTCTTATGTATCAATTCAGGTTATAAACTATCTGTGTGCCAATTTTCA
Organism: Cerastis leucographa; assembly: GCA_963082945.1. Classification (NCBI taxonomy): domain Eukaryota; kingdom Metazoa; phylum Arthropoda; class Insecta; order Lepidoptera; family Noctuidae; genus Cerastis; species Cerastis leucographa. Next base: position 21,020,515 of record OY720354.1, read on the forward strand.
TCCAATTCTTTTTAAATAGTGCAAGAGTAACAAACATCCATCCATCCATCCTCACAAACTTTCGCATTTATAATAGTAATAAGATTTGATAAGATGTTTCTGAAGTCCTATATCCAATTCCAGACTTCTAAGTTTATTGATAAGGCTTTTATTTCATATCTTATCTACACACTTCAAACACACTTCGTACTTACAAACTTCTACAAATCTGGCCTTTTATTCGACACAGTAATTCTTTACATTGTTGTTGTTTTATTGACACAACGAAGAACTTCTGCCCACTACAGGCAATAATGGCGTGTATGTTATTCATGGAATGCCTCTAACCACGTATTTACGATTCTGTGCTATTCGAAATAAAAACGATTCTACGTTGTCAGGTCCTTTTCGCTTTCTTTTTTTTTATCTTCTTTGAGATGTTGTTTATTTTTAGCTGCGGGGCTTGGACCCTCCAGTTTTATCTAGCAAACATTCACTGTGTAGTTATGTAGAGGGTAAAAGATAAATCTTGTTTCGCTTTCTTGGAATCAGTTATGTTTATTAAATTAGCAAGTATGTTAGCTTCGTTGGTCGGTATATCCATTCTTCCATACTTCCATACTAATATTATAAATGCGAATGTCACTCTGTTTTTTTTTTTGGTTGTTACATTTTCACGACTAAACGGCTGATCGGATCTTAATGAAATTTGGCAAGAAGATAGATTTCAACCTGGGGAAGGACATAGGCTATATACCATTACGCTACGACCAATAAGAGTGGAGCAGCAATGAAAAATGTTGCGAAAACGGGGAAAATGTGACGCAGACGAAGTTGCGCGGGGCAGCTAGTTAAGTAATAAAGAAGTTATTAATTAATTAAAATGTTGTATTTTGTCGTCCACAAAAAGTACTTACTTTGTGTTAGTAGCTAAAATTGTGTCACTGTTTAAGGGATGTTAATTAGTCATCACCATGCCACCATGACAAAGCAATTGGTTTTTGTGTTGACTTTAAGGGTAGTTTTTGTCAAGTTCTACACAAAGAAACTAACTAACAAAATCATTTGAGTAAGTTCTTAAATAACACAACAAACAAATTTTCATCGTTAGTACCAATTTACAAACCAAACTTTAAGCTAAAAAGTCTGAAGACTAATTAAACTTCATTTTCGAAGCTGATTTTATTACTAAGTTTAATTAGAACTAAGATATTCAGTGGAAAGAGAAGCGAACCTTCACAGCTTCATCAAACTTTATAGTTTAACCAAATGCTCGAAACAGACTGTATAATGAAATCGTTACTGCCATGCAAATTTCACTTGCGCGATTCAGATCTTAATACCAAATTTAGTTCAACGCCATCTATTGTTTATTACCGAAATCTTAACCGATTACATTGTCATTCGGCAATATTATACAATGTACCTTACGTATTTACTGTAAATCAACCATCAGATCTTTCGCTCTGACATACTATGTTGTTTCTAACCCGACCCTCACTGATTTAATAGTCATAAAATACAAACAAGGCCACGCATATGAAGTAGGGATTTCACAGTATATGTCAAGTTGTCGTAGTGGGTAATTATTTTACGATGTAGGCGAAATTAAGTGTCGTGGCCATCATTGCCTATAACCGATGTGTTTCCAATAACTGCCATTCAAACCCTCGTATCAACAGTTATTGCTGTTTGATGGGCAACGTATTGTGATACAAAGTTGTCCTATAATCAGTGATCAAGGTCCGTTGTGTACATTGTATGCGGGAAATGCCTGGCAAATTGGAGTTGGGCAAGTTACCGAGTTCGGGACTATTGATAATATTGGTTGTTGCTTTTGGAGTAATTCGCTGATGTTCCAGCTGGCAGTTTTGTTAGCGACAGTAAAAGTAATTTCGTTTAAAAATACCACTTGTGTAAACTCGCAACATTCCACCCAATTTTCCGAAAGCTTAACCTAAAAATGTGTACAAATAAAAAGATTACCAACCGATAAAACGGTTCGTTGAAACACAAACAAACCTAAAAGTGTTCTTTCCAACACTCAATGTAATCTCAAATACGATCCCGATCACGATTTAGCCTTGAAAGAATATACTAAGTCTTCTCGCTTTTCATAATCTGCTTTCGTGATACAGATTAGTATTACTATTCAATGCCTGGGATCTCTTTCTGCGAAGTAACCGCTACGTGGGAGAGGAGCTTAATAAAACATTCAATCGGGGCGACCCTCCTTATGTGTACTCTATGTTAATGCGGTCCAGGTATAAGGAGATGGAAAAACATTAATACAGCGTGTAGTGAAATGTGTCTTGGATTTGCATAAATAAGCGTTGGGCTGTAAAATATTCTGTAAGCGGGTGTTGTTTTAAACGGTAATGCGGAGGTCTAATGGATTCGGCAGCGATTATGGTGTATCGCTTTTATCCTTTGTTTGAAGAGAGTGTGAAGGGTGGATATGAAATTTTTCTGCGTATAATTTTGTGCTAGATTTTTACAAGGGTTTAAGCTTATCATAACTGAAGTCGTGACGGCACGGTTTCTTTACATTGGTTTCTTTTCAAACACATTTACTATTATGTGAGAACAGAATTTGTCATGCAATATATTGAAATAATGACATAATATTTACTATTACTCTTCCTTGATTTTAGACCACGATAACCTCTTAAAAATAAATAGGTAAGCAGCAAATATAGCAGATTTTTAAGAGCTTATTTTAAAAGTTCTCTCAGCTACTTTCACTTCAGTATTTTTTCCTATATAAACGCTCACCCAGTTCCTGTCGTAGTTCGTTGTAAGCTCAAGTTTAAAAACTTTTCTTTTAAAAACCAACCGTTAAGATAAGCAGGAACTACTTCAAACTGCAGTTGTCCACAATTAGCTCCGAAATCCGAGCTTGGCGACCAAAATATATTCTCCTCAGGTACCTAAGACTGCTAAAACTTAGCTATCCGTTCCAAAAACAAGTCAGACAAATACAGTAAACAGAAAATGAGATAGCAAGAATTACTTTCCATATTAAATTAACTAGTGCTACCCTTAGCTCGGGGCAGATGCAATTTTTCGCGACAAGAACCAGCGTGTCCTAGTTTCGCGTCGTCTGTTTTGTGTTCCAAACACGGAGAACATTTTTGTTTCCTCAAGACGGATGGAAATGAGGAAGAAGTGGGCTATAGTGCGCTTGAGGAGGTTAGGAATGTTGCAGCGTGTTGTTCTTTAAAAGGAATTGTTCCAATTTACTTAAATACTACTTAATATAATAAATGCGAATATATTTGTGAGGATATTTTGATGAATAGATGTATGGATGTTTGTTACTCTTTCACGCAAAAACTACTGAATGGATCTGGATGAATTTGGCACAGGTATAGATAATAGCTTGGAATAGCACATAGGATACTTTTTAAATCGGTAGTACGAACCTGTGGGACACTACCGAACAAAACGCAGGCGAAGCCGTGGGCATAATCTAGTTCCAAAATAAATTGGGTAAAGGTCAGGAGAATGATCATTATGATGATTTTTTAATTATCTTGATTTGATGATAAAAAAGATAATTGAAAAAACGATTTCCAGCAGTCCCTGGGATCGTTTCTGACCCGTGGAACAGTACTTGTAGACGTGTGCATAAGTTGATTATGCACGACTCATCAAATACCTATGTGTCTAGTATCGTATTAGTAGATCTGGTCTTTCCATTTCTGGGACCACTACTTGCGAAAAAGGGTGCTTAACATTCACCCTATTCCAAACCATGTAGGCGTCCAGTCCAACCGGATAAAGTTGAATGTCAGTATTTTACATAGAGTGCCTGCATATCTGACCAGTACAATCGACTGATAAAGTGCGTGATAAAGGAAAAACCTGGATGGCAGACTTTCGGGCGTTTGACTATCCTTCACAAATTCACGTGCGGTACAGAGGATCTCTTTCTTCAGAGATTACTTCACCCATCTACATAACGACCGCAGAAGGCGTCTCTTAACCTTAAAGATCAATCCGTGACACTGTTATTACTTAGCCCCTCTTCGCTAAATACCGCAGATATCATCGAATTGAATAATATAGTCGTGAAAAATACAAAAATAAACGGTCCATCCCGTTTGAAACAGATGCCCTGTTTTACGGCGCTCCACGATAGAGCCCCATCATTTGTGAAAGGATATTGGATGAAAACTTCCTTATTTCACGAAACGCAATTTTCCAAGTGTTTTGTTTTTTCACAGATCTTCGTTTCTTTTCTTTTGATTGAAATGATTTGTTCAATTCTATTTGAAAACTGGAGGGTAACGGTGACTGGGGCGATTCGAAAATGAAAGAGGTTTAAGTTTCAGCGCTGCTGGTGTGCTCGTACTATGAATAATTTGAAGCTAATCTTGCATGAAACGAGGAAGAAACTTTAAGTTACTAAGAATAGCTTCTGAAATAGGTACAGCTACTGAATGGATCATTAAACTAGTAAAGTAAAGTTAGTCTCTGCAAAGATTTATGGACTTAGTTTGTGAAACCTTTCTTTTAAATCACATGATATTTGGCGGATATGACTAATAGCTGTTACTGAATACATTTTTTTTGGGATCCCTAAGAAGATAAGTTTTTATTCAGAGCTCATACAAAACAATAATCCACATCGACATAAAATTATTAGATCCAATAAATCGCGAAACGATCCGCGCCTAATCCACGGCAGAAACTTTGATTATCCCCCGCGATAACTTTGTTAATCCCAAGGCGAATAGTTTCGCCTTACTTACCCAGCAAGACGAAAGTTTTAAAAGAGATCGAGGCATGACATAATAGGTGACGTTGAACCAAGTTTGTCTGGTCTAGCGGTAAATTAGAAGGGGTCTGGTTTGACGCGTCATCGTGATACTGGGCTTGAGCGTGAGATGGCAGAAAGTTTGAGGATGCTCCATTGGTCGGATCGGAACAGTGATTAGTCGACCGAAAAGAAAAAACGTTGAGTGTCTTTTTGTAGAACAAAATAATATACCCATGGATACGTAGGTCATACACATATGGCCTGCGACACGAAAAGCGAAGTAGGTCTTCTAAGCTCTGCAACGGATTCATATTCGATTTGCACTAACACTTACAAATGTATTATCGGAAGTTCTAATACAATAAAAAATTCACATTAACTTAGATATTAAAGACATATCGATGTATTTTGAAGTTGTGAAAACCGTGAAGCAAAGGCTACACGTTAGTCTAAAATATGTGTACTACCAAGATATCTACCTCTGTTTCGCAGCTCGTAGAATTCTGTTCAGCAATGTCAGCAAGAAATTTAATAAATGTTACTCACATAAAACGAGACGTAAATTGCTTCAGCTTTATCATGAATATTTACTTAAATACTTCAGTGTACAATGGTTAGACATAAAGTAGAATTCATGCTACAAGATTTTCACTTGTTTTATGTATAGAAATCGTCGTGAATGTCCTCGTAAGATAGATAAATAAGTCCGTCAAACTCTTATTGACGCACAAGACTGAAAAATAAAAACAACTGGATAAAAAAACATTATCAACGGAAAGCCAATAACAGATCGCCAACATTTACATAACAAATTATGGATTCTAGTCCTAACTTAATAATAACTTTGAAACCCAATTGCTATTTCAGCATGATTACCATTTTCGAATGCTATTTCAGCACGCTTCCAACTGAGAATACTTTAACAAAAATTTAATTCTCCCTATACGAAATCCTTCATAACAAGAAAAACCTTTGCACCACTACACTCACTTACGTAAAGCGCAAAGAAATAAACCTATTGATGTTACTAGAAGAGAACAAGTGTAGCAATAAAGTAACACGGTATTGTTTGTTTAACAATCCAGTGAACAAACATCTTGGGTAAACATAAAACAAACATGTAACTTGTTTTCTGCTACGGAAGAATAAAACGGGGATAGAAAGTACACTTTAGATGTACTTAGTGGTGCTTTTGGGATTGAAGATTGAGGTTTCAAAGGTGTAATGCATTTGTACATAATAGCAGTTAGTTACTACTATTATTTAATGCAAACTGAAGTAATATGGAGGAAATTTTGACTGCCGTTTTATCTTTTTTCTGTATGTAGGGAGTAATCTTCGACATTACAGACCCGATTTCAAAAATTCTTGCACTAACGGGAAGCTACATTATTTATGTTTAAAACGTTCCCGTGGGTTAATTTCCGTACACAACGGGGGCAAAGCTACGAGCAAAACCTAGTATTACATATAAAGACGATGCGATGTCCCAATTGCTGGAGTGTCCGAAATTTCCCAACACCTACACTTTAGAGGACCTGAAATACGTCACAGATAACGTGGCCAAATACTGGGCCCAAGAAATTTAAACAAGTCGTATCATCGACACGAAAGAAGAAAAGGAAGTACGATATTATTAATGTTTCGGCTGCTCGTAAACCTTCCAAATGTTCAGGACTCCAGGTTCTCGAGATATGTAAAAGGTATTTTTTAAATGTAAGTTATATTAAAAAAGCGTGGCCAAAACCTTAAAAGGGGACTCTAATGGGCCTTTCTCCATACAAACGTATTATGCTGTTTTCTTCGTGGATAATGTGTCTAAAGCAATGATTTTTTTCCAAAAAATCTAGGTCTTATTAATACATGCCCCTATCATTTCTTTTTTTTTTTCAAAACATAATCACTAAAATAATTATGACAATCCAAAAACCCGAAAAAAAGGCCGTTTTTACCGCCATATTCAGACGACTATCAGACAAATTAGATAAGTTTTTAACATAAAAGAAAATAATAGAAGCATAGATATACTTTTCCTTTATTTGTTTATTTTTTTTATATAAGAATTATTTAGATCAGTTTAGATTTGAAGAAGAAAACAACGGAATACAAAACGTCTTTTGGCCACGATTTTTGTAGGCAAAATCAGCGTGAGTTGCACTTGTTCCTTTCGCACTTTACGGGGGCTTGGTCGGTCGCAGCGCGACGGCAATAGTTTCTTCAAATACCTATTCTACAAATTCATCGAGCATGGAGTCCCCTCTTACCATAAATTGGTTTTGGATGTCACGCTTCACAATTATTATTACAGATTATGTACATTGTGTCTTAGAGATAATAAAAGCTATTCTATTTGTTATTTTCTATCTATAAAATACTTTGAATTCCACACTAATTAATATACTAGGATCAAAAACAAAATCAGAGGTGGGAGTTTGAGATATTCAACGTGAGAAAAAAGTTAACTGCTTTTAAACAAAGCGAAGATAGCGATATTCCACGATCGTTTCAATGCAAAAAAATATCCTAGAAGAGATTGATATAAGCTACTGCAGCAGTAAAGCGTTCTTACTTGCAACGCCAGGACTGAAACATCCACCGGCAGTAATTTCAAATTCTTAGTCAACCTCTATTCCGGCACAGAATTCAATTAAAATTTTACTTTTCACTGCAAGTTGTATCGATTGCAGGAATCAGGTCAGCTAGGTACTTGCAGACGGGCTTGCAAGCTGTCACTGCCTCACTAATAGTATTGCGGACTTGAGAGCCAATAATATTTCTTGTTTCGACGCTACTGTTGTTACCGTTCCGGGATTCGTAACTGCACCAGTCTATTGCTAGTATTGTTTTCAATAGGTGAGTAGAGTTTCTAGTTTGGTTTACTGTGGTTGAATCAATATTTGCATTGGAAGCGGTTGGTGGAGTGTGGCTGAGGGTTTGCATCCCGTTAGATGCCGAAAGCTTTTGGTCTTTGTTTAAGATTTTTAACTTCTTGCCGTAAGGTGGCTTTAAACATAGGTACATCTATTATCATTAACATATAACCATAGGATATACGACAGTACGTCTGCGTTTAAAGTGAAAAAAAAACAGGGTGTTCTTGATATTCTTACGAATGAATATTGTTATTCAAGCTTACAATCAAGAACAACGATCATCATCATCTGCCTAGCCTTTTCCCAACTATGTTGTGGTCAGCTTCCAATCTTACCAATCATCATCATCATCATCATCATCATATCAGCCATAGGACGTCCACTGCTGGACATAGGCCTCCCCCATGTATTTCCAACAGGACCGGTTGGAAGCGGCCTGCGCCCAGCGTCTTCCGGCGACCTTGACTAGGTCGTCGGTCCACCTAGCCGGTGGACGTCCTACGCTGCGCTTGCCGGTCCGCGGTCTCCACTCCAGGACCTTCCGGCCCCATCGGCCATCGGTCCTGCGCACTATGTGGCCAGCCCACTGCCATTTCAACTTGCCAATCCGCAGTACTATGTCGGTTGCTCTCGTTCGTCTACCAATCCATAGTTAAAACTATGATTGCTAATCACAAAGTCAGAATTATGTACAACAAAAACTAATTGTTTCCTAAAAAAGCGTCAAAAACACACCTATTAAGTAATTGGGTTAATACGGCAGCGTCAAACACAGTATCGTTGAATTATGCAAACAGTGGCATACATAATCCCCTTTCTAAATTATCATAATATTCGTCGCGTGTTAGTTAAAATTGCACGACGCTCTGCTGCGCGTTTTATTATATTGCAAATGTATTCTGCCTTGTAAAACGGCATGTTCATGACCTCGAGCGATGCGACCTGTGACGCAACTTGCGTCAAGCGTCACGTGTGTGCTTTACTTGTTTTCCTCGCCAGTCCACAATCCGCGTCCCAGTACATAGTGTCAATCGTGCGAATATGGAATCGTCGCAGTAATTTTTTTTTTTAATAAACTTGCCCCACACTGGGAATTTCTCCTGTATCGTGGGTGTGTTTACAAACATTTAAACTCACATACACAAGCAGCCAGACCCGGAAAAACTATCTATAGGCCATACAAATAGTTGTTCCGAACGGGGATCGAACCCGCGACACGCAGCGCAGCAGTCGATCGCTCAACAACGGCGCCAACTGTGCCGTCAATAATTATCATTATCTTGCCTTGTCATATGTGCCTTATTTTTTTCTGAAAATTGGATAGCGCTTCTGACGGCGCGACATGTTCGGGTTTGCGCATTTGCGCGTAAATCGCATTGAATACCAGACGGGATGTCGTAGGCGTGAGTGAGGCTCGGACTTTACCAAATAGGAAATGAGTAGAGCGGAAAGTTGACGTCCAAGAGTCAACCAATCACATTCGTTGAAATCCACATCGTCTGTGGTCTGTCCTTTGACTGGTTTAAGTTTGGAGGACTCTGAACTCAGGCCATGCTCTTAACTTCTTCTGTCTGTAGTTTTCTCTGCAGTTGGTGAGCAGTTGGTGCAACATGCGATACTAGCGCCGCATGAGCATGTAAGTCGTGGCCGAGAGGTTATGACGCATTGGTTGTGCAATTATGGCACAGAGATACGATCGTTGTTGTACATCATTACTTAATTGAAATGTCAATTCTATAATAATAGCTGTTGTATTGCGATCCTGTCCCGATTTCTGCTCAGTATAATATGCTTGGTACCATTATCCATGTAATGGTACCATCGCGCCTGTAATCCCCAAAGGTTAGGCAGAGGCGTGCCTGTAGTAAATCCATTTTTTGCCAGTTTAAGACAAATGTAACAAGAGGCGAGTCTATTGCTATCACTCGGACCCAAGTACGGACTCTGGGCTGTCATTGATCTCTGTCTTAACTGATTCTGGGCTGTCGTTGACGACACGGTTAGCGCAGTGGCTGAGCGATCGATTGCTGCACTGCGTGTCGCGGGTTCGATCCCCGCATGGAATAAATATTTGTATGGCCTATAGATAGTTGTTCCGGGTCTGGCTGTTTGTGTATGTGAGTTTTAATGTTTGTAAACGCACCCACGATACAGGAGAAATTCCTAGTGTGGGGCAACGTTTTTAAAAACAAAAAAAAAAATGAAGAAATTGCTTATAATTGCTAACCGTCGAAGATTTTTTTCTGGTAAAGCATGTTACAAAAGAGGGTAAGTAAATGCCTCAAGTCATTAATAAAGCCATCCCAAACGCCTGCAGCTCTCAAACTAAAAATCATTTGTTTCATTTTGCTTGTGTTTCTATAATAAACTGGAATAGTGCCTGCGGCTCGGCAAAAAGGGTCAAAAGAAGTCTGTCCTTATCTAGACAGCTAACTCTGTACATAATTTTAAGAAAATAAGATTTGTAGACGAAGAAGTCTAACATAAATAAGCACTGTAGTTTTGACATGATTTAAACCTTATGAGTTGACTCAAAGGTTTAAATCATGTCAAGGCTTTATTAAAAAAAAAAAAAACACTTAGTTAATTAGGTTTTAATGTTACCGTGGTAGGAACATGACGGACTAGAGATCTGCCTATTTCTTCGATTATATTAAGCGTGATGTTGTGATATTCGTTTTAAAATGCATCGTTTCTTTCTTCACGAAGTAATGCCATCAAAATCAAAATCACACAAAATATTATATACAAGGTGTTGTTTTGCATCCTCGTCAAATTTCAGGAGGTGGTCACAAAATACATAAATAATCAATTAAAATTACGGTACCTAGTTAATCCATACTTCCATACTAATATTATAAATGCGAAAGTCAATCTGTTTGTTTGTTACCTTTTCACGACTAAACGGCTGATCGGATCTTAATGAAATTTGGCAAGAAGATAGATTTTAACCTGGGAAAGGACATAGGCTATATATCATCACGCTACGGCCAATAGGAGCGAAGCGGCAATGAAAAATGTTGCGAAAACGGGGAAAATGTGACGCAGACGAAGTTGCGCGGGACAGCTAGTCACTACATAGTATAAAACAAAGTTGCTTTTTCAGTAACTATGTCCCCATGTCCCTATGTCCCTATGTATGCTTAAATCTTTAAAACTTCGCAACGGATTTTGATGCGGTTTTTTTTAATAGATAGAGTGCTTAAAGAGGAAGGTTTTTATGTATAATAACATCCATTGCATAGTGGAAAAATACTGTTATTTTTGAGGTTTCTAATGTGATGTCGTAAATAATTACATTTTTTAAAACTCCGCGATGGTACATGTCTATCTCTTATGGATATGCCACATTTTTTTTTGTCATTTACTTTTTACGACAAATAATGGCTAATTTTCGAAGCGATTTTAACCAATACAGCATTAATCTTTATCCAATTAAAAAAAAAAACATAAATACATTGTTGATTTAATATAGATCTTTAAGGCTCTTTACAGTATTTGATTTAAATGAATATTTTCGAAGATATTACAGATTTAAAAATTGCGGGACGTAGCGTTTGCGACGGTACCGGCCGGCCGGGGCGGGATGTTTGTATTGTCAAATGACAAGAAAGCTGTGAACGTTGTATATTATAAATAAGTAAAGACATTCTGTAATATATTAATTGTTGTAAAAATAAAATAAATAGGTAAAAATGTAAAAAGTAAATAAGTAAAAATGTAGTGCATGAATTTAGATATTCCAAAGATAGCAGGAAATCTTCATGGTTTAGGGAAAGGGGAATTGTTTTACTCCAAATTTAACGCGTGCGGGCATTTTTTCAGTGAGTGACATAGGCTATAATATATTTTATACCCGTGCGAAGCCAGAGCGGGTCGCTAGTTATTAATAAACGCTGATTTATTTGGTTGTTTAAGTTTGACAATATTTCAGAATAACCCCCTTAATGTGGTTTAGGGAATAAGAAATTATCGAATAAACGTTTGAGATTGTTTGTATGTGCGCAAGCAAGGTTATAGGGCAAGAACCAGACGGGCCGCGTTTAAAACACGGGTGGTTCACCCTTACCGATTTCCGTAAATAAGAAAAAAAATAAAAATTACCTACCCATTTTATTATTGGTTCGGGACGAAAATCATTAGCATAGTTACCTCCTTGAATTTGACGAGGATGCAAAACAACACCTTGTATAGTTTTACAGTTTGTAACATAAGTGTGAAAGACCTGATCTGAAGTCAGAGATTTTTAGTGATATAAATTGTATAAAATATCTCTGCCTTTTCTAACTCCCGCAGTGGCCAATTCGCTAAATTTTGATTTTGAGTTGGCTTTAACTTTTTTTACAGCACACGTTTTATTAAATTCCTGGCAAACTGTGGGATATAATATACCGTAGTTTAGATTGGGATCTTTTGAATCAAAACAAGCGTTGGAAATATTGCTTAGAATATTATTATTAAAAGATTTTAATTTAGGTTTAAAAAGAGGTCTTAATTGAATTGTTTTAACTAGGTGTAACTTTTTGTCTAACTCAAAAGATACAAGTTGACCATATGGTCTGACCTAACGCCACTAATTAATAAACACTCTTTTACTATGAAAATAATAAATACACTATCTATGCATTTAGCTGAGGTTGATGTTATTCTAGTTGCTTTACTAAATAAAGTTTTTTATAGAAGTTTTAATTTTAAGTTAAATGATTTAAACAATGGAAGTAGTGTCCATTTTTCTGTTAAATTGACTGAAAGATCAATACCACTACAAACAAAAACTAATTTATTATCTGTGAAAAGTTTGCTTAATATTTCTTCCATTGTGATTAAAAATAACGAGGCACGTTTGATGCTGGTGGTTATAGACACATAAAACAGTATGAACCTCTGCACATGCTACCTCACATAAGCGATCAACAGAGCAAGCAGTGATATCCTTCCTTTCTTTATACCTGAGACAGCTATTACAAAGTATCAGGGTACCACCACCCACTGAGGACCTGTTGTACGCACTGGCAACTGAAAAATTATTCACATTAAACAACATCCTATCTGGTTTTAACCAAGTTTCACAGAAACATAAAATATCCATGTGGTATATATCAACTAACAGTTCCACGTCTAAAATTTTGCTAGAGAAGCGGTTTATATTCTGATGATAAAGTAAAATATTATTACCAGGCTTCTCTTTTGTCGGCTCTAATAGTTTAAAGAATCTTTAACAGTATTATTGGAGACGTAAGATAATTCTGCTACTAGTTGAATCATCAATCACTGCGTGTTTAAAAAAAGCTTAAAGTGAAGCCAAAAAATGTTGCCTTTTTTGGAAAGAAACGTAACATGTTCCCGAATCAAAACAAAATGTCTTACAAAATAATCAATATCAAAAAAGAATAGACGGTCACTATGAGTTCATGATAAAATATGCATTAAGTTATTAAACTAAAAATGTAATAATTTTCCTGATCGAGTAAATTGTCCGAATTTGGCAATGCACATAAAATTAATTTGCCTAATCTTAACTTAAGTAGGGTGTCGATACCATTAACTATGTCCCTTTTTGAGATACTCAGGCTAATTCCAATTAAAAGTATTACTATGGTTTGCTCATTCAATTAAGTATGTTGCATTTTATTAATAAGCTCATTCAAATGTAGGCTATGGTGACAATGGTTCACTACTGTGTGTTTAGAACGGTTATTTAACAAATATCCAAAACAAGTTCCTAATCTATCAGTATACACTAAGATATTACTTTGGATGGGGTTCAAAGTTGCTAGAGAATGATTTTACAGAAGTAAAGAAATAGTAGCAACTTGCTGTGACATGAGAGGTGGCGGAGGGGCAGCACAACTTCAGGTGAGATTGTAAGTCAGCGAATCATACCTCTCTGCGTTATACTTCATACAAATGCAAACACTTCCTCATGCACTTTAACGGAGACTAAGCGAAAGATTATAACAGCGATAATAATGAGCTATGCTAAATACTGGAATTAACGGACTTGTGTCGGAATCTGTTTGAATATATTTCGTAGATCCTCTTCCTGGGCTATAATAGCCATTATTTGCAAGTACTAGTTCTTATGCCAAGAATGAAAATTTAGCAGGGTTCTTATTCTGTTCGTTTTGTAATTGATAAGCAGGTAATGTTTAGGATTGTATGATTGCAGGCTAGAACGTTAGTAATCAAAATCATCAGCTTTTAGTAGTCAACTGGCAAGCCATACCGAATATAATAGGTTTTATAACAAAATTATTTATTTTTCTTTAAAAATATAACAGTATTTAAATGCAGTAAGAATTAAGCACATTTATTTAAATATAAGCAACTACGCCTGAGCTAGGCTGATCCTGTATTTCAGGTCACAATTCTCTTCCCAGAGTATTATTAGCGGTATTAACAATGGTTGGACATTTTAAAAGAGTAGGTAACCATGGAGTTTCTTGCCGGTTCTTCTCCATAGGAAACGACCAACCCGAACCGAGCACCTTTTTATCGACGTTTTATAATTGCCCATGTAGGTCTATGTGAAATAAAACTATTTTGATTTGATTTATTTGATTAATTTCAGCTAATCGCTTTTCATTTATATGAATAATAAGTACGGTAATGGTTTGATGTGTATATTTCATTATATCATGCGGTGATGCCGAAGTTTCAAAGTTCATGTTGTTGTTCGAACAGCCTTTAAATAATAACAGCCCTCTCACTAAATCAATATTTAAAGACGAAAAAACCAAAATCAGACATTCAAACCACGTCAAGCAATAAAATTAGGTAAAAACCCAGCCTTAAACTGCCTACCGTTGAGCATAATGACCAACATTCTATCTTTTCAGCTACCGTTTCTTATTTATCGTTGAGTAAGGAAGGTAATGTCAGGTTGTCAGGCCATCGTCTGCCGTTTAGTGCCAGTATAACCTTTCCCTACTCAAGTTTACGATCTGCGCAGAATGCTAAGCAGCTAACAAGAGTCGCTAGTTTCCAACTGCTTCCGTTTGGAAACTAGTTTTGTGGCGCCGCTTTAATTTGGTTGGTAGTGTAGCAACTTAGTACAAAAATTGAACTGTAACTTAGTACAAAAATAGAACTGTAACTTAGTACAAAAATAGAACTGTAACTAAGTACAAAAATGTAGTTCAGCGCCATCTATGACAAAAATGAAGAAGTAAGATCAAAATTTTAAATCACGCAGTTAAATAATATCCGCGAGCTAAGATCGTATTACAATTTTATACCATTACTATTTAATTTTTGAATTTTATATTATTTGCATGCCCATGTGACGGTAGAATAATATGGAGGACTAATAATAAATAATTACACATCTACATAAATAATATTATGTACAAATTACCCATGTTTTCAAAGAAATAAATGATTTGTTTTGATAAACACCAGATACACCTGTCTGGTCGGAAATTTTTCCCTTTTTTAAGGGAAATGAAGAACTTTACAGCCTGTTCTTCATACCCAATAGTAGGTTGAGTAGGGTAATGATTTTGTGAAGTATCAGTCCACCAGAAGACGAATCTAAAGCTGAATTGCCAATCATAGTATAAATGCCGATATAAATGCTGAAAATCAACCTACTATAGAACACAAATAATCTATTAGATACGAACTTGGGGATGAAAATTGCTGTAGGTGATTACTATTTCCTTTTCTAGGAAAGCAATTTTTTAATTGAGCCGTCTCCAACGTACTTATATAATAAATATATTTTAAACATCAGACATGAAATATATTTATTATAATATACAATATAGGAAACCAAATATAAATATGAATACATAAATAATAAAATACTTTCTTAGTAATGAAAATACTTCTAAGAACTTCTTATTATCCTCTTTTAATAATGAATTACCTGCCTAGCGAAAATGTGTTCTGAACCAAGGAAATAATTAAAGTTAATGATAAAAGCAACTAAGATTAATCTCATTAATTATAAAAATACCTACTATAATATAATACTATTGTTCTTAATAATTAATATTGTTTTATGTTATTACAATGTCTATAATTTTATTATGGTCGTGTATTTGTAATAAGTACCATGTCACTTATAACTATAATGATATCTTATAATTAATTTACATACAAGATAATCTTAATAAATACTTACATTGCTATGGTCCATAACATTTTTCTTAGCTTCAAAGCTGCGGTTCCACTGAGGCGGAGCGGACCAGAGCGGAGACGAGCTGTGCTGCGATTCACCAATCACATAACTTGAAGTGAAGTGAAGTGGAGAAGAGATGTGGATATCAAGCCATGTGATTGGTGAATCGCGGCAGAGCTCGTCTCCGCTCTGCTCCGCTCCGCCTCAGTGGAACCGCAGCCTACGCCTTTTATAACACCTGTATAACATTGTTGATGCAAATATAGAATAATCAAAAATAATATAGATTATGAATTCAAAATATAGCAATAATCGTCATCTATAGCTCTGCGTTTTCGCTTCATTTATCGATTATTAGAAACAGGATAATTTCTAACATAAAAGAAAAAGAAAAATCTTCTAACGTTACAAGTATAATTATTAGAAAATACTGCACATAGCTATAAGCGAGATTATAAAGAGAAGTAGGTAATAAAGACATAGACCGTGTTACGGCGCCATTACATTTCAAACCGAGCATGTTAGTGCTTACTACAGGTACGCTAGATCCGATTAAGAACTAGATTCTTATCTTTTACACACATAAAAGGAAAAAGGATAAGATATCTTTTATTTTTATTATCATTCTTAGTTGTGTTAGGTACGAAAAATTAAGTGTTGTCTACATAGAGTTAAGGCTCATATTAGTATGTTCAATTAATGATACAATTAAGGTTCTTCTGTGATCGTGACAGTTGTAGGTAAACAGCGTGGAACAGGCATTATGTTAAGAGGATTAAGGGACTTTTAGAGGAAGATCAATATTAGCCGGATTATAGGCTGGACTGAGGCTGAACTAAAAGATAAAGATTACCTTTTCAAGATTCGTTTTAATTGATAGATTTTAATATATACGTAAGTATAGTTATGGTAGCGCTCAATGTAACGCACATTGAACACAGTAATAAACCACGTACAGGGGTAATGGAGAACCCCCGGCCGCCGAAAGGGCGGGCCTGTGGAGGTGAGTAATGGGCTAGATCACCGTCCGTCCGTCTCATGACGACAGGCCGTGTCGACGGCACGTACGTGTTCCACGCGCGCCTCAGAAGGAAGATGAAGATGGTCCGAGAGGGCCGATGCCTGCCAGGGCTGCGGGTTGTTCGAAAGAGATACCGTGGCCCTGGAACACAAAGGGCTAAGAAGGAACATGGATTGGTTTTAGTCAGTACAAGTCTGACACTCCCTTCCGCTTCGCCCAGAGCGGGAGTAGTCATTTGATGAATTCCCTTCCGAAACAAAAGGGGTAATGGAGATAATTACAGTAATATTTAAAAAAAAAGGAAAAAATGAATGTCTGAAAAAGTTGAAACATTGACCTTCAAGAGCTCCGTAACGAGAAGGTTCAGGTCACGGTCCAGTGCAAAAAAAAAACCGCAAATACGGGAAAAAAAAATGTCTCTCAGCTTCGTTAAGGTTTCTACA
Source organism: Cerastis leucographa (assembly GCA_963082945.1). NCBI lineage: Eukaryota > Metazoa > Arthropoda > Insecta > Lepidoptera > Noctuidae > Cerastis > Cerastis leucographa. The sequence continues at coordinate 21,037,721 of OY720354.1, forward strand.
CCCGTTATGATTACAACTTTGAAACCTATTATAACTTTCTATCCGACTTGATCCAACTAGTAAGACCGAAACTAGAGCTGAAGATAATAGTATAATATCACACAGGTGATACTACTGCAGCACTTACGGGTATGTTTGGTAAACAGAGCCCCGAAAGTAGCAAATGGCTCGTGGCTCGAGTTTCAAGACATAGTGTTCTGTTGTAAGCTCTTGTTTGTTCATATTATCACGTAAGGTTAAGTGCTGATAAAAATTAGGGGTCTTGGTTATTGGTATATAATACATTGAACCCTAAATACTAACGATGTTATTAGGCATAAGTAATGTCATGGAATTATAGTTTGTTTTTGCGTCGAATTATAAATTGACGTACTTAGTTACTTTTCTTATATATAAAATTCTCGTGTCACAATGTTAATGACCATACTCCTCCGAAATGGCTGAACCGATTTTTATTAAATAAATATTGTGTGCATATCGGGTAGGTCTGAGAATCGTCCAACGCGAAAGAAGTTGCGGGCAGCAGCCAGTCAACCTATATCTTTCGGGGTTGAATTTTCAAAAATCATCCATACTGCTCAGCTTTCTTGTATAAGAAACTTTTGTGTCAAGAGCAGATTTAGGGGTCGATATTTCAGTAAAGGGACACATCTAAGAGTTTAAGATCAAACATTCGTTTATCAGGCTTATCAACTAAACATTATTATAACGATCCGTTTAACCTAAGATAACCAAAAATTATAGTTAACGAAACGAAAGTATTACCTACTCAGATAACAATTTCCCCTTTACTAGAAAAATAAACAACATTCATCTCCGAATCATCAAGTAAACACAATTTACTGCGTAATCCATCCAAACAATACTCCATCACCAAAGATGTACGTTTATGTGCCACTAAAATATATGTGATAGCGTTGGAATATTAGCCTCGGTGATAAAAACTCTCGTCACATCACTATGGCTTATACGTCAGATGACGTCACGCTATGATTAGGGATGTGCTCAGGTGTATCACGACTAGGTATAATATCCGAATATTTTTACTAGAAGGTTTGACGTCAAATGACGTCGTAAATCTGCGCTGCTGCGGTTAAGGATTTGACGTGTCGGATATTAAAGTTGGTGTAGTTTACCATAAAAAAATGGTTGAGGTATTCTTTTATGGTGTGCGTGATAAATGAAAGCCTTCGAAGCACCAATTTTGATTTATTTTGTAATAGTTTTTTCTTTTTAAAGTTTAATTTTTAAAATTAATAATATCATGTAAATTTTAAGGTAATGTCTTAGTTAACAGATAAGCCAATCGTCGACTGTTAATAGTTGGCACTGCGACTACACAATCTTTGCCCTGGATTTTGAATCGGTTTATTGTCGTGTGGTTAGTAACCTGGAGTTAGACTTTTTATACCGCCCATGGGCCTATACCAACCTACCTCGAACCATACTTTTACCTTACACCATAGGTGAACACAGATGTATTATTTAAATACGCTTAAAAACAGCAGAATATTGCTCTCTAATAACAGAATAGTTCACAGTTCATTCTGAATTTCACAAGTGTTTCCCCAAATGTGCATCCCGTTTGCGCACTACTGCACAGTGGGTCGTAATCACACAACAGGTGCAACGAGTTTCATCTGCATATGCGTATACTTTGTGTGGAGCTCCGAAATAACAAAAGGCTAGTGCGAAATAGATGAGAAGGATGGATAGATAAGCCTTTATAGATGTAATACTTGGAAATGAAATGATTGATGATGTTGGGAATGTTTGCACACCAAGGCTGGTGAAGGAAATATTCGTAGTTCGTGTCAAAGTCAAAGCATTTATTTCAATTAGACCATTACAGGCACTTTTGAAAGTCGAAAAACAAAATAAAACGCGAAGCTACAGTCCCAGTCACAAGGCATAATAACTTGTGAATTGCACTGTAGTTGCCCATTCCGTAGCGTAGATCTCTATGGAGAAGAATGGGCAAGAAACTTCATGGACACTCTTTTAAATCAAAATATGTTACAAAATCTTGGTAACATCATTTATGTTAAGAATTACAAATATGTGAGAACGATGTAGAAATACAGGCAGGTTAAGAGCGTCCAGAGTATTAAAAGATAAAATCAGAAAAAAAATAAATAAAAAAAAAGTGTGTTACTTTAATGGGATTTTATGAAGAGACCACTGTGCTGTCGTGTAACAATGTCAAGCTTATCATCATGATTTGCCTACCTTTTTACAACTATGTTCGGGTCGGCTGCCAGGCTTAATGCCAATTTAACCTCTATGCTCAAAAGGCTGCCCAACTTAAATGGGACTGTGCAGGACATGCCTGTCGCATGCCGGACGAGCTGTGAGCCCGCAAAGCTCAGGATTGGTGCCCTAAAATAGTGACACGGGGCCGCGGCAGACCACGAAGGAGATGGCGGGACGAATTAAATTATTTTCTTGAGAATTGGAAGGAAACAGCACAGAATCGCGACCTTTGGAAGGAAGGAAAAGAGGCCTTTGCCCAGCAGTGGGACGATACAGGCTAGCTATAATAATAATTACCCTTTCCAAGGCTATTGTTCTGAAATACCTAGCAATTTATATTTAATCTTGCTATAAGCATACATTACTTGTTGTTGCTAAAATGCACGGCCTTGCGTTTTATTGGTCTTGTAAGCGCATATTTTGGGTAAAACGTCATATCTGGTTTCCTTTGCTGTGTACTTTTGAAAACCTTCTCTGAAGAAACAGGGGGTACATAAACGTGGAAGACACAGACATGACGGACATTAGACGGTATGTATAGTACCTAATAGCAGTGGCGGATCTGTCATACAACCTGAAAAGCCCGGCTTGCCTAACACACAACTCGAACTAAAAAAAAAAAAAAGAACATTCCTTACAAAACAAAAAAATGTGTCAAAATAATGATAACATTAAATTCCGCGCGCCACGCGCCAAACGATGCGAGGTTGCCAGATTTACGCACTCACTGAATTGTCTCTATTCGCTCGCATTATTATCGCGACGTTGCCAAAATGTTCTAATACCTATCTCCGATAGCTGCGCGAGCAGCGGCGCGACTCTGGCTCGCTCTAACACCATACAAAAGAGGAGTTCAAGCCTAGTGCGAGTCATACTTTCTCAGTCGCACTCACTGGCTTCTGTATTTGGCTTGTCGGACCTCTTTGTCTTTGCTAGTAAAACGACTCTGTTCCGATAAGATTATTAGGTATTTAATTTGGAAATTCGTATGGAGTTAAAAGCTGGGCTTTTCTTTGAATGTGTGCGTGTATGTCAGTGTAAGTTGAGAGTGAATGTGTGTTTGCGCGCCAAGAATGAACGGGCAAGCGGCGCAAAGACCTGCGCGTAGCGCGAATTTCCATAGAAAGTAAAACGATTTCAAATTAGTTCATATTTGTTTTGAGCGATTACCGGTGCATCTCTTTGTTGTGATATTATTTTTTCTATTTCTTGTGATTAGTTCTCGGAATTAACTTTGTTTTGAAGTGATTAAAGTTTGTTAACACTAAAATGAATTCGGAAACGCATGCAATTGTTCCTTGTGATGGATTGAAGTGTGTGAAATCGTTACTAGGCAAGGTAAATACTTTGAGTTTTACGGAAAAATATAATCTCGTTACTTCACCTAAACCTACCCCTGATTTGAACATTTCTCAGAAAATTAGATGCCATAATAGACATTTTACTCGGTCATCGTACAGTGTTCATTGGCTGGTCGGGTGCTCTCATTTAAACAAATTTTTCTGTTGGCCTTGCATATTTTTCTCTCAAGATAAGAATGCTTGGAGTGCATCGGGTTACGATGATTTAAATAACTTATCTGGTGCCATGAAAAGGCATCAGAATTCTCAGAAGCATATGAATGCCGTTATTTCATTCTGTAGTTTTGGTAAAACGCGAATTGAAACATCTTTATCTCGTCAGTTAAGTGACGAAATAACTAAATACAATTTGCGTGTCGATCATAATCGCGCCGTTTTTCAAAGGTTGGTTGATGTTGTGTGTCTTTTAGCACAGCAAGAACTTCCTTTTCGAGGTCACGATGAGTCTAAAACCTCATTAAACCGAGGCAATTTCTTGGAGGTTGTGTCTATGCTTTCTAAATACGACCTCGTCTTAGAAAAACATACGCAGCAACAAGAAGGCAATAAGCCGGGCCCTAGTTATTTATCAAATAAAATTCAGAATGATATTATTCATTCCATATGCGAAGTTATTAAATCTCGTATTAAACTCGAGGTTAATACGACAAAATTTGTTTCTATTATTGTTGATGAAACTCCTGATATAAGCAACAGAGAGCAACTGTGCGTAATTCTTCGATATCATTATGGCAACGAAATTCATGATCGTTTTATGAATTACGTTAATGTATCTGAAAGCCGTACCTCGGAAACTTTATCTAAAATCATTTTTGATTTTCTTAATGAATAATGTCAGGCATAAGAAATGGAGTACAACAAAAAGTTAAGGAAGTTTGTCCACAAGCTATTTACGTTTGGTGTAATGCTCATATTTTAAATTTGGTACTTTCCAAATCATGTGGTAGGATTAGTGAAGTCAGTTCGTTTTTTTCTGCCCTTCAGGCAATGATTAATTTTTTTAGTAACAGTACGAAACGAGCTGCTTTTTACGATAGCCATTGTAGTAAACGACTACCTCACCTTTCAGCGACTCGTTGGTCATATTCATCACGTATTGTAAACACGGTTTCTGAACAAAAACAAAACCTTATTAAATTGTTTACTGAAATGGCTGATAACACGCAACAGGAATGGGATGGTGATAATATTTTAGCCGCGGAAAACTTTTGCAATTATCTAACATCATTTAATTTTATTTTTTTTCTTTCCCTTTTCCACAAGATATTTGAAAAAACCGACGGCTTGTACAACATAATTCAAAAATCACAAGTCGATGTTGGTTTTTGTGTTAACCAAATAAAAGTGTTTGACTCATGGTTGCACAATGAATTGCTTGCCCAATTTAGTCAAATTTATGAAGATTCATTGATAAATAATTCTGCTCCTCGTTTAAGACGTAATGTCACTTGCGCTCGTACAGAGTATAAACGTATATTTGTCCAAGTAATTGATAACATATCTGCCGAAATTAAAGATAGATATTCAGAAATATTTAAATTACAGTTTTTCCAATTGCTTAATAACAAACAATTTGATAATTATAAACGAGTTTTTCCGACAGCGGCATTAGATTCGTTATTCAGCATTTATGCAAACTATTTTGATAGGGAAACTTTAAAGATTCAGTTGATTAGTTTGTATTCATCACCTGAACTAAAGGATCTCAATATTTTTAATTTAATTGATTTCCTGCATGAAAATTCCCTTCAGGATGCTTTTCAGGAACTTTTAAAGTTAGCACATTTAATTGTAACAATACCCGCGACAAGTTGTTCCGCGGAACGCGCTTTTTCATCTTTGAAACGTATTCACACATATTTAAGAAATACACAAGGACAAGAGCGGCTTTCCGAATTATCAACGATTGCCATAGAAAAACAGCTGTTGGTAGAATTAAAACGTTCACCAACATTTTATGCTGATGTAATAAAATCATTTTTACAGAAAGATAGAGTTTTTGATTTAGAATACAGAAGGTAATTAAAGTAATTTTGTTATTCATTCAAGTGTTACAATAAAAGCATGCTCCAAAATCATTTACTGAAACAAATTTGACAACAAACGGCTTTTATCAAAGCCACCGGAGGTATGACATTGCTGATATGTATCTGTAAATCTATCTAGTAATACCATGCCTTCTGTGTGCTTTGTTGTGTGTCATCTGTCCGTGGTAAAGAAGAGAAGAATGAAGAGTTATGGCTGTTTACATTGTGAGTAATTACAAATATTTTCAACAATGTGTAGTTAGAAACCAATATTTTGTTTGTGCGCCATCTAGCGTTCATTTGAATATCTGACCCATAGCGACTGCACCGATCGAAGTAAACTAATAGACTCAGATTTCAGTTGTTACATTTAAGTTAATAGATGGCTCTTATATATTATACTTCATACTTGATATTAAAATAGTTATAATTTTTTTACGGGATATAAAATATGCAAGAAATATGAAACTGTTTGCAGTTTCATATTTAGGCATATTTATATAATGTGAAAACAAAAACGTTAGTAACCAATGCCAGAACATAACATAATTTTTTAACCCTAATTTCGTCCTTTGTATAGTTGGGCTTTGCCCCCGTTTCATCGGAGGCACGCCACTGCCTAATAGATGTAACTGACTTGACTGACTCGTTAGTCTAGTAGCAAGCGCGACTGCTAAGCAAGAGGTTATGCGTTCGATACCTTTGTTTTTTTTTTTTTCTGGTGGGTAATCGTCAAATGACTTCTCCCGCTCGGTGTGGAGTGGAAGGGAGTGTCAGATTTGACTGACTAAAACCCATCTATGTTCCTTTTTAGCCCTTTGTGTTCCAGGGCCACGGTATCTCTTTCGAACAACCCGCAGCCCTGGCAGGCATCGGCCCTCTCGGACCTCTTCCGATTTTCTGACATCTCCTTGAGGCGCGCGTGGAACACAAACGCACCGTCGGCACGGCCTGTCGTCATAAGACGGACGGACGATCGGACGGATGGACGGTTCGATTCCTAGGTCGGGGAAAGTGTTATTGGGATTTTCCATCAAGATTTTTTCATTAGCAGCCACGCAGTCTGGATTTGTGCCCAGCTGATGGCAATAGGTTTGCCCCCTATTACATGGAACTTAAACATACCTATTATAGGTGCTCTATGAAATACACCTCTGCCTAACCCATCAGGGATTACAGGCGTGATGTCGTGAGATGTAACTGAAGACTGCTTATAAAATAGTTCGGACGGTTGCAATCTACAGGAGTTCTATTTGAGGTGGACCATATTTATGTACCTATCTAGTTAAATAATACGCGTGACTAAGCATTGTTTATTTGGGATTGCGGATTGACTCAAGTAGTGTCTATATAGACTTATAAACGACACGATATAGACGGCACGGTTGGCGCAGTGGTTAAGCGATCGACTGCTGAGCTGTGTGTCGCGGGTTCAATCCCCGCACGGAACAAATATTTGTATGGCCTACAGATTGTTGTTCCGGGTCTGGCTGTTTGTGAGTTTAAATGTTTGTAAACGCACCCATGACACAGGAGAAATTCCTAGTGTAAAAAACCTTTGAACGTTGAAATAACTAAGAATCTTACGACGATTCACGGAAGCTGAACACTCTTTTACAAGTAAAGTATCACTGTTTTAGAAAAGATTAGTTCCTGCTTGCGACTTGTTTCGCTTAAAATGTCTTGTTTTAATAAAAAAAAAAACATTTAGCACACAGAACTAGAGTAACTTTCTTTTTTCTTCGAAGCCTGCTTTGTCCCATTAGGTCTTGCTGTCCCAAAGCTCCTTCCATTTCTCGCGAATAGCTTTCTATTACTGAAAGAAATTTTGAAATCGGTAGAGGAATTTCTGTTATTACACTGAATTGATTCCTTCTACAGACAAATTCTACCTTTTTATAATAATAGTGTGGTAGAAAATTTTACCTAACAAAATCAAACAAAAAAGTCCAATTTTATAACAAGTTTCAGCAAAATTTTACACGACCATGACTTATCATATCCGAATCCGTAATCCGCGGACAAAATATCCGCCGTTCAAGTTCACGTGCTCGATCATTTCCGTGGAACATCCCTACGTCCCGATGGCTATCAATTTGTTACTCTGACGTTTTTACGCGATCATCAGAGGCGCGGCACCGCTCCGCGCGGCGCGCCAATGTGCGGTTATTGATAAACTCGCTTGCCCACTGACTACGCCCGTTGACACATCGATAACAATATTTTCCAACCTTTATATTGCTTTCAATTTTTATAAATCACTTTATCGATTAAAATTTGCATATTTTTTATAGGTGTTTGTGATGTGTGCGGATAAAATTTAAATTTGTTTGGATACGGATCGGATTACACGTCCCGAGAGATGTTTGATATTATAATACTTCATTATTTTCGTGTAGGATCTGGTTTGAGGTCAAAAATGCTTTTAAGTATTGTCATTTTATTGTTTTCCCAGAAATTATTTGCCGGAATAAAACTATGATACTGTAGTAAAAACAGCGAGGGGACAACAAAACTTAAACCACAACAAGATTCGCACACAACAATATGCTTTACAAACCAGTATTCCTAACATTTATGCACTGAAGTAAAAACTGAATAATAGAACTAAATGTGGCGACAAACTCACAAAAAGTACCACGAGAACTTGTCAGGGACCACAGTTCGATTGCAGGCATTGTGGTGGCCGGGATTTTATTAAAACTTTTTTTTTAGTTATCAAACATTCATACTTTACGGGGACCAAGTTTTATTTGTCCCGGGCGCTTTCCTTCAGCGAATAATTTAATTTTTTGCACCCACAAAAGCTCCGGATTACGTAAAGGTCTGTAACAAGTTTTTGCTCTAGAAAATTAAGTCTTTGATCGTTTCGAGATTTTTACTTGGAACGAATCAATCATCCCTAGACGTCGTTTGAAAATAATGTGGGTTTTGATTGCGTGGATCTATATAATCAAGCTTTTTTTATTCGGTTTTACATTTTTAAATTTAATAAATTAAAAATGATGATATCATAAAATATTTTTATTCGGCACGAATATTTTACAACGAGTAACTTAGATTTACATTTTGGATTCATAATTATCTTATTCTATTCGGACTTCTCTTGGAACGAATAAATCTGCTAGGCTTAATATATTATACTCAACGATTAGAATATGCTGCTCTTTGAAAACTAATTAGTAAAGTGGATTAAAGAGGTGACACTGATTTTATTATAACAACGTGTCTCGTGCTCTTTTGACTTTCGACAAAAGGGTTAGGTGCTATTGTAACATTAGAATTGCTAATACATCATTATGAGTTATTTGTCTATAGGTACATACATATAAATAAAATAGAAGTGTCTGTTTGTAAAAATAAAATAACTGCTTTTTACTACATGCATATAAATATACTTATGGTAGGTACATATACCATAATAACATTTTTTTATAATTTTTGTCTGTCTGTCTGTTTGTTTCGGCTAATCTCTGGAATACACAATATACTACATCTCTTTTTTGTATCTTCTTTCGCAGGTATGCTGGAAGATATTTCTTTAGGAATAAGTATCACCTTTCAACCTATCTTTCCTTTCTTCTTTTCTGTTCTTAGTGTGTACATAAACTATTAAATAAATATTAAGGTATTTGGATAAGTTTTACCAGAATAACAACAGTTTGACTTCTACCTTACAAGCCAAAAAGGCAACAACACAACCATAAAAGATTTTGCGAAACACTCTTGCTCATATCAACAAGTTGATAACACCTCGCAGATGGGAAGGGGTCCGGAAAGAATACTAATCTCTTCCGCCTTTGAGCATGGGGTATCAAAGGTGCAACCCCGGAACATGGCCAAGAAAGGCTACATTTGCATGGTCTACATAAGAGGCAATTACTTTTTATCGGGACATCCTCTATGGGTGTTGCAGAAAGGGGCGGAAAAGTTTGGGGGTTGAAAAGTTTTTGTATGATATTTTGTGATGATTTACATTATATATATTGTATAGGAAACAAAAATTGTCTAATTAAGGTGGTGGTTAGATGAATATATCTGTAGGAGATGAAAGACAATAGACCCTATTTTATAACACAAAATAATATCTTTTTTCTTGAGTACTTTTCAAATTTAAGAAAGTAAGGAAGACCAAAATATTGTAAAACAAAGTCATATTGTCCTGAAACATTACCAAAATGGTATTTCAATGTGAAATCCTTAGAGTCAACCACGAATTTTAATTTGTAATGACAACTTCAACCCCCTGGAATTCCCTGCCGGAGTCAGTGTTTCCCGATAGCTACAATCTAGGGGTCTTTAAGTCAAGAGTGAATAGGTGAGATAGTGGTCAAGCGCGAGCCTATTGACAATATAAAAAAAACAATGAAAAGCCTACGGTAATTAATCACAAAATCCCAAAGGCCTCATTCACGCAAAATTCACGGAACCCAAAAAAAATTCGAAGCCGACCATTTTCATAAAACTAAGTGCAAGTGTACCTTCCTCTATCCTATTATTTAGGAGCACCATACTGCCATTCCTTCTGTCGACCCTCACGAGTTACGGCTCAGATAAGCAGCTGATATATACTTTTTCTTTTCGCAGTTCAAGATATGGAAATAGATATTATTTCTCGCAAGGGACGTAAAGGTATGATAGTCTTTTATTGGGGTTAATTTGTTGCAATAGTTCCTTTTAATTAAAAACGGAATAATGTTAGAAATTGGCCCCTAAAGCAGATTCTAGAGAAGATTTTGGTTGTTAGGAATAAGTTCAAGATTAAAAATAACACGTACAGGCCGCAGGTCAAGCTACCAGGAACTGTAAAAAATTCCAATCAACCTTCAACCTAATTCTTTAACCATAAAGTTAAAGCAAGGTTGGCGTCTGTACGTTAATTTCACTGGAATTTAGCTATTCAAAAATATCATTCAAGTTTGTATTGCGGCTCAGTTGAAAATATAAAGTAAAGTTCCTTTCTTTCATCCATAAACATGCTATTTTCATAAACAACTATTATTTTTAATTATTATACACAAACACTGTGAAAATGCAAACAACAGCATTGCATCAGAAGAACAAGAGCAACTAAGCCAGCAATCTAGTCTAACAGTGTTCAAGAAAAACAAGATTTTCTGCTCGCTGCACCATTCTATCAATAACTACCCTTAGCCTCCCTGGAGTACAACAACTTTTATTTTAACATAATGAAAACATGACGCGCCAACACAACATAAATTAGCACAGAAGGTCGACGAAATATAGACACTTGCAGTCGAATGACGAAAACCTTAAAGAATCTTAGAACTTTGTCATACGATGCAAAAGGTGAGTGAGAGCTGATTTCTTCAGTCACACACAAAAATGTGACTGAAGAAATCAGCTTAGTTTGACAAGAACAAAAAGTATTCAACGTTTACATAAAAACATGGATGTAGCAATCAGAGAATGTAAGGACCGTAGCTGCAGGTGGCGCACTGAACTTTCTGCCTACCCTCATGGCAATGAATATGAGTTTTTGTCTATGAAACTTTTGTATGCTACTTGTGAGTACGGCGATCTTAAACTACGTCAAACGAATGACTTTCACGAGTGAGCTTGCACTCGATGTACGGCAAGCGAGTCTATGTTTATTTATTTACAAATCACAAAAAGTGAAACCAATATTGGGGTACGAACCTGTGACCTCGTAGTTTTCAGAACGGTCATGAAACCGCTAGGCTGATTTTCGCACGCATATTATTTTTGTAAGTTCCCGTTCGTCCCACTAGGGGGACGAAGTCGGTGGGACGAACGGGAATACACGACTCCGTTGACAGTAAGATGTATTCTTCGTTGGTCCTGAAGTATTGTCCCACATTCCAAAAATAACAAAAAATTATGATATGAAATTTTTGTAACAATAATTCCATGAAATTTTTGAAACTATGATTCAAAAGTAAATAGAAACTTTTATATTTACACTTCAGGTTCTTCTGGTTCTTTGAAATAAATAAAATAAACCGTTATAACTTCTAACGGTGAAGGACCTATTTTTTTTTGCGTAATTTCGATACTTTATATAGCTGACGGTTTCTGTGAACCAAGAGCTGGTGCCAGCCCATGTTCACTATCGGCACATTACCAGTTTTTTAGTTTACTAAAGTTTCACGTACTTTATTATAATGCATCGTATTATTCGTGAATTTATATAGTTTAATTTGGATTTCATTAAATGATTGTTAACTATCGTTTAAATGGTTAAAAATAACTAAAAGGATGTATATAACTATTTGGTAATGCTTAGGAAATCTTAAAACATTAAAAAAATAACAAACTACCTAGTTACAAAAAATTGGGGATCGACCTTTTTTAATTTTTGGAAATCTTACAGCATTAAAAAATGTAAATAAAATACAAAAAGTGAATTTCATACTAGCTCAGGTTTGATCCTAGAACATAAGATTTATAAAACGGCCGCTGAACCGTCTGGCTATTCATTTCTGTGACTAGGTCTAAAATAGCCTTTCTATTCTAATGCTTGCCATAACAATTGTCAGTTGTCAAACAGTTGAGGAATATGGACATAGTGCATGGAGGTTTAGCTCTATCATAAGTAAGTATATGTAAGTAAATATAAGTTAGTAAGTAAGTATTAGTAAGTAAGGCGCTTTAGGCGCTAAGTAAGGCTTTGTAATAATCTAACAATACTATGATGTAATTTGTGGAGATGAATAAACGTTCATTTATTATTATTATTAAGTATGGTTTGGTAAAACAGCTTCTCTGTATAACTATGTAAAAATTATCATAGAAAAATGTTTTCGTAGGTTTTTACATGCTGTCTGAAGTAAGTCTTCTGGGCCTATTTTTATGTGGCACCATCTTAGACGTACCACGATGAATCTGTTCCGTCGTAAATATTACTTTAGTTGCTTCCAAGGGGTTAGGGAATAGCCGGTTCCCAGAGTATGTGGATGGATTTTATGATGTTGTTAAAATGTTTTTGGTCGTTTGTCTGTTCTTTCCAATTGTGGCGACAGCGTCGTTTGAATTGGATTGAAGTATGATTGGTCTACGACATTATTTTTATGAAAATTATTCGCTTTTAAGCAAGCGGTTTATACCTCCCCTGGTAGTAAGTGGCGATAACTCTGTGTTTGTTCTCGTATTTTTATCAACCTCTCACAAATTCTTCTTGGTGACCGAAAAAGATTTATGGGAAAATGCAAGATTACTCACTAACGAGTAGTAGACTTAAAAAGAAAGCTTATTAAAATTTTATGTTTTCTTTGTGTTCTATTTTAATAAAGCTTGATCCTACACAATGTCTCCCGGGTTAGTCTCTCACGTCTAACTTGATGCTATATTGATTTTTAATATTCAAAGTTTGCTAACTGGAGCGCGCCGCTCGCAACTTTTTATGACTTAGTATTGACACCGCCCCGGGATCTGCATACTTCGCAAGAGTATACCAACAATACAACCGAGAGGAATAGAGCTAAAAAATATTAGACTCGTTCCGGGGAAGACTGGAAATAGGAGAATTTCTGATGAATCCGATTTCTATGTAGGTCCTTCGAGCCGGATTGATCCGACCGAGAGCGATGTTTCGAATAGCAGCCACAAATCCTCGCCTTCAATCCTCGATAGCTCCTGTCTCAGAAAATATCGTTCAGAAACCGTTATTTATTATCAGATTAGCAGCATTGCCGCTATCTTGTGTATTACGGAAGCTGCGAATCAAGGGATTAGAAGCATTTTTTCTCCCCGAATCTCCCCACAATGAATAACTTAAGCCCAAACGAATTGACGCGATGATTCTTGGTCTTAATTGCGGTGGAAATTATTCCTATCTGACTTCCGTATTTATTTAGGATTTACTTTTCGAGATAGTAAACAAGATAAATCCGGGGAATGTCAGGCGGAAAATTCGAGAAAACGGGGAAATACAGACGTCGCGAATTTCCCACCGATATGGAATGAATGGTTGGGAGTTTTTTTTTATCCTTCTTATCTGTGAAGCGCCCCGGGCTAAGGTTTGATAGGAACCGAACGGGGAGGCCATGCTGTTAGTGTTACGTTGTTTATCTGGAGTTGGCAAAAAACCTGAGATAAGTTTATACAAAAATTATATAAAACCCAAGTTGTTGGAGAACTACAGCTTTGTGAGAAGCGGTAGAAAGTATTATAAAAATATATAAAACTTCATGAGCTACAAAATAAGATTTAAGTGTCTCGTTGGAAATTTTTGCCAAGCATGTGTGAACCTTGTTAAAACTTCAAGAATATGTGGCTCCAAACTTTTGAATAGTTTTGAGTTCGCGTTCACTCGATGTTCAAAAGATTTTGTTTTTAAGTCTTTTAAATTAAATTAACTTTTAGCGCTAACTTAAATATGTAGAATGTTTTTAATGTTGCCCAGGTGGGCTACCATGACGTTATGGTAGGCCAGCAACGTTTTTTTTACACTAGGAATTTTTCCTTTTTTGTGGATGCGTTTACAAACATTTTAACTCACATACACAAACAGCCAGACTTGGAACAACCATCTGTAGGCCATACAAATATGTGTTCCGTGCAGTAGTCGAACCCAAAACACTTTGCGCAGTAGTCAATCGCTCAGCCACTGAGCCAACCGCGCCGTCAAATTAAATTATAATTTAAATCAGAAATTTCTCAGTAAAACCCCTTGCCCCCTTTTATGTAGTACTTAAACATATCTGGATAAATATGGGTGTACTGTATGTACACCTCTGCAGTCTGCTCAACCCTTCCAGGTTTACAAGCATGATGTTATGTGCCTGTGATTTTTTAAAAAATATACATGATCGAGACCTCAACTAAAATTAAAAACGAGACGCAACAGAAAATTAAAAGAAAATACAGCTGATGGAATTCCTTGCACTATAATGTAGCTTTTGTTCGTAAAATAGAGACTAGTAGAATTTCCTGCAATGTCGACATTTCAGAAATTTAGTATTACGTACGTGTATTAAAGCAGAATTAGCCACACGAACTATTTTGCGATATAGTTTCATTTCCATTTAGGAAGGAGAGCGAGTATGCGGAACCCACTCGTTCGCTAGTGATTATGAGACTTTTAATTATGTTTCTTTTTAACAATAATTTTTTATTCGTTATATTAGATTGTGAAAGACGAAACTAGTAGAAAGTCTTAGAAGGCTGTTTCAAAACATTTTATGTAAAAAAAAAAAGAATAAGCAATTAAAAAGCACATTCCTTGAAAATATTGACAAGCCCGCGAGTTTATTAGCAGAGATAACAGGTTAAGGTTCATGATGTTGGTTCTAAAGTGCCGTGATTCATGCAGGCTCTTGTATTTCATAGTTGCGGGCTACGTTAATAGTCCAGTTTCACTTATTCAAATCTTCCGTTGGACTACGTAACACTTTAACAATGGCAATACCTTTTGTTTTGACAATTCAACAACCTTATTATATTACGATTATTTTTGAAACCAGATAAATTAATTTAACTATTTTTCCATTCCTAAAATGATAAAATAAGGAATGAAGGAATTGCCGTGAGAAAACTTTGAGTATTAATGTGGATCGGTATAAGAGTAGAGGAAGGCCAAAAAAACTATGCATGTACTGTGTGAAGGATAATAGGCAAGAAGAGCAGGTGTCTGATGAGATGATGAGTAAAAGAGAAGGATGGAAGAAGAAGACATGCTGCGCCGACACCTTAATTGGGATAAGAACAGGTGAATGATGAATATTTAACCAAGGCACGCAGAAATAACCATATTTCATGAAGCCCAATCAACAGGAACATCAGCCAAAAATCCCGCTCTAATATCATATATAATTCAGCCGGCACTTCTCTTAATTTTATGATCACGTCGGATTTTTTCCCGACATTATATACGAACTCTCAGGTACGTAGCTAGAGGCTCATTTATACGGGTAGATTTTCCCGGTCGAGTGGTGAAAATGACCATGTGAGCCTTGTTGAAGGAGATAGGAAAACATCGTAAGGAAACCGGTATCTCGCACTCCCCACAGGCCTGCGAAGTGGATTATGGAACAGATCTCATTGCGAGGAGGTCCACAGACCTCTCAACAGTGAGGACGTTAATTTGCTCGTAGGAAATGAAAAAAAAGGCAACTATGCAATTCTGCAAAAGACATTTTCCAAGAGATTTTCTATGGGGGTTTACGAATTAACTAGAAAAACAATCTTTGTTGACAGGCGATTCCAATTTTAAAAGTACATCTAGTTTTTGCCTTTCACGTCAACCGTTTTAAAAGAGCTATGTGGCAATTTTGCTGTGAAATAACGTTTTTATCATCCATCCATCTGCTTTGCCATTGCCTTTTCGATGCGAGGATCTCTTCCCCTGTGAATGAGCCTTAATCGTGGGGGTGCTACGAATTATTTAGACGTTACCTCTGCTCCAGGCATTATTTCTATATAGCTGTAATATAAAGCTGGGATTCGACTGGCTATGGCTAAGTTCCGTTTTGCACTTTTGTACGTTAATGCTGGGCAATGTGGAAATTAGTAGCGTGATCTGTGAGCGTTCTATATGAAAGGTTCTTATATACATTTTGTGAGCACCCTTAACCTGCTAATATATAACCTAATTATTGGACACATGATGCAACTAAATATGGTGTTCTTTTTGTTAATATAAATATAAATAGAAAGGCTAATTAATATCCACACCATTGGAATCACATATGACATGTGGCACCAGATTTAATAAGATTCAGAAAACAGACGTCGGCGATCCGTCAACGCCTTGTTACCGGCACTTTCCTTGACAACTTCACAAGTCAATATGCCTACCCGCAACGACTTGACGTTCCGCCAGAGAGAATTATAGACCGCTTCTCTCTCGTCTGTGGTCACAGTTTAGTTTGCAACGTGAATAGTATGAAGCCTTTTTGCAAAGGCGCCGTCAAATATTTAAGTTAAGAAGTAAATTGTATACCAGCTTAATCGCGTATTGAACACACAGTTCTCAGACAACGGAATGGAAATGGTTTAATTGCCAAAATGATATTAAGATTGTGATTGCGTTATGTTATAATCTGTGGAACAACATCCTTTCTTTGAACCAGTTGCATTTAGCTACTAAGAATCGTTTTTACACAAAATTAAATTATTAATTGAGGCAGCGGTGGCCAAGTGGTAGCAGCCCCGACTTATGAGCAGTAAGCCGTGAGTTCGAACCCAGGCAGGCGCATTACTTTGTGTAATTTATTTCATCACCGCTCTCAAAACGGTGAAGGAAAACATCGTGAGGAAACCGGCTTGTCCTTGAACTGAAAATTCGAAGACGTGATATCTACCAACTCGCACTGGGCCCGCGTGGTGGATGACAGCCCACTCCTTCTCATAGAGAGGAGACCTGTGTTCCAGCAGTGGGAACATTAAAGGCTGATCATGATGATGAAATTATTAATGGCCATAGGCCATACTTTTAGGTACATCTGTCTAACCCGTTGGGGATTACAGGCGTGATGTAATGTTGTAAGTACTTATTAAACAAAACACTAAACTTTATCTCTCGTTACAAAGGGAAACTCCAACCTATACTGGGAACGAAAGCATAAGTAATAATATAACATTATGTAAACGCGTTACAAATGTGGCTTGGAGGCGGCACGTAATATTGAATCCAATTTTAACTTCGCCGATACGGAAGAGACGGAATATGATAAGGATATTTACTACGCACGTACGTAACACTGTGTGTAGCGACTTCTGCGTTTTTTTCACTTTATACTAAGTATGTTAGGTGTAGGCTTCGTCGTGGGTATATAATTATAAATGGATTTCTGTAAAGCATGTTGTCGAACCAGAAACGACATATCCAATGAAATAACCCAGTAGCCTTCTTCTTTTTGCGTCGATTTACCAAGACTCAACTTTTATTTGGCTGTTGCAACATGGACAGCAATGCCATTTTTTTTTTGACGACACGTTTGGCGCGTTGGCTGAGCGATCGACTGCTGCGCTGCGTGTCGCGGGTTCGATCCCCGCATCATCATCTGCCTAGCCTTTTCCCAAACTATCTTGGGGTCGGTTTCCAGTCTAACCGGATGCAGCTGAGTACAAATATTTTACATGAAGCGACTGCCTATCTGACCTCCACAACCCAGTAACTGGATAATACGATACCCCTTGGTAAGACTGGATGTCAGACTTTTTGGCTTCTGACTACTCGTAACGACTGTCAAACATCTACAAATGACAGCCGGGACCAACGGCTTAACGTGCTTTCCGAGGCACGGAGGAAACTCGTTATGTAATTATGGTCACCCATCCACAGACCAACCTCGGCAAGCACGGCTTAACCTTAAAGATCGACCCGGGCGGCAGTTATTATTTAGCCACGAGCTCCTCATGCTCCCCGCATGGAACAAATATTTGTATGGCCTACAGATAGTTGTTCCGGCTCTGGCTGTTTGTGTATATGAGTTTAAATGTTTGTAAACGCACCCACGATACAGGAGAAATTCGTAGAGTAGAGAAATGTTAAAAAAAAAAAACTCCTGGGCAAAGGCCTCCCTCCACCATTTCTCGCGAACCCGCGCCATTTCTGTCATTTGCCACGTTTAATTCCCGAAAAGTGCAAGCATGATGGTCAGGAAAGAAGTCTGTCCATAAATGGTTACCAAAACCACCTCATGCATTATTGTCATCCATTGCTTCCTGCAATTCAATTTATGAGAACTTTCTAGCTTTCAAAAAGCTATCTTGCTTCGAACGGTTTCACACGGCAAGTCAGTTGCAGAAGTAAACTTGCACAGTTAAACTTGTTAGCCGGCATCGTGCTTGAGAAATAAAGTTTAAAAAACTTATACCTACTGCTGCAAAATCAATCGGTAATTTAGAAGAAAATTGTTTCTAAAAGTTACTATATCTTTGATGACGTTTAAAGTACGAAATCTTATACATACTAACCGCCATCTTTAAAAACGATTGAAATCGGAAATACAAAACTTATTGAATCGTTTTACTCGCATGAGCTTAAATAGGTACGCGTACTAACTATTAAGCAGTTTCCTCTGAGAGGCAATGCATAAATATGCATTAACGTCAAAGCCAACAGTGTTACATACATTATTATAATCTGTGTTCTGACCGATTGTCTATGTTGTGTTCTGTAGTCTATTCGTTTCCTCCTCCGGATGATTAAAGAAGTTGTCTCACGTGCAATGTAACAACGAGTTTTATTTAAATACTTAACCCAGCAGTCTTGCACATAACTAGCAATTATGTGACAGTGGCGACGAGGATAAAAATAAACAACAACAGTGGAAGATTTACGTGTCACGTCCGTAAGTTACAAATAAAGTTTAGAATAATTTCGTCTTGTTACGTCGGACGAAATTTCACAAGATGGCGGCTGTTGGGCTCTCACTGCCTGAGTTTTCAGCTGCAAAATGCACATTTAAAGTTTACAAACAGGTGTTTGAGAACAAAATGAAGATCCACGAGGTGGATGAAAAGAAGTGGTCACAATATTTAATCTCGTTTATAGGATTTGACATGGTCACGTTGCTATCTGAACTCTGTTTCCCGAAAACGCCACAGGATAAAACGTATACTGAGTTAGTGGAACTTGTGGAAAAACATTTGGAGCCAAAGCAATCAGAAATTGCGGAAACATATAAGTTTATGAAACGTGAACAGTTAGCAGACGAGTCAATCTGTGAGTTTGTGGCGGCGTTAAAGAAATTGGCACAGACGTGCAACTTTACCACGCATTTAGAAAGATGTCTAAGAGATAAATTCGTTCATGGTTTAAAGAGTGAAAGCATAGTTAAAAGATTATTTGGTGAAGAAAATTTATCGTTTGCAAAAGCAGTGGAGATAGCAATGAGCATGGAGCTGGCGGAGAAGGGAGCAAAATTAATAACGGCTGGCAGTTCTGGGCAAGAAAGCTCAGACATACACAAAATAAGTGAAAAACATGTCAGCATTAAATGTCATTGCTGCGGGAAGATGGGGCATGTTAAACCCCAATGCAAATTTAAAGAAGAAGAATGTTTTAAATGCCACAAGAAGGGGCATATGGCAAGTGTTTGCAAAGCAAACAGTAACAAAACGTTCAAACCCAAGAAGGTCCATGAAATTACAAATGATGAAGAATTTTCTGTTATGCAAGTTAGTGAAGTACCATTGAATAGTGAATCTGTGGGTGATAGCTATGATTTGTCCAGTTTATTTCAGGAAACAGAGAGTCAAGTAAATATTAACAAAGTGATATCAATAGATGAGAAGCGTCCAAGTCCTTGGTATATAACTTTAAAAATTAATAATGTAAACATATCATTTGAAATTGATTCAGATGTCACGTTAATGCCTGAATCTATGTTCATAGCATCCTTTCCCAATTTAAAATTATTTCCATGTAACCTAAAGCTATCAGGATATGGAGGTAACAATATCACGGTATTGGGAAAGACAAATGTAAATATTAAAATTAAAAAGGAAGAATACTTAGCAACATTAGTTATTGTCAAAGAAGGTAAAAAGCCATTGTTAGGTAGGGATTGGCTGAGTGCTATGAAAATTGATTGGCAAACTTGTATAAAACGGTGCAATTTAATTATTAACCAAGATTCACAAATTAAACTTAACAATTTAGTAGAAAAATATAGTGATATATTTTCAGGATGTCCAGGCGAAATTAAAGGTACTGTAGGCACTTTAAAATTAAAAGAAGCCAACATTAAACCCATTGCATTTAAACCAAGAAGAATAGCCTATGCGGTAGAAAATTTAGTTAAAAAGGAGCTTGACAAGTTATGTACTGAAGGTAAAATGTATAGAGTGACAAATAAAGAAACCGGCACATGGGCTACACCCATAGTGACCATCATTAAAGGACCTCATAATATAAGAATTTGTGGGGACTACAAGGTAACTATCAATCCATATTTGGAGGTACCAAATCATCCAATCCCTGTAATTGAAGATATTTTTGCAAAATTAAATAAAGATGATCAAAATGTTAAAACAGTATTTAGTAAAATTGATTTAAGAAAGGCATACATGAACAGACGAATGGATGAGGAGGCACAAAAGCTTATGACAATTACCACACCATGGGGGTTGTATAGACCAACGTTCATGATGTTCGGTATGTCACCTGCTCCACAGGAATGGCAAGATTTTATGGATGAACACTTTAATATGCGAAATGTATATTGTTTCATTGATGATATTTTAGTTGCAAGTAGTGATGTGGATTGCCATTTAAAAACGTTAGAGTGTATATTTCAAAAACTTAAAAATTTAAATATTAAAGTAAATAAAGAGAAAACTGTGTTGATGTCCTCACAATTAGAGTATTGCGGGCATGTGATTGATAAGGAAGGCATTCACAAGACACCAGGGCACATCAAGGCCATATTGGAGGCACCACAACCTAAAAATATTAAAGAATTGCGTAGTTTCCTTGGTACTATTAATTTTTATCATAATTTTTTAAAGAATGCCGCTGAAAATCTAAAACCTTTATATACATTACTAAAGAATTCAGAAAAATGGGTATGGTCTAAGCAACAAGTATTAGCATATGAATGGGCCAAGAAAGCTATTGTGTCAGATCAAGTATTAATCCATTATAATCCAAAGCTACCAGTTGTATTGAGTTGTGACGCTTCCAAGTATGGGTTAGGAGCGTGTTTAGCTCATGAAATCAAGTTAGGTAAATATTGTTGAACGCCCTATTGCTTTTGCAAGCAGAACACTCAATGAAGCAGAAGTAAAATATTCACAAATAGATAAAGAAGCCTTAGCCATTATATGGGCAGTTAAGAAATTTGATTTGTATTTAAAAGGTAGAACATTTACATTAGTTACCGACCATAAACCACTATTATCTATATTTAATTCAAATAAAACAGCTGGTAGTATATATGCAGATAGAATGACTAGGTGGGCATTAATTTTATGTAATTATAATTATGATATAAAGTACAGGACTTCACAACATAATGCTGCAGCAGATTTTCCATCTAGGTTGCCAATTAAAAATAGTAATGAGGAGGATAAAATTAATCTGGAAGGCAACATTAACAGCATTGTATTGGATAATCCACCTGTAACTCTATCTGAAATTGCCAAACATACTCAGAAAGACCCTAATTTAAGCAAGGTTTGTACTTACTTAAGAGAGGGCTGGCCAAAGTTGATTAATAAAGAGTTATGTAACTTTAAAGGCAAAGAGACTGAGTTATATATAATTAAAGATTGCATTTTATGGAGGGATAGAGTAGTTATACCCGACAGTTTAAAGGATAAAGTTTTAACTGAACTGCATTCTGGTCATTTGGGTATTAATAAAATGTTATCTTTAGCTAATAGTTGTTTTTGGTGGCCAAACATTACAAATGATATAAAAGCATTAACTAATAATTGTGCAGGTTGTATCCAAAACAGGAACTTACCACCTATCAAACCTATACATAGATGGGAGTGGCCAGAGGAGCCATGGAAACGTATTCATGCTGATTTTGCTGGTCCATTTTTAGGCCATATGTGGTTAATCATTGTTGATGCACACTCAAAATGGCCAGAAGTAGTTAAAATGAACAATATTACCTCCAGCAGTACAATTAAATGTCTACGTAGTATTTTTGCTAGATTTGGTCTACCGGAACAAATGGTGACTGATAATGGTCCACAATGGACATCTGAAGAGTTTAATACTTTTTGTAAGAATAATAATATTAGACACATATGTACTGCACCATATCACCCAGCCAGCAATGGCTTAGCAGAAAGGGGGGTTCAAACCTTCAAAAAGGCCATGTTAGCATATAAGTTTGATAAAAATTGTTTAGATCATAGTATACAGCAATGGCTATTAGCTTATCGTACAGCACCACATGCCACAACAGGCAAGGCACCGTGTGAGTTAATGTTCGGTAGAAAACTCCGTACACGTTTATCTTTAATAAAAAAAGATGTAATTATTCCTCGGCAGTTGATTTGTAAGAAGCCTGTAAAACAATATTTACCAGGTGATAAAGTACTGATTGCATCATATGATAAATCTCAAAAATGGTTAGATGGTGTTATTGAGAAACCAGTAGGAAATGTTATGTATGATGTGCACACTGACAAAGGCATACTCTCCAGGAATGTTACTCAGTGTTTGCCTAACTATAGTGTACCTAATGAAAGTGTATTGGAGCAAGAAAAAGAATCGGAGAAATTAGAAGCAAATAAGCAGTTAATTAACAAAGAAATACCAAGTAACATTGCTAATTCTCCTATTATAGTTCAGCCAGAAATGCGTAGAGAAATACCAAGTAACATTGCTAATTCTCCTATTCTAGTTCAGCCAGAAGTGCGTAGAAGTTCACGTACTCGTAAACCTGTTCGGAGACTTGATTTGTAGTAATTTAAACATGTACAAAAATTAGAAGAGAGGAGTGTTACATACATTATTATAATCTGTGTTCTGACCGATTGTCTATGTTGTGTTCTGTAGTCTATTCGTTTCCTCCTCCGGATGATTAAAGAAGTTGTCTCACGTGCAATGTAACAACGAGTTTTATTTAAATACTTAACCCAGCAGTCTTGCACATAACTAGCAATTATGTGACAAACAGCTCGAGTGTTCGTACCGTTAAGGAATTCATAGAAGGCACACCCACACACCTGAAAACACAATTTTCCATTTCTTTATTTTCATGTAAGGAAATGCTGTGCAATTTGCATGAATGAGAATGAAGGTAATAAGTAACTTTGATTGGGTGTTACAGTATATTCATGCTTTTTTTTTTTTGCTTTAATTCAAGTATAGGATAGAACTGGCTAAAATATACTTAGTATGTTATTGGGGGTTGGAAAGTAAATGTCGCTATAGTTTCATCTTACAGTACTGCCTCCTGGCCCCCTATTCACAAATGCTCGGATTCGATTTCGATTCGATAAGTCGTATGTCATCTTATTTTGGCATTTCAAAAGTGAGCGAGATAGGCATACGACTTTCCGAATCGAAATCGAATCCGAGCGTTTGTGAATACAAGGGCTGATCTCTATTTACAACTAACCGTACAACTTATTATTCAAATCGGGACATAGTAAGTGCGCTATACATAATAGTAGTAATTTCAAAGGAGCTTCTGTACAGCATCTGTTTCATTCATTATCATCTGCCTAACATTTTCCAAACTATTTTGGGATCAGATTCCAGTCTAACCGGCTGCAACTGAATTTAACATGAAGCGACTGCTTATCTGACCCGCATAATCTAGTTAGTACTAGATAATACCATAACCCTAAGAAAGTCTAGTTGTCAAACTTTCGGGCCAATGACTACTTGAAACGACTGGCAAAGATCTACAAATAACAGCCAGGACCACAGATCTCAGCCGCTGATGACGATTTTCAGGGCTTAGCATGCAATGGAACCAGAAATGGTTACCACGCTCAAAGCACGTTGGTTTTTTAAGGATAAATGCATCTGCCTAGCCTTTTCCCAAACTATATTGGGGTCGGCTACCAGTCTAACCGGACGCAGTCGAGTACCAGTATTTTACGTGAAGCGACTGCCTATCTGACTTCCACAACCCAGTAACTGGGTAATACGATACCCCTTGGTAACACTGGATGCCAGACTTTTGGCATCTGACTACTCGTAACGACTGTCAAAGATCTACAAATGACAGCCGGGACCAACGGCTTAACGTGCTTTCCGAGGCCGGAGGAAACTCTGTATGTAATTATGGTCACCCATCCACGGACCAACCTCGGCAAGCACGGCTTAACCTTAAAGATCGACCCGAGTGGCAGTTATTACTTAGCCACGAGCTCCTCAGAATTTTAAGGATAAATGCGCCAATAAAATAAAGACTTTGACAATCGGTCTACAATGACTCAATTCAATCCCTGTAAATAGCTGATGTAAACCAATATAATTGGTGATCACACACTATTACCGCATAAGCTCATACTGCAGCAGATTACTTAGCAAACGATATTATATTACAAAACTTCTAAACTTTGAATACAGTTACAAACTGTGGACGTCGTAATATAGTGACTGTTCGAGTTTAGATATTATACTGGCCTCTCGGAAACACGGTACTACTTGCTTAGTGAGTTCGTTTACACGTTACAAGTTTTGATAGCTTGCAGCGTCTAAATGAAACTTAACTTGCACAAACTTAATATGTGAATGTTTGCTAACTTATTTAATATTTGTTTGTATGTACTTTTAGTTAAGCATCTTGTGTAAAACTTTGTCTAAGGGTGTAATCTATGTTACTGTTTGTTGTCAAAGAGCAACTTGTGATATCAAAGGAAAGAGCTTCAATTTTGTCTCTTTTCACAAGATCGACTTTTCGTTTTAAATAACATAACATTTATAATAAGCCGTTCTTCCACGAATGTATAGGCAGAGGTGAGGCAGAAGTGTGCCATAATAGTACATCCACATTCTACCAGTTCTGTTTAAGTCTCATACGTACCTAATGAGAGGCTAGCCTATTGTTATCAACCTGGCCATAATCCAGGTTCCGTGCTGCTACTGATGGAAAATACTTTGCCCTGCATGGGAATCGAACTCAAAACCTCATACTCAGCAATAGCGCATGAGACCACTACACCAATAAGGTAGTAAGATACATCGTAATTTTGCAAAGCGAAGTAAATTAACTAGAAGTAGTTTTGGTTTTACAACTAACCATCATGGGACCCATCTGTCAGTTCAATTACTTTCCTGTAGTAAAGAAGTTTCTTCTAGTTTATTTCCCAATAAAACTACAAGAGAAATAGCGTAACAAAATATCTTTATAACCTATATTTGCACCCCACTCGAGCGTACCAATATTTCTTATAATTTATTCAGAGCCACCCTTTACCAACGTACACTGCCGACCACGATTTGACCAAAAAATTTAATATTAAATAAACATTCCATCGTGCCAAATAAATTTTTGCTGTATGGATTTATTTCGCCACATAATATTAATGTTTCTTTTACAGACAGATTAAATCCGCATTTATTATTAATCTATGTCCATCTGATTTCGATTTATCTATCTGCGTAATTTAATTGGTCACCACTATCATAGCATCATTTAGCTAAAATAAATTAATGATCTATTTATTGCCTATAGCGAATAATTAATAATCTGTTCAGTTATTAATTTGAAACTCAAATGAATGATGGAAACAATCAACACAGAAATTAATTTTGATTGGAAATTGGACTGCTTTTAGGCGCTGAATGTAAGTTAATTTAAGCTTTATAATTTTTGTTTAGAGGTTGAATTTGCATTAAACAGTAGTTTCTTGGAACTAACAGGGCACGTTGTCGTCTCGTCATTTCTTAAGAACAGAACGAGTTGAGATAATAGTTCCATTACTCGTTAGATGATGATGTTGGCTTCTTCAGCAACCACAAAACAACGTACGACATATTACAACAGCAAAATATTATACCCGGTATTTTTTATGAAATAATAAAAATATAGAACCAATCCACCAAATCCGCCTACAAACGGTGAAAGAATTTTCCCTAATTCCTCACGAAAAGTCATTATTCCTTAAACGTAACAAAAAATTATCATCAAAGCGACGCTGTAAAAACGCAGTGGAACGTAAAATAAAAGGCAAAAGTCGGCGATTCGTGACCCGTAAGCACTGAAGTTGAGACCAACGATACGTCGCGGCCAAAAGCAAGTCATTACGCCTAATGCTAAAATATCCTATTCTGGGCCTGCGCGTATTGAATACGCAACAATACGTGCCTTTCTCGCAATAAAGGTTTAATCCCCAATGTATACTTTTCTTCGGCCTCCAGTGTACTTATGAGATCAAAAGAAATATTCGCTTTGCGCATTTTTTGTTTCGTAGGTAGCAAGTAGTGGTGTACATGCGTTATGCATTAGACTACGCACTTTGGGTTGGCAGATAGGGAACTTTACGAGCCTAGTTTATGCTATAAGAGGATCTACGGTTACATGGAAATGTTTCCAAAAAATATTATATGATATAGTAACGTTTTTCTTGAAGTTTTATCTACACCTTTTTGTTTGTTTTACATTCTCACATAGAAGGCTTTACTTTTGCCAAGAAGATGATATCATCAGTCGTTGATACCCATGGACTTCAGAAATAACGCTTCTTTAAATTTTGACTCTGTTTTTCTCCAAATTCTCGTGGGACAAAGTGTTATCGTCTCTAGATCTCTAGTAGAAAATATTTTAAAGAAGCATAGCTGAGCAGCTCCTAACGCTAGTGCATCCTCTCTAGCTACAAGCTAAGCTAAACTCTTAATCCTTAACTCACCAGTCACCGTTAAAACAGAGGCTTTCCGAGCCTCGTTATTTCTTGAATATCGCCCAACATTTTTGTAAAGTCATTAATTCAATTAGTTTTGTCGATTTATCGCCGTCGACAGTTGGCCTTAATCGGGCTACGTGATTATTTTTCAACCATTTTCTATAACGAAATCTTAATTGCTGAAATTGCCTCATTAACTACTAACGATTAAACAATTTTAGGGTGCCACTTGAACTTTGAACTTCAACGCTCTTGAATTCTGGTAGGTAGGGGATTAGGCGGTATTCAGACTCGAAATAGAAGCCCAATAATTATCAGAAATTGCTTGATTATTGAGCCGTTTAATTTAATAGTACGTTCCCGCGTGGCTCAACTTTTCTAGGGTAAGCTCATTCAAGAGCAAATGAATCTATTATTACCATTCTACAAACATAAATGAGGCGAACTAGAAAGTTTCGACAAACTTTAAAATAAAGCTAATAGTAAATAAGCCCACTTGTGCCTAATAATAGCCTTATAGTATTTGCTTTTTCTCTGCCGATAAATCCTGAAATGTAATTTAAAAGTAAAAGCAATCCTAACCGAACATTATTTCGAACCAATATAACTCCCAAACGCCGGATATATCGACAGTTGCGCCCTCCAAACCACATCGGACGACCACGGTTGCCAATTTTATATAACGGCATTGCATTTGGCAACCTTTGTAGCTTACGAACCTAGCCTATCCGTCCGAACCATTCTACGACCCACTGTGCATAGAACTGTTCCCTGTTTAGGCTTATATCACCATGGGGACCCACACCAGTGAGCATATAGCAGAATATCCGGTAAATTCTGGCTTATTGCCTGCGTAAGTGGAATTTGATGCTGGTTGGATTGGCTCGTCATGTCCTGTAATATTGAGTGTCATGTACCGTAATAGTCTTGCACGTCATGTACTGTAATTGTCTGTTGGATTATTTAAAGCTTTTTCGCTGTTTTTGGGATAGAATTTCGTAAAAAAAAAAGGTATTGAAGAGTGATTGATCGGGATGACTTGGGTTTTCGAAGGTTTTGTTTTTAGACGATGTTCTTATCATTATCTAGTTTTATTCAGCATGTTTTGATCTTATTATTAAGCATTGTAGAATCATTGTTTGTGATTGATGATGTTACTCAACAACGACGCGGTCGCCATTTTCAGAATTTATAGGTAAGAAACCGAGGTCGTTTTCTTCGCGCAAAACAAACAAAACTCCTAACTAACACGGAACTCATAAATGCTAATAAGTCTTTAAAACTTTCTGTCAATAATTCCTTAAACAAAACACAGAAGACATCCACGTATTTCATTACACCCTGGTATCACAAGACTGGTCGTAATCAAAGTTTTATTGAAATTTCGCTTTGGCTCCCGATCTCGGCGTGCGGTTTGCGTCTGTTGGCTGTGTAACACGAAATGCGAGTTTTATAGACAACACGACTTTCGTAACTTCGCATTTTCCTTGTTTTAAAACTAATCTAGGTTATCGTGCATTTTATTAGGTACGTTTAACTTTTCTGGTACAAGAGAAATGGATTATAAATGTCACTAGGTAAGTAGGTATGAAGTCATGTCTGTCTTCAATAAACCCAGCATCTTCATCTAAACTAACATTATTGATTTTAAAGAGGAAATATTTGATTATTTGTTTGTTTGTTACGATTAAACTCAAAAACTCCTCGGCCGATTTTAAAATTTTTTTCACCATTAGAAAGCTACGTCTTTACTGATTAACATAGCCTATATTATATTTTCAAGCTATCACAATTTTCGCGGACGAAGTCGCGGGCGTAGTGCTAGTATATTATATCTCAAAAAGCGTTCTGTGGTTTCTGCCTACCCCCATGGGAAAAACGCGTAAATTTATGTACGTTTCTTAAAAGGCATTTTATTATTTCTTTTTATTTTTATTTGAATTCTTTAAAGCTGGATGGCATACAAATACAGACTTTTATATTTTTGGCCATGTTTGTTCGATTCCAGCTTTACTGGAACATTTTCTTTGTATTTTTTTTTTTATATGCAGTAATTCTTTTTCATAAATGAACGTAAGTATATATCATTATGTTTTATATAAAAAATAGGCTATTATTTATAAGAAAGAGTTAACTTTATCGCCTGTCACTTGACAGGCGATAAAGTTAACCTAATAATACCTAGTGCTCACAACCACTTGGTTGTGAGCACTAGGTATTGCTGAGCATGAAGTTTAAGATTCGATTTCCATATTATGTTTTGGGTATTTCGATCCTGCATCTATCGGTAGGGGCTCACAGTTCATGGTAATAGATGATCGATGGCTATGACTAATTCATGGCTATCTAGTTAAAAATATGGGTGTAGATGCTAGGTGGTAGGTAGGTACCTAAACCTCTGCTTAAACAAGCGCAATGTCATGATACGCTGTTCATGTAATTTTATGAGAGCTACTCACAGAATCGTGAGGCTCGTTTTTTTCCATCTTGAAAAGTTGCACTTTGCTTTTTTTTTTTTTTCCTGGGATGTGTGGACTCCTGAGCAAACGCCTCCCTCCACATTTTTCATTTCTCGCGAACCCGCGCGTCCCTTCCAGTTCTAACGGACCCTGTCCAGTTCATCCAGCCATCTCCTATGTAGGCTGCCGCCACCACGCCTCACTGTGTCAGGGTACTTTTGTTTACTTCAACTAAATCATTTTGTGTGTTTACTTAGAGAATTAGGTCAGTTTTATTTACGATGGTGGACTTCCATCTTACTTTAGTTTACGAGCTGAGGAGCCCATAGCATGTGAACTAGCAGTTTTCACGGTGTATCTCTATGGAACGTTTGGGTACAGCCTCTATGGGCCATAACGTGTGGCGACCTTTTAAGGGACGTGGGTGATCTTTGTATAATAATCTAGAAAATTTGTTGTTGTGCTAAGTGGCGAAATGCATTTGCCAACCTATGATTATTTTTACTAAAAGTATTGAAAGATATAAGTATTTTTTTTATTTAATTATGTCACAATATTCTTTATGTTCGTCTCATTGACACGTGTTTTAAATTTTGTTCGCCCAAAACTTAGTCACTTTGACGGCGTTCACAATATTAAAAGTAATAAATAAAGGAAATTGCATTTAATAAAGTGAGTTCCGTACAAAACCAATTTATCTACTTATTACAGCAACAGTAGGTATGTAAATAATTTAACATATAAACGCACATTTCCCAAATGTTTAGCTAAAAGCGTCTTGTATTACCCGCTTAACGTATTACCCCACTTCACGTCACTATGAAACTCAATACATTGGGGTTACCCCCATTACCTTTACACACACACACACATAAATCCGAACACAAAAATATTCCGCACGCACACACACATCATTTTTGATGGATCCCGTCTACTTTCAGCCAAGGTAATTGAACAACAAAAGTTATTGCTGTTCAGGGCCAACCCTGACTGTTCGTACTTCCAGAAACTAATGTGGCACAGCCCTAACTAATCATGATTTTGTTTCTGCGCCACCTGTGAATTGAGCTGTCACTTCTAATAAATGTTATTTATTCAATTTTGTATCTTGTTATGTTAGCGGTAAAGTTTATATTTAGTTGCGGTGTTTTTGGCGTATATTTTTAAGGTTCAGCGTACGGTAGGCTCAATTTAATTAGCGTGTTGTCAAAATAGTGACAACGGAGTACTCTGAAATAATTGCCACAAACGAGACGAGATGTGTTTTATTAAAAGTTAAAAGTTCTACATTTTCTCTCTGGTGGAGGAGAAAAATGTAAAAATATTACGTTAAGTTAATTAAAAAGTTGCGGTAGACATGCTAGTACGAGTATATTTTACAAGCATTTATATTTTCCTTGTTAGTACGTAATATTACTCGTAGTTATTGATTAAATATTACAACAGTTTTCACACCCGACAGACCATACACCATTAATTATGGTGACAATACATTTTTATGATAGACATGACCTGACCTTACTGTCAGAAGCATCTCCTCACGAGAGAACTCTTCAACGGTTAATAGCAGGAACACGACACTTTGTGTGCGCGTTTAATTTTGATAGATAAACATGATGAACTTATTTTAGTGCTTTTTAAGAAACTTGTTTTTTTTTTTCAATAGGGGTTATTTTATTCGTGCCTCAGAATATACCCATTTATATCAAGCAGTTTTTGGTTATCCATTTACAAAATAAGAGATAAAAGTACTTATAAGTTATTTCCATTTTTTTAAAAGTCAAGTTTAAAATTATTTATTTGTGTGTGTGGAAGTGTGAAGTGTGAATATGGAAGATTAAAGGGAATGTCAAGAACGGGTGCAAAAGTAGAATCATATTAAAATAGCTACACTCTGTACCCTGCACCTAATCGTTGTCATCCATAACCAAAGTGATCAAAGTAACACAAAATTGATCAGATAAAGTAGGACAAACATAACTATATTCGATGGTCATGATTTATTCCGTAACACTCGAATATCATGTGGCCCGAAGATGGGTTGGCTACATTGCTTTCATTGTACTAGCCTTTCATTGTACTAGCCTTTCATTGGGGGCCTTCAAGTCAAGAGTGAATAGGTTTCTTCTAGGCAAGCGTGTTTCACCGTCGACCACATCATCGCTTACCATCAGGTGAGATAGTGGTCAAACGCGAGCCTATTTATAATAAAAAAAAAAAAAAAAAACTAACAAATTACATTAACCACAAGTTAGAACAACATTGGGCACAATGAATTGGGTACAGTTCCGGGACGCCTTAACCTCGCTTCGATAAGACACTGCATAATTATCGTCTTTGCTGAGAGCTCAATACATTACGAATCTGTAGATGCATGCTCCAGATGTCTGTGGACTGAAAACTAGGACGCATGATGTACCACTGGCGCACGTTTTTTTTAACGGATGGGAAATCATCAAAAGACTCCTCTCGATCTGGGTGGAGTGGAAGGGAGTGTCAGACTTGTACTGACTAAAACCCATCCATGATCCTTCTTAGCCAAAGGGCTAAGAAGGAACATAGCCGAACATGGCATGAAGAGATACCGTGGCCCTGGCAGGCATCGGCCCTCTCGGACCCCTTCCGATTGGCTGACATCACCACTGGCGCGCCTGCGATCTTTTATGTCCGTACTAATGACCGGATCCGACACATACTTAATTCAGCAATTACACCCAGACACGGTTTGCCCTCGTTCATGCGATAGTTCACACCAGCTCACCTGACTTGCACTACACACATGTCATCTGCTAAGTGCAGCACTTATGGGAATAACCGCAGGCTACGTAAATATTGCAGGCGTATAAATGTACGGAGTCACTTATGTCTAGCTTGTGCCCGTCATACATGTGAAGGTTTTTTAAAGCAATGGACATACAACGTGGAATCTGGTGGGATACTGACGCTACAATGGTCCCACGTATTCAGTGCATCGTTCTAAACCCACACAGATTTTTTCATCGGTAATTTAAAAAAAAACACCTGTTCCGTACATTTTGATCGTAGTGGTATTGTTGGTTTGTAGTCAACAGCAATTTTTTTTAAATCTATTCTTATGTATATTAATATTATAAAGCTGAAGAGTTTGTTTGTTTGTTTGCTTGAACGCACTAATCTCAGGAATTCCTGCTCCGATTTGAAAAATTATTTCAGTGTTAGATAGCCCATTTGTCGAGGAAGGCTATAGGCTATATATCATCAAGCTTCAACCAATAGGAGAGGAGCAGCAATGAAAAATGTTGCGAAAACGGGACGCGAACGGAAAATGTGACGCAGACGAAGTTGCGCAGGACAGCTAGTAGACGACGAAGAGTTTAGCGTCGGTGCCCTTCCGCCCCGCATAGGTACCTACTAATGTTTCTGAGATTTAAAGAACTTAATTTTTTCTATTTGATAGTACTAATGGTTCAATCTACACTTACACACGTACACTTACACGTACACTTTTTGGAAGGAGCTGGTGTCTGTGATACAATGATTTTTATTCATTAGTACAGGCACCAACGATAAACTTATGTCTGTTATGCCCATTTTTTATTGCAAAATTTGTATATGTGAACCTAAAAATGTATTTTTCTGAAAAATAAATTTATTATTATTATATTATTAATCTTACTAGATGAGGTATTGTTTTACCCAGTAACTGAACTTATGGAGGTCAGCTAGGCAGTCTGTTGCTCTAGTAACATACCTACTGATACCCAAATTCATCCAATTAGGCTGGCTCCAACATAATTATGTAGGTGGGAAAACGCTACACAGCTAAGACAAGTAACAATTGTTGAATAATCATTTTTAAATACTCCGTTCAGAATGAATATGCTCGTTTATGTAATCTACAGCTCTTGTTTTTAAATATTAAACACATTCGTTGACTAAAATTAAATTATCTACTACTTCACGACGATTACAGTTCGATGCCTTAAGCATTAACAATTTTAAATTGACAACATAAATACTTGCTTTGATGGTCAATGTATCCCCGGAGCCCACAACAATTTTGTCTCTTCTAACAAAATAAAACAATCCTTAATAAACGGCTCAACTCTCACATTTTCCACGAAACAGTATATCATTAAACAAATATTGTTGAAAAACAAACAGACACCGTCCCACAAAAGCCTAAACAATCAGAATCTATAAAAGCAACAAAATCTTGCTCAACTTTAATATAACACCCTGTACATACGGCGCTCGTACAAAAACTTTCAAGACTATGAACAATATCCTTTTTCATACATAATAAAAACTTACTGGACTGCGAAGCTTCCATTTCAGATGTACTGAGCAGGAAAGAGACAACGCTACATGTAAGTATATCGCTATCTCAGCAGTGATCGCTATGACACATCATAGTGTTCCGTATGTGATCGTATGTTATAAGTGAGACACAAAGGACATATAAGTGAATACATAAGTTATAAGGACTGAACTTGGAGTGGACTGCTTAAAGATTAATATCGTGAATGTTAGACTTTATCGTTTTATGGAAACGTGACATTTTTATCTTTCTCTGTGAAGGGACTTGTAGATTGCAAACTCTAATTATTACTAGCTTCGGTGAAGGAAAACATCGTGAGGAAACCAAACACGACTGAGACATACTCAATACTCAGTTCTTTGTTGTATTCCACAATGTAGGCTTAAGTGGTAAACATTTAACAAAAGAAACAATCGTGGACCCTGTTGGGCACAGCAAGAGAAATATGTTTGGAGATGAGGACTTATAATTTAAGTATCTTATAATCTAACTTACTTTTTACAACAAAAAAATATTTTTTTTGTTGTAAAAATTAGTTTTAGTAGTTTTAATTTATTTTATATTATTAGTTTTAAGGATTTATCATTTCAATATTCGTTGAAATTGTAATAACACCTGCTTAGTAATGGGTTTTTTTTTTAATTTTTTCGTGAGTAAGTGGAGTTTTTTTTTCTTTTCTTGTAGATTCGGGTAACATATTTATTATATATTTTTACTAACATAGACAGAGGGCTCGTTGAACGTATTTTTAAGCGGGATGTTGGTTGGTTGAGTCATGTTTTGCATCGGAGTGTATATCTTGTTTGTATGCCATCTCGTTTAGTGTATAAGTTTTGGTGTTTGTGAGCGAATATGCATATATTTAAGTATACATATATATATACAAGGCATAGTTAATATATTCAGATTTATAAAATGAGGTTGGAGGACATATTTAATTAATATTAGTATTATATAATTGCATAGCAGATGTGTGAGTACTATGAGTACATAGTACTCACACATCTGCTATGCAATTACACTTTACACACATTTAATGAGTACCTAAATCTTTCATTGAGGTGAAATTACCCTGGTGGTTGAGTGAATGTCATGCTCACTTAAATGTCACGCTGATGGTGGCGGGTGTGTCGGGTCGTTTAGTTCCCTTCAAAATGGTTGAGTTGAATGATGGCTGATACATGCGTCATGTTCGTGAACGGGCGCTGTCAGTTGTGACTGGTCATCTCTTAGCTGCCACGGTTTATTTTAATTATTTTATTTTTAATTACTGATTTAATCTTTTACTCTGGACGCTCTTAACTTGCCTGTATTTCTACATTGTTCTCACATATTTGTAATTCCTAACATGAATGATGTAACCAAGATTTTGTAACACATTTTGATTTAAAAGAGTGTCTATGGAGTTTCTTGCCCGTTCTTCTCCATACATAATAATAATAATAATAATTATTATTATAATAATAGTCCTTCGCTATCCAGGATGTCGACAGATACAGGGGAACAGCGAACCAATAAGGATCGAGCGTGGCATTTTTCAGGGCGATAGTTTGAGTCCGCTTTGGTTCTGCTTAGCCTTGAATCCTCTAAGCACACTGCTGGAGGAGTCAGGTTTGGGCTTTCGATTGAAGAGAGGTGGTCAGGTTATATCTCACCTTCTTTACATAGATGACCTGAAACTCTTTGCCCCCAACAACTTGCAATTGATGGAACTACTGAGGGTAACAGAAACTTTCAGTAGCGCCATCAAGATGGAATTTGGTGTGGACAAATGTGCGGTCATGCATGTAAAGCGAGGGGGGATTGTCGAATCTGCGGGAACCCAGCTCTCAGATTCTATAAATCTTAGATCCCTCTCAGCAACCGAAACCTACAAGTATTTGAGTATGTCGGAAGCGCTGGGCATCAATTCTGTTGACATGAAGCAATCGTTGAAGGAGCGCTTCTTTGGCCGCCTGAGAAAAGTATTTAATAGTCTTTTGTCAGGTGGAAATAAGGTGCGTGCCTTCAATGGTTGGGTCATGCCGGTTTTGATGTACTCTTTCGGCGTACTCAAATGGACTCAAACAGAACTAGACGCCCTGGATAGGAAGGTCCGTACATTGTTGACGGCATATCGAATGCATCACCCACGTTCTTCGGTTATGAGACTGTATATCCCGCGGAGTTGTGGAGGTCGAGGCTTTTTAAACGCCAAGACTCTCCACAATCGCGAGATATGCAGTCTTAGGGAATATTTCCTAGAAGCCGACGTGGGGATGCATCGAGACGTGGTCGCGATGGACAAGGGCCTCACCCCGCTCTCCTTGGCTAAAGAGAACTGGCGCAAACCTGCAGTGCTTGACACTAATGACCGCAGGGAAGTATGGCAGAGTAAGGAGCTTCACGGACGCTACTTCAGTGCCCTACATGGAACTGATGTAGACCATGCAGCGTCCGTAGCCTGGCTACGTTCCGGGGAACTCTTTGGAGAAACCGAAGGTTTTGTTTGTGCAATTATGGATGAAGTTATGATGACGAATAACTACCGGAAATTTATTGTGAAGGATGGCACGGTTGACATTTGTCGGGCATGCCACCGTCCAGGCGAATCGATCCGTCACATTATCTCCGGGTGTTCTCGTCTAGCTAACGGAGAATACTTGCATAGACACAACCTTGTAGCCAGGATTATTCATCAGCAACTTGCTCTGAAATACAGCCTTGTGGAATCGGAAGTGCCGTACTATAGGTATGTGCCCGACCCAGTTCTCGAAAATGGCAATATCACACTGTATTGGGATCAATCCATCATCACTGACAGGACTATTGTAGCCAATAAGCCTGATATAGTGGTGGTGGATCGATCAGAGAGGCGCGCAATTATTGTTGACATAACGGTTCCACATGACGAGAACCTCGTGAAAGCTGAGAAAGATAAGCAAATCAAGTATCTTGACTTGGCTCGCGAGGTTGTCGACATGTGGGATGTTGACTCAGCGATCATTGTGCCGATAGTCGTTTCAGTCAATGGCCTAATTGCCAAGAGCCTCGACCAACATCTGATGAGGCTCTCGTTAGGCAGCTGGATCAAGGGCTTGATTCAGAAAGCGGTACTCCTGGACACGGCTCGTATTGTTAGGAGGTTCCTTTCTCTGTAGCCCTGACCGCCGGTAGCTTGGACCCTGTTCCCGATACCGGTGGGCTACAATTTTTTATATTTTTAAATGTTTTTTTAATTTTTTATTATTTATAAGAAATATTTAAAAATGTATTAAATTTGTATATATTAATGAATAAAGGGAATAATAATAAAATATACCGTTTTTGCAATAAACACAAGCACGCACCACAATGAAACCGATCTATTTAAATAAATGGAAAAGAAAAACCTTCCCAATAATGACATAATATTTGGCATATGTCATTAATGAAAACTGGAATAATATGAATGGATAAAAATGTTGACTCGAGCAGCAGCTAAACTTGCACGCCTACCGCCTCCGGACTCGTCGCCCCGCTCCGCCTCGCCGCCGCCGGAACCCAGCCTCACCGTGAGTCCTGTGACACCGGCCGTGGCAGTTGCGTCGAGCGACAGCGACGAGTACTTCTCTCCGCCCACGACGCCACCACCTGTTCGTCGACGGGGAGGACGCCGGCTGCCGGACGGTTTAGGACCTCGAGGCCCACTGGCCTCTGATAGGGTCCCAGCTCCCGGCGGAAGTGTGCAGCGCATGCGATGGACGCGAACCATCAACGAAAATGTCATGCGCTCATACTATGGGGCTACAGAGGGAGGAAACAACCTGACCGCGTACCGTGTTCGGATGCTCTCTCTGTTTCAGGTGCTTGAGCCAGCTGTCAACGTGTCGGCGCAACGACTGTCGGATCAGGTGCGGGTCATCCAGCGTAATCATATGTTGGACGACACCGTACTTGATCGCCTGCGAACTGAAATGCAGAGTAGCCACGTCATTATCCCTCCGTCACTGGCTGTGGTTCCACCACAGTCTAGTCAGTTATTCGATCGCGCTGACGAAGTGAGTAATGACATGGCTACTAATGTAAGTACCCAGTGCAGTGAGGAAATGAGGAGTGCTTTGGAAGGTGCGATTAGAGAATATCGGTACATATCGCCTGAACTTAGACCACGTTTACCTCGTTTGCCCATGCATAACAGAAATAGGGCGCTGGTGGCTGTTCTGGATTCGCAGTTGTCAAACTATTTTGATAACTGCGAAGACCTCACTGATGCTCACTCGATCCTGTACTGTGCGGCTGTAGCGGCATGTCGTGTAGCTCATGTTAAATTTTCTAATGACAGAGCTACACGACCTAAACCTGCCGTACCGGCTTGGCAGTGCAGGATTGAGCGACGTATTGGTGGGGCCAGAACACTCATCGGCAAACTAATCTGCTTCAGGGAGGGCAACAATCGTCCTCGAGTGATGCGTTTTGTGAAGCGGGCAT
This sequence comes from Cerastis leucographa, assembly GCA_963082945.1. Classification (NCBI taxonomy): domain Eukaryota; kingdom Metazoa; phylum Arthropoda; class Insecta; order Lepidoptera; family Noctuidae; genus Cerastis; species Cerastis leucographa. The sequence continues at coordinate 21,075,822 of OY720354.1, forward strand.
TTGCAGGGACTGATATTAGTCCTCGAGACTATATGTCCCGTATCACAGAACGCATCGACTTCCTGAAGCAGAAAGTGTATGCATGGGCAAACCGTATCCGTAGGTATAAGCGGAGGGTGGAACGATACACTCTGAATCGCACATTCCAAAGAGATGAAAGGTGGGTTTATAGGAGTTGGGAGCGACCGGACCATGGTGTGGCCGACACGCACCTGCCGGATGACGTCATGTGAGCGTTTTGGCGCAGCATCTGGTCGGTGCCTGTCAGCCATACCGAGGGTGAATGGACTCGAGAAGTCGAGCGAGTGTGTGATCCAGTACCAGAAATGGGGGCAATCTCTATCAGCCCCCAAGACGTAGCTCGTGCAGTCCGTCCGTTGCCTAACTGGAAATCTCCAGGGCCGGACGGGCTGCACAACTTCTGGATTAAATGGTTTACGAGGTCGCATGCTCGCTTGGCGGCCCTATTCCAGTCAGCCTTAGAGTCAGGGTCGCTGCCCGAGTTCCTGACTACTGGAATAACCCACCTGCTCCATAAATCAGGTAGTACTGCGGAGCCCAAAAATTATAGGCCTATTACTTGTCTTCCGACAGTGTATAAAGTTCTTACATCCATTTTGAGAGCTAAAATTTGCAAACACATTGATGACAATTCGATCATGTCCGCTTCTCAGAATGGATGTAGGAACGGGTCCCGCGGTACTAAGGAGCTGCTCCTCATTGATATGGCCATTAACCAAAAGGTTCGGCGTTCCCGAAGGGATCTGTCGACATGTTGGATAGATTATAAGAAGGCCTATGACTCGGTGCCACATACATGGCTCATGAGGGTGCTAGAATTGTATAAAGTTGATGCAACTCTGCGCACCTTCCTGATGTCGTGTATGGGGCAATGGAGGACAGTCCTTCGCTATCCAGGATGTCGACAGATACAGGGGAACAGCGAACCAATAAGGATCGAGCGTGGTATTTTTCAGGGCGATAGTTTGAGTCCGCTTTGGTTCTGCTTAGCCTTGAATCCTCTAAGCACACTGCTGGAGGAGTCAGGTTTGGGCTTTCAATTGAAGAGAGGTGGTCAGGTTATATCTCACCTTCTTTACATGGATGACCTGAAACTCTTTGCCCCCAACAACTTGCAATTGATGGAACTACTGAGGGTAACAGAAACTTTCAGTAGCGCCATCAAGATGGAATTTGGTGTGGACAAATGTGCGGTCATGCATGTAAAGCGAGGGGGGATTGTGGAATCTGCGGGAACCCAGCTCTCAGATTCTATAAATCTTAGATCCCTCTCAGCAACCGAAACCTACAAGTATTTGGGTATGTCGGAAGCGCTGGGCATCAATTCTGTTGACATGAAGCAATCGTTGAAGGAGCGCTTCTTTGGCCGCCTGAGAAAAGTATTTAATAGTCTTTTATCAGGTGGAAATAAGGTGCGTGCCTTCAATGGTTGGGTCATGCCGGTTTTGATGTACTCTTTCGGCGTACTCAAATGGACTCAAACAGAACTAGACGCCCTGGATAGGAAGGTCCGTACATTGTTGACGGCATATCGAATGCATCACCCACGTTCTTCGGTTATGAGACTGTATATCCCGCGGAGTTGTGGAGGTCGAGGCTTTTTAAACGCCAAGACTCTCCACAATCGCGAGATATGCAGTCTTAGGGAATATTTCCTAGAAGCCGACGTGGGGATGCATCGAGACGTGGTCGCGATGGACAAGGGCCTCACCCCGCTCTCCTTGGCTAAAGAGAACTGGCGCAAACCTGCAGTGCTTGACACTAATGACCGCAGGGAAGTATGGCAGAGTAAGGAGCTTCACGGACGCTACTTTAGTGCCCTGCATGGAACTGATGTAGACGTGCGTCCGTAGCCTGGCTACCTTCCGGGGAACTCTTTGGAGAAACCGAAGGTTTTGTTTGTGCAATTATGGATGAAGTTATGATGACGAATAACTACCGGAAATTTATTGTGAAGGATGGCACGGTTGACATTTGTCGGGCATGCCACCGTCCAGGCGAATCGATCCGTCACATTATCTCCGGGTGTTCTCGTCTAGCTAACGGAGAATACTTGCATAGACATAACCTTGTAGCCAGGATTATTCATCAGCAACTTGCTCTGAAATACAGCCTTGTGGAATCGGAAGTGCCGTACTATAGTTATGTGCCCGACCCAGTTCTCGAAAATGGCAATATCACACTGTATTGGGATCAATCCATCATCACTGATAGGACTATTGTAGCCAACAAGCCTGATATAGTGATGGTGGATCGATCAGAGCGGCGCGCAATTATTGTTGACATAACGGTTCCGCATGACGGGAACCTCGTGAAAGCCGAGAAAGATAAGCAAATCAAGTATCTTGACTTGGCTCGCGAGGTTGTCGACATGTGGGATGTTGACTCAGCGATCATTGTGCCGATAGTCGTTTCAGCCAATGGCCTAATTGCCAAGAGCCTCGACCAACATCTAATGAGGCTCTCGTTAGGCAGCTGGATCAAGGGCTTGATTCAGAAAGCGGTACTCCTGGACACGGCTCGTTTTGTTAGGAGGTTCCTTTCTCTGTAACCCTGACCGCCGGTAGCTTGGACCCTGTTCCCGATACCGGTGGGCTACAATTTTTTATATTTTTAAATGTTTTTTTTTATTTTTTATTATTTATAAGAAATATTTAAAAATGTATTAAATTTGTATATATTAATGAATAAAGGGAATAATAATAATAATAATATTTTATTTGCGTAAAACATGGTATAAAAAGGTCTTACAGTACAAGAATAGAGCAGACATGTTTTGCCAAGATTAAACATAGCATGCAAGAGAGATCCTCCTTACGCTTTTAGTATTACAAATACCTCATAGATCGTACAAAGACTCATTTAAAGCCTGATATCCCAATTATTTTACGACAAATTGCCTATCTTCTAGTATACTGTATATTTGTGTCATTGCTGTTTTCCCAGCCCTGCTACAGCAACGCTACTTACCAACAACAATAGGTACAATACTTTCTCGAACGACATCTTTCACGACTACTTGGTACCTTAAGTGCCTTGATTCTTTGTCTTCTACACAGAAAAGCAGTTGACACTGACGTAAACCAAAGCTAGAAGCTGCATATTAACCCTGTCACCTCTAAGCCGGTCCGCAAACGTCCGCTTTCACATAAGCCTCAAACTTTCAAGCCCAACCGTTGCTACCTGTTCCCCTTGAGGGATTATAAACGTGAAATTAAATATGTATGTAGAACTAACAATAGGTGAGCCTTCAACTCTTTTACCCCACTTAGCCCCCCTTTTACCCCCTTCGCCCTTGACTCGCTTTCGACCATGTAATAACATGCATATTAAAAATTCGCACAAGTCCGCAATAACAACGGAAAGAAACGGAGTCAAGGTTTCACGGTAGGGTTAGCCAAGATGTGGCTATTGATAGTTGGAAAATTGGCAATGGCTTTTACAAGGTATAAAATCGAAACACGAATAGTTATATAACTTGAAATGGAGAAATAGAATAGAACTTAAGCTTGTGCTTTGTAAAATAGAGTATCAAATTATTCGAGAAATTATAATTATCACGGAGTGATTTTTAAAAGGTGTTTCGGATATTCGGAGAAGAACCTCTACTTACTAGTTTTAACTAGTTTAATTAAATTAGATGTCCGATTTTCAAAAATAAATATAACGTTTCATTTAATAAACGTAGTGTTCCTTTAATAAATGATTAATATACTTGTTATTATTAATTTGATGATTTGAACATCCAAATTACGTACCAATTTATCACTTGCAATCGGTCGTAAATAAATCATTCTTATAACAGCCAATTTCATTTCATATTAATTCTGTACTGGAAATCGTACGACAAACCACAGCGCAGGATATGGTTTGTTTGTTTAAAAGGATAATTCATATTAATTCCATAAATGCAAAAGTAACTTTGTCTGTCTGTCTATTTGTTACCTTTCCACACCTTTACAGCTGAACAGATTACCATTCGATCAGCACATAAATAGATGATTACCTGGGTTAGGAGAATATTATAGTTTTATCCCGTCAGTACGTTCTTGTCGGATAATTTCATCCCACCACGTGAGCAAAGCTGCGGCCAAAAGCCAGTAACAAATAACTCACGTACGATAAATCCCGGTACGTTTCACGCAACCGTGGATGAATCCTAGCACGTCTCACATTATAGCTCAGGTCGTAAACTTACACAGACTAGACTAACAAAAACGAATATACATAGAAGTATATAAAACTGTAGGTATTAAGTGTAAGGCCAATCGTCCACTGTGTGACTTACTAACTTAGTGTACGGACCGCTATTGAAATATTAGTGTACCTAGAATTTTGATTGAATGCCTTACTTGATTTAAAAGGGCGTCCATGGAGTTTCATGCCAGTTTCAGTGCTTTGAAATGATAATCAGCAAATAACTCGCTCAAACTCACCTGTTTATAATGTTTCTATGGATAATTTATAATCGTTCTAATTTAGCTGTAACCCTCTTTTTCGAACAAACGTTTTTAGTACCTTTTTAGACCTATGTATCCTGCTTATGCGTAAGAATTTTCACTAAAATCGGTTTAGTCATTTTGGAAAATAAGGAGTTGAATGCTTGTATGAAATGCCGTAAGTCGTAAACGGTCTTAAAGATGAATTATTTAAAACAGATATTTTAAGTGCGAAGGCATTCTGTCAACTCATTCGTGATTTGTGTTTGTGAAAAGTTAGTTTTCCATGGTGTCATATTCTGTAGAACTAAGTAGTAGTTAGCGTACTTAGTGAGTTAATCCTTAAAATGAATGGCTTCTTGGATTCTTTTACGAGTTCATAGATGACCAGCAGACCAATGCAAGTCGACAATGAATAGTCGCATTCCGACTGCACTAGAATTTCAAAGGCACTCCGTGCACAGCGCAAAACTAAGTTATTAATTAGCAAATCGCAGTGTTGCAGTAAGGTTTGCTTTAAGATATTCTAAATTTGGGTTAAGCTGGCCTTTGCACCTTGGCAATTTTTTGATAAGTCAAACAATTTTCAAGGGATTACTAAAAAAGGAGTTGGTTATGTTTTCAACCAACATCTATTTATTTTCACGTATGGTCACCGATTTTTATCACGTGTTAGTCGTGTCGTTGATGCAAAGCCTTATTTTGCCACGTTCTTCTTGTATGTAGCCGTCGTGGAGGCTGTGCCTAAAAGCTAAGTAAAGAAATCGGGTTACAGCTCGTAATTCGTTAACTAGTCTTTTTACTATTTAAGTGTGGGACCTACCTACTGTTATTTGCTCCGTGATAAGGTACCCTCGTAATTTTCTGAGTGCCACTATTTTTGGAGCCAATTGCCTTGGTGTGTTTATCACATCGCCTGGGTAAAGCAAAGTTAAAAGCTTTTATCTATAAAATCTTTTTTTTTTTGAGATCTTTGCCCCACTGTAGGAATTTCTGCTGTATCTCGGGTGCGTTTACAAACATTTATACTCAAATACATACACAGCCAGACCCGGAACAACTATCTGTAGGCCGTAAAAATATTTGTTCCGCGCGGGGATCGAACCCGCGACACGCGGCGCAGCAGACGATCGCTCAGCCACTGCGGCAACCGTGTCGTGGAAATGAAGCAGATATACATATTATATTTCTTTATATTACGACTTTACGTTTTGGAGCCTTTTTTTTGCGGATGGGAAATCATCAAATGACTTCTCCCGCTCTGGGCGGAGCGGGAGGGAGTGTCAGACTTGTACTGACTAAAACCCACGCATGTTTCTTCTTAGCCCTTTGTGTTCCAGGGCCGCGGTATCTCTTTCGAACAACCGCGGCCCTACGTTTTGGAGCCTGCTGTGTTAAAGCGAGACCATAACATCATTATCTATAATTCCCGAATGGTTTAGTAAAGTTTGCAATTCAATTCCTTTATTCCAATCAACAATTTTGGATCATATAATAGGTCACATAGGACATCAAATAAAAATGATTACACACTTTCATTATTAATTACAATTTAAATTGGCAAAGTCAACAAATTCAAAATAGAAATAATCAAAAGTCATATAAAACATATTCAATAATTATATATTCAACGTTTTAATAATTTCGATTATTTGCCAGATATTATACCTACAATACCCAAATATCGCCAATCATATTTGAGTCCATGTTATAGTCGATGTCGATGTTTTGTAAAGAAAATCTGATCCTTTTGCCATCAATCTGGCTCAGAACCGGACTCCGGGCTGCTACTGAAATTCCTGATTGAAAAACCCATTAAAATTTTACTCGAGCTCAGAGTCGAACCCAGTACCTCATGCCCAGCAGGCTACTGCCGGCTAATTTACAAAATTAACTTAACGTAAGTTGATTAAGTACTGGACCTTAGATAGAGCATATCAAACATTGTAAAATGAACTGAGTGTTATTTAAGAAAAAGAACAAAAAATCAATTAACAGAGATACTATGAACTTAGTTTATTTTCCTAAAAGAATCCAAACAACGAATGAACACTATATATTTCTTTTACCAATAAATAAATCCGAACAATCTATCTTTTAATACACCACTATCTATCTTTTGTTGGAAATCAATGGAAGCAATATACAAGTACTCATTTATGCGGAAGATTCAAATGGTTTCAGTACGTGATTGAAAGAACTAAGGCCTCGATTACGTCCTCAGGCGATACGACTTATGTCGCGACTTGATTCTTCTTGACACGCGAGCGCATCACTAGTTTTCTTTGTGTGACCACCGTCACTCCACAACTCGCGACTTGCTGTAAGAGCGTATTCACTCGGTGTATTTTATACGATCCGACGGCACGCGTTTCACAAACGCGCGTTCACGGCGCCATAAAATCACGTTGTTGCGTTTGTATGAAATCAACTGCGTATACGAAGCGATACAAACGTGTACGTAAATAAGGGGTATTATTTTATGCGCGCGTTTCACGAAAGGCGCCATTGTATTTCTGAACGCATAAGTTTACTGGCTGTGACTCAATTATAGCGAGTTTAATGTGCGTCATCTGTGCCGAAAAAATGCGCTGGATGAATAGGCTTTAAACAATTTGTTTTATGGGTTAACAACAGCAGTCGTTGTCGCAAGCCGCGTGTTGCTTGAACGAGGACTTCGTGGCCAAGAGGTAAGTCTAACAGAGGTGGACTGAAACTAATGGCATTACATATTCTACCCAGTAGATCTTATTGAATGTTTACCTACCCACTGTTTCTAGTTGTTCGTGTGATAGCAAGTATGTTGGAATGTTTAATCTGGTTATATTAATAGATCGGGTAAATATGTTACTGATTCCATCAAGATTTTCTCAGAAGTCTGAAATTATGCCCGGTTCGCCCGGTACAATCGGATCGGAGTTGAGACTTTTGATGCATGCCCATTCCACCTCACGGTCCTGAGGGTCTGCTCTCTTAGCACAAAAACCGGAGTTTCGGCCGAAGTCACGGACATAAGATTCGTTAGGGAACCGAACTAAAATTTCATGACGACCCGATTGGACAGTTGTCCTGACTCCCGATGTGTTTTCGAAACTCGAGACTCCGAAAATATTTGGGAGTAGTTTTTCATTTTGAAAGATAAAGCTGTATACGGACGAACCATGTTTTCGTTGACGGTCTAAGAGAGTAGACCCCCAGGCTCTTCGTTTATGGAACGCATTGACACTGTCAGTAAGACAAGCCTAGACACTCATTTCTGCTGAGTGGTCGTACCAATACTTATATCACATCGGCGAATTCAGCCGTGATGTTACGTTCATTCTGTCTATCCTCTATATAGAACGGTGGACCTCCCGGCCTAGATTAGGCGAAAAACTGACGCGTTTTTTTTTGCCGGAACCTTAAGGATCGTTTCTTTGATATTAGGTCCATATTTTGCGCTTTTTTGCAAAGCAGTTTTCATGTAGATATCAGATTTAATAAGATTTAGATCCTCGTAAAAAAAGTTTTATATAAGAAAGATCTGAATGATGAAATGATTGAATTCTTTGGTCTAGGGTCGTTGGGTTCTACTTTCCTTATGTACATGTGAATCTACACGAACATAATTACAGATTTCAGTGTAATTTGTAGACTGTTGAATATTTTTTCTATAAATTAAAATTGACTACTTTAACTGTTATAAGCGTGTGCATAAAGTACACTTCAAACCTCCGTATCTAACAAAGCTATGTTTTCTTAGTAGCTAGCTAGTCCGGTAAAATGTATTCTGTGCTGAAATTATTCATGCAAACATTCAAAAACTGTTTATGGAATTTCATGAAAGTTAACGAAAACGCAGCATATCTACTTCAGAACTCATTAAAATAAGTCATCAGTTTTCATATAACAATCTGATCAATTTAACAAATTATTATGTTCTTGTAATTTCCCCGGAATTTATAATAAAATAATTCATTTTCAATAACCAATATTAATCAGCTTAAAAACATTAAGCTGATTACCACGAAAGCTGTTCAATGGAACAAACGACCATTTATCATCAATCACTTAAAGCCTGAATCCCTTTTATTTGTAAAAAAAAGCGATCAATCAATCAAAACAGCTGTCATATTTATTCGCCCAGATAACCTAGTTAAAAACGACAGTCATAAATTATTGTTGAAGATTTTGTTACATCTAGAAATTATCTTTTGAACCTAGATAATTATGATGGTCCTATTCATTGATCAAGAATCTAGTGTTTTTGGCTACGGCTTCCGCGTTGATTTGCTATAAACGAGATAGATTTATGAGGTCTTCTAAGAAAAGCTTATATGTAGATCCAATAGTAGATTTACACATGCTGTAAAATGGCTAGGTTGCTCTCAAATAGCGAACGAAGTGACCTTTATCATTTCGAATATCCTGGGCTGGGCATTCTGCTACCATACTTATCCATTGGCTATATGATATTTTGACCGTAGTTATACCACTAAACGAAAATTACTCTTATATTAATACAACAAGAAGCTTATAGAATGTCAAGGCAGCTTGTAGTTAAACGGATGGCTGATAAAACCTAACCAAAACCCGTTAAATCTATTAAAAAGTTAACTAAACTCACCAACAAACATGCCAATTAATAACAACAACATTGTTAATAATAATGTATCACTGCACTGTTCTTGTCACATTATTCAGAACTTATTCTCATTCACCAAAGTATTACAACTCCGTACTTCACATTACTTTAGAACTCGCGTGTTTATTCGCGTCTGCAGCGCGAGGGGACGTGCGGTCGGTGCGCGCGTCACTTGTCAACTGCCAGATGCTAGATGATAAGATACCGGCTTGGTGTTGCTAGATGTAAACCACAAATACCTAGAGTTACTTTAAATTACCTTTATGGAATTTAATTTTGTTGATTTAGAGTTAAAATTTGTAAGGTAATTAATAACCCTTTAATGAATGAATTTAAAGCTTTAGTTTCCTGAAAATGATTGTAAGGCTTACGTGATTATTATAGCCTCTCATAAATAAATTAAGACGAGTGGTTTTATTATTTTGAGAGTATGTGTATAGTGCTACGCCGCTGCTACGGCGTAGCATACGGCTACGAGGCCGCAGCTGCACGCGTAGCATAACTGCCGTAGAAACGGGATGTGTCAGCGGAAGAATCGAGAAACTGACACATCGTCATTCGTTTTCTTTCATCGTCGATTCTTCCGTAGACAAAACTCGCTTCTACAGTGGTCATGCTACGCGTGCAGTTACCGGTATGTTTGGATTAGCCCTTCACCACTTGCATTTCATGGTAATGTCTGAGTTTTCAAAACGGCTTTTCGTAATAATCCTTTACATTGTATACATCGTTTTCAGAAACAACATAATAATTCTTTAATATACTGTGAGGGCAGGCGTGCTCATTGACCTTAATAGTACAATCAGTAACTTAACCATCAACCCCACGAAAATTACCCATTTTCACTCCATTGCATTCACTTTAATATTCATGTAATTTCCACCATTTTCTCAATTTTCGGGAAACCATCCCTAAATCTGGCAATACATATTTAATTGAGAGCCGGCCGGCCGCCGCACGCATGCGCCCTGGTGCCGTGACATTTTTATGAAAACAATATGTTGACAGTTTATTTTTGGAGTCAGACCTCAGAGTGTCAGACCACAGACTGTCAGACCTTTGGATTTTCGAATTAGGCAGAAATGTTAATGTTATGTATATGTTAAAAGGTTAAGGGTATGTAAATAGAAGACACGTGAAATGTGGGTTTTATTTTTACTTGTTTTCTCGGATTTTTATTTTTAGAGTTACATTAAAATTGGTTGGTTTAGGCGTTAGGTATTTATTTTATTTTTTCTATAGGATCTTCCTGCTTCTAAAGACTAGATTTTTCACTTTATTTAGACATGTTTACAATGTTTAAATGTATTGACCACCAAAGAGTTTCCAAAAAAATGTCTTTCATCATTTTTTTTTTGTTTTGGTACTAAGTAGGTGCTGGCACACGACTTGTTAAACATAAGAGTTGCTAACGATGTAAATTTTTATGAAGGATATTCTTGCACATTTTCAATACCAATATTATAACGACGTAAAGTTTGTAAGATTGGATGTAGGAGTTAATATTAGGAACTAATGATCTGATTACAAAAAATCTTTCACTTATGAGATGCTACGTTATCCCCGATTGTCACTTGTTATATTTAAAATGTTCCCGTGGGATAATTTTCGGTCGTAACGCGAGGAAAGCCGCCAATAATTTTATTTTCAACTAAAAGGATCGGAGATAAATTTCCAAATCTCACCCTTATTTGAATAAGACTTGACCATAAAGGTGTAAGCAGACTCTTCAAGAAGCTGGCAACCAAGCATTCTGTACCTACATAAATAACCAAATGCAAAAAATATTGCTAGGAAACGACTCTTTTTTATGGTTAAAAAAACTTGTTTTACGGTAAAACTCAATGTCAAGCACTCAGAACCTTGTGCTGATGATGGTTGTAATAACTAATAGACAGGTCATGAGGGCATTAAAGAGTAACCATGGAGTTTCTTGCCGGTTCTTCTCCATGGGACACGACCAACCCAGACCGTGCATCTTTTGTCGATGTTTTATAAGTGCCCATGCAGGCCTATGAAAAAAGTTGCAACTTTGACCTCCAATATCTCTGTAACTAAAAGGTTCCCAAGTATGGTCCAGAACAAAAAAAATATCCCAATGACGGGGAGAACAAGTGAGCATCGGCTTCGTTAAGGGACAATTTACAGGGTAAAAAGTGAATGTAAGGTTAGAAGGGAACGTGGAGAGAATCCGGCAACTGGGTCTCGAGGTGGCATTGCACAAGTCCGAGGCCATGTGCTTTCATGGGCCTCGGAATGCGCCACCGTCGGGATCCACACTGACGGTAGGAGGGGTTCCCATCGGCGTTGAGTCGACGCTAAAGTACCTAGGGCTTGTCCTCGACAGCCGGTGGAACTTCGTTGAGCACTTCCGACGTTTGGCCCCAAAACTGGAACGGGCAGGAGCTGCATTCAAGCGGCTCTTGCCCAACCTGGAGGGTCCAAACGCCTCCTGCCGGAGGCTCTATGCGGGGGTCGTGCGGTCCATGGCCCTTTATGGGGCCCCGGTGTGGGCGCGTTCTTTGAGGTGGCGAGCCGCCCATTACCTAAACGCGCCCCAGAAGGTGGTAGCCGTAAGGCTGATCCGGGGGTACCGCACGATCTCCGGCGAGGCGGCGAGCCTCTTGGCCGGATTGCCGCCATGGGATCTGGAGGCGATGGTCCTCGCGCGCCTGCATGAATGGCGCGCGGAGGCACTACGCCGGGGGGAAACTCCGCTGCCGCGGCAAATTGTCGCTCAGCGGATAGACCTCCGGCACGATCTCATGGCGACATGGAGACAGCGACTGTCGCAACCACGTGCAGGGCACGCCTCAATAGTGGCGATAAGTCCCCTCTTTTAGGAGTGGCTAGAGAGGCGGCACGGCGCCCTCACCTTCCGCCTGACGCAGGTCCTCACCGGACACGGTTGTTTCGGGAGGTTCCTGCACTGAATCGGGCGGGAGGAAACGCCCGGGTGTTACCATTGCGAGGATCGGCCCGAGGTCACGGTGGAGCACACCGTGGTGCTCTGCCCCGCTTGGGCTGAGCACCGCCGTGTCCTCGTAGCGGCGGTTGGCGGCGGTGACCTCTCGCGTCCGGCCCTGGTTCAATCCATGGTCCGGAGCGAGAGGGAATGGGAAGCCTCCTTCTGCGAAGCAGTCATGCTAGCGAAGGAGGTGGTGGAACGTGAGAGGGAGAGAACCTCACGTCTCAGCCGCCGCGGGAGACGCCCCGGGCGTCAGGGGGCAACCAGTGGCCCCCGGCCACCGTAGGCGCGAGCCTGTGGACGGTGAGTAATGGGCTAGCTCACCGTCCGTCCGTCTCATGACGACAGGCCGTGTCGACGGCGCGTACGTGTTCCACGTGCGCCTCAAGGAGATGTCAACAAACCGGAAGGGGTCCGAAAGGGCCGATGCCTGCGGGGGTTGTGGGTTGTTTGAAAAAGATACCGCGGCCCTGGAACACAAAGGGCGAAGAAGGAACATGGGTGGGTTTTAGTCAGTACAAGTCTGACACTCCCTCCCGCTCCGCCCAGAGCGGGAGAAGTCATTTGATGATTTCCAATCCGCAAAAAAAAAAAAAAAAAGGTTAAAAGGGAAGGTCAGTTTGATCTTGCTTAAACCCTGTTGGATGTCGTGTACAAATAGTATGTTTAAAATCAATCAAGATTGAGTAACAATGTTGTTTACAAGTGCACCGGTCTATCGCCTTCCTCAAACGTCAGACACTCAATAGGAGATGTTTGTTTGCACAGTTCAAGCGGCGATTACCTATCATCTACCCGAGTGGACACTGCAGGCTCTGCTTACCTATCATCTACTTCAGTGGATGCTGTCTGTAACTTCCAAATACGCCCACAGATACACAAGCATCTTCCCACTCAACTAAATATTAGGAATGAATATTAATCAATGGTAGGAATTATATCTAAATTCAATTCGGCCTCCGCTTGCTTTTGAAGTACTTCGGTATTGTTTCAGTGATAATTTTAGTGCCGAAATAGACTCGTTTTTAGGGTTCCGTACCTCGAAAGGAAAAAACGGAACCCTTATAGGATCACTTTGTTGTCCGTCCGTCAGTCTGTCTGTCAAGACCCTTTTTCTCAGGAACGCGTGGAGGTATCGAGCTGAAATTAGATCAAATACTAAGTCTACTGTCCCTTGCAGCTGTAAAAAAATCAAACTTCAAAGCCAACGCAATCAAAAGATACAGCCGTTTATGCTGCCTTTCACTCAGTCAAATAGTTTAATTAAAAAAAACACAGAACACTACCTAAATATCTAGAGAAGTTATAAGTAGACTAACACCCCCTCCCCCTTCCCCTCATCTCGTCCACGGATTCTTTGCCAGCACTGATTGCATTAAGCTGTGCCGTGCATTTTTCACTTATCCCGTGCATTTGATTGTAAAAAGGCAAACTCAATCTGCGTTATGTACTAAAGCTGCTCCCGAAACGTTGATTGGTTCTCGATCGCATCTAGTACACTTCAATAGGATTTAAGTAAAATACCAGTTTTATATTCAAAAATACTCAGAACGAAATAAGTGGTTTATTATTGAATGAATGCACAGAAATTTTGTATCGATCAATACAGTGTTCGGTGCTGAACATGGGAGAGACCGGTCAAAGGGATTAAAAAATATCAACTTGCTTTGGTTTTTTGTTGTTGTAACTAACAGGTTTTTATTTTGTGGTGTTATGTGCGAGTGATAAACCCAGGAAGTTATTATCTCATCAACTGCCTAGCCTTTTTCCAAACAATCCCAAGATTGTATATAGTCTATATAGTCGTAGTAGTAGATTGTATATATATATAGTCGCGCTTGCAATACCACCACCAATGACCAACTAGACCATCATCTGCCTAGCCTTTTCCCAAACTATCTTGGGGTCGGCTTCCAGTCTAACCGGATGCAGCTGAGTGCCAGTATTTTACATGAAGCGACTGAAGGAAAGAAGAAGTTATTATCTACCTTATAAAATCTAAGATTCAGGCGCTGACAGACAACGTACAACAGTCTTAGACACTAGTTCCTGCCCTGTAGTTTGCACATCAGAAGAGCTGATGGATGCAATTGAAAGCAAAAATCATCACCGAATTTTTGGCTGACTCAATTAAGATTGCCATCTACACGCTAAGAATAACAACCGCTGGTAGCCGCTCCTATAAAAATGAGTATTGTGAAATGTTTTAGAAAATAAGTGATACAATCATGTTTTTAGCTAAGTTCGCAATTTTTGGGATTGATCTTCACGCTTAGAAATAAATACGAGTAAACAAGTGGACATTATCTTTAAGTTCACTTAACCATCAAATTATAGATTTGACTTCATCATTTATTTGCAACTAATTAAAATTTCTCCAGTGACCTCGTATTTACATTTCAGCATGAGAAATTCTAATTCCCCTCCTAAACAAATCTCCATAAGTAGGTAACGCTAAACCACCACACTTGGCAAGCAAATAGACAACGCCATTCGTGCAGCAATAAAAAACGCATCCGTAACCGCACAGATACATATTTCCTGTCAATATAAATGGCACTGGCTTCCCGTTCAGCTGTACATAATGCATTTTAATATGCAATATATCACACTATCCAGGCCACAAGGCATGCAAGGAAATTGCCAGATAATTTCCCGTATTGACAGTCTTATTAAACAGTCAGTATTGTGAAACGGATAGTTAATTTATTGAAATGAACAATAGCGGGGTTATTGGCAAGAGTTCATCATGACATCACTCCAGGAGTGATCCAGAGGCTTTCTTCGGGGTGTTTCAGTCTTTACCGGGGTAGCCGGTAGTCTTTACTACAAGACCAATAATTTAATCTCCGTCAAAAATAAAGCCAAGGTTGTAAAATGGTATAATTATAGTACACCCACATTTGGCCCGTTATGGTTGTGCCCAATGGCATTGTGGGCGAGCCTATCATCAAATCCAGTTTTCAGGCTGCTACTTAGAAATTCCTAATGGTAAAACTCAATGACGCTTTGCTCGACCAGGAAAATGAATCCAGGCCCTCAGGACCTCCGATGTCTAGAATCGAACCTTGGAGTGCATGCTTAGAAGTCCCGCATGCAACTAGGGCCATGAAACGATATCCATCCACATTAACAAAGAAAACCATTCCTTATTCTAAGCACTGTAAACATCAATATTTCTAAATCACCGTTACTTTATGTTTCTCAGAGGTACATTACCTGTCTTTATTTATGTATCTATCCTGTCGACGTATCTCTTTAACACGTATTGGTTCGTCCATTTGTCAGAGTTTCGTGTATTTCTCTTTCATTCTTTAGTTATCAATAGTTAGTAACTTTTGAGTAAACCTCAAATGTTAGCTCAACATAAAATTGGCTTATGAATGTAAATACAATTTTTTATATAACCCACGCTTTTAATGTATTATAATTATCTCTAATTCATGACAAAATGCCGCCTCGGAAATCCACGGCTCCCTAAGGCCAAAAAGATGATAACTCAAAAACCAACTCCAATTTTTGTCGCGAAATTCATAATAAAATCAAGTATCTCATAAGCCTCATGTGTCGAGATTAGGCTTACGTATTTGGCCTGGGAATTAAACCACAATGTATTTTGGCCTCAGCCTCCCAAAAAAAGAAAGCTCTGCGATTTCTTCCGTTATTTGACTTTGCACTTAACTTTGAGCAATTTAGAAAAAATATCATAATTTGCGAACGCAGAATAGAATTCTTAAAGTCGGTCAGCTGGATATTGAGGTTATGTTGCCATTTGTGAACGTTTTAGTGACGGGGATTAGGAAATTGAACTAACTGTACTTAAAAACACCTTTTCCGATGGATGATTGGAATTTGATGACATTGACCACTTGTGGAAACAAATTTTGATTATCTATTTTAACAAAAAAAAAAAAAGAACATAAAAAATTAAGGAAGTTCAGAAATGAATGGCAGTGCTTACATAGCCAAAGTGACGTAGTTTTGGTAATAAAATGTATTGGCTCTTAACACAAGATACTTCTTTTCTTCATTCGTCGTGTGGTCTAACCTGGTTTTAGACTTTTGATGTCGCCCATGGGCCGCTGACTTGGCTTTACATGCCGTTGTTAAAAAAAATATTTGCATGTTGGTTTGGTTTCCTCGCCATGGTTCCTTCACCAAAGCAAGTGATAATTTGTACAATACGCATATAAATCCGAAAAATCACAGGTGCGTGTTTTAAATTGAACTTAAGACTTAGGACTCGGCAGTCCGTAGGCCACACCACTAAACGATCACTGCTGTACATAAGCTACTGAAAAGCTTATTATGTCAACCCTGTTGAAAGTTGTTGTAAAGAAATATAAAACACTAGCTGTCCCGCGCAAGTTTGTCTGCGTCACATTCTCCCCGTTTTCGCAACATTTTTCATTGCTGCTCCGCTCCTATTGGTCGTAGCATGATAATATATAGCCTATGTTACTTTTAATATCTCCAAAAATATGTGTACAAAGTTTCATGATGATCGGTTGAGTAGTTTTCGCGTGAAAGCGTAACAAACAAACTTACTTTCGCATTTATAATATTAGTTAGGATTTTTAGAGCGATCCCCCCTTGCCAGATCTATAATATATGAGACTTACCTAAATGGTTATTGACTTACTAATTAATTAAACTGGATCAATTATAAACTCAGCAATACATAACCTTCTACGTCATTAATTAATTAATTAATCAAGTGAATAACTTGGAAGAGAATGTAATAATGCTGAATTAAGTTATGTAAATGTAAAGTCGTTACGAATAATGTGCATAACAATGTTTCAGGACCTACGTCCTACACACTGCGGTATTAAAATGCTGCTTATTTCGTTTGAAACGAGAACGAAATCAGAATACTTATGTAGGTAGTAAGTACGCTGTGGAGCTCAGATTTACTGAACTGGTATTTAATTGCATCCTGTTAGGTTGGAGCCGATCCCAACCTATTTGAAAATTGCCTTTTTTCGTAGTATTGTATATTAATGGTCAAAACTGAAATTATTCATTGAAAGACTTTGAATGAGACGTTACTATCTTACCAATCCGCAGATATATCTTTGAAAGATTAATAACAAAATAAAAACTGCTAAAGGAAATTATCTCAGTTTAAATATTAATTACATTGACAAAACACTTTCATTCTGATACTCTCTTCCGAAGACTGTTAACTTCAAAATTTCATATTTTACGGAAACATGCTAATTTCGTGTATTATTTTCGGAGGCAAAACGAACCGTACCCAAAGGGTCAAACGGGACCCTATTACTGAGACTTTGCTGTCCGTCCGTCCGCCCGTCTGTCACCAGGCAGTATCTCATGAACCGTGATAGTTAGCCAGTTGAAATTTCTACAGATTATGTATTTCTGTTGCCGCTATAACAACAAATACTAAAATCAGAATAAAACAAATATTGGTTCCCATGATACAGAAAAGATTATTTGCTCGTTTTTATAAATAATGGTACGGAACTATTCGTGCGTGAGTCCAACTCGCAACTTGGCCGGCTTTTTTTGTTTGTAGTCAGATTAAATTCTACTTATATTTTGGCAGTCTGCTTACAATAGCTAGAAATATTGAAGCAGAATTAGAAAGGTGAGTAAATGCGGGAAATAAAGTGAATGGTGCTATATATGTGGTTGTGACCTAGTCCACCAGTCGATGTCAAAAAGGATCGACTGGCTGTTCACAATGGTGTGCTGGTGCCTGCCATAACGTTTGGACGTGAATGTTAGGTGTGGCAAACGAGGCATGAAAGTAGAATTAATGCTGTGAAATGCATTCTTTGTGAAGCGCGTGTGGTGTAGCTCTGAATGATAAAAAAATAGTCATGAGTTGGGGTTTAAAAGAAGATGTATATGGTTAGATGGTTTGGTCATGTGGGGAGAATGAGTGACAGGCGACTAACAATAGGTATTTACAAGTCAATGTCAGTGGCAACGAGATACCCTAGAAGGACATAAACTGACCTTATTGGTGAGATTCTTCAGAAAGGCTAAGAGTGTGGTACTCGCAACCAGCAAGCATGTATGACCAGACGTATAAAGGACTAGCTGTCCCGCGCAACTTCGTCTACATCACATTTTCCCCGTTTTTGCCACATTTTTCATTGCTGCTCCGCTCCTATTGGTCGTAGCGTGATGATATATAGCTTATAGCCTTCCTCAATAAATAGGCTATCTAGGACTGTAAGAATTCAAATTGGACCATTATTTTCTGAGATTAGCGCGCTCAAGCAAAAAAACAAACAAACAAACTCTTTAGCTTAATAATATTAAGTATAGATTCGTAGCAGATAGATTCGTAGCAGATAGATTCGTAGCAGATAGATTCGTAGCAGATAGTGTTCTATGGTTTCTGCCTCTCCCATGTGAAAAAGGCGTATGTTTCCGTATGCATATCCCACTTTTGGGCAATGCCAAGCTTTTTAAACACTCTTTTCTGCGCTACCTCGAACCAGCCATTGCAGTGCGCATCCAAGTCTTTTCCCCACAATTCTTGGCCACTCAAAACGTAGGCAAAAATTCGACTTAAAGATCTCACTATGAGACGCCAGACAACAGACATAATAAAAATATAATTTACCTTACGAACGTCGAGTGAGACAAAAACCTTGATTAGAATACAGTGGCATGTCATTTATATGCAGATGCACTGAACCAATTATGCAACGGACGATAATTCCCACTGCTGGGCAACGCGAATTGGATTTATGTCGCTCTAAGGATACGAGGGACTCGTTTAAAGAAATTGCTGAAAATAAAAGTAGTGAGGTTCTGATTGCATTTTACGTTCAGGTATGTAAAATCGGAATCAAGTAACATGTTCTACGTAATTAAAGTGACCCAAAGGCTGGGTTTTACTTTGGCCAGAGGCTAAGTATTGCCATACAACGTGGCAACGCCGCCAGTCTCTTGGGCACGTTACCAATTGACAGCGTTGAGGAGGAGTTTTTTGACGCCCTTTTATAATTTGTTGTTATTTTAGTTTTAGTTATCTAGTTTTAAAAATAATATTAATCAGTTATTATAAAAAGTTGTAACTTAATTCAATAAAAGTTAGTATATGAAAAACGTAATTAAAGAAATTATGGTTTAAGTTATGATTGTGGTCTCACTAAAAAAATAGTGCGTGGAGTCCCTCCGCGCGGAAGAAGTGAAACTTCGTTATACTAGCATTTACTCTCGTTATTTTATTGAGCTTCTAAATTATATTTTGTTGTTTTCTTGTTGTATTATTTTTCTTACATAATTATTACAAAGTTTATCGAGGTTACTCTCCTAATGGAAATTGAGCGAAGGCTGGTCACAACGAATGGTCGAATGCATGACTGTTTGCACGCCATCTTGCGTACCTAGTAGAACTACGTAGTCACAAACCTTGTAATACTGCCATCTCTTAGTGAGTTTTAGAAAATATTCCCCCTCCATGGTAGCGTTAAACTTGTTGGAAGTCGCATAAGAAGTTTCACTTCAATAACGAACAGGTAGCACTAGCCGGCTCTACAAACAGCCCGCGACGGAACAGTTTTTGTATGAAATAAATATGCTTTTCATTTCGTGATGGTGTCAAACGTTCAAATGTTTATGTGTGATCACTCTTCATCTATCTTTATGACGAGTTACTTCCGTATGATATGATGTATGTTTAGGATGAGGTTCTTAAATTTGATTCGAGATTATTCTGGCATTTTCATTGATAGAAAACGTGTTCCCAGCCAAATACTTAGTCATAAATAGTCTATTTTCTGTAAAAAAAAGTAAAAGTCTACTCAAAATCTAAATAAAGCGAATGTGCCATTGCGGGAATAAGAAAAATGGGCCAAGTGCGAGTAGAATATAATAACAATATTTTGAACGGTCATTCATTAGTAAACTTCCAGTCAACCGCAAAACTAAATTAGTTTTTCATAGTAAGTTCATCATCATCATCATCATTATCATTAGCCTATAATGTTCCCACTGCTGGGACACAGGCCTCCTCTCCTATGAGAGGGAGTGGGCTGTAATCCACCACGCGGGCCCAGTGCGGGTTGGTAGATGTCACATGTCTTCGAATTTTCGGTTCTAGGACATGCCGGTTTCCTCACGATGTTTTCCTTCACCGTTTTTGAGAGCAGCGGTGATGAAATAAATTACACAAAGTAATGCGCCTGCCTGGGTTCGAACCCCCGGCTTACTGCTCGTAAGTCGGGGCTGCCACCACTGGGCCACCGCCGCTCTTCATAGTAAGTTAATGAAAAACAAAGTTACTGCTGCAGTTTGGTGAAAAAGACCCATATCTCAAAAAATAAATATTAAATCTTATTCAAACCAAATTACGTTGCAAGTTTTTTTTTACGTTCTACATGCCCATTTTTTTTTCAGAATTTTTCTCCTCTTACTTTAGAAATTAGAGGGCCCACTTTGGAAGAGTCTATCTTTCAAAAGATTGACTTTGATAAAAAATGGTTTTAGGAACCTCTATGTCATTTCCAAGGAACCTCTATGTCGGTCAAGACCTATCTATAGACACCCCACACGTATAGGTTTGATAGTTTTTTTTTTTATTTTTTAGTTTTACGTTCCATGTGGGGGGGGGGGGGGATATCCTTACCTATATTTTTTTACAAAAATCATAAAGCGGTTCACAGAATACATCTACCTACCAAGTTTCAGCTGTGTAATCTTAATAGTTTCGGAATAAAGTGGCTGTGACATACTGACAGACAGACAGACTTGACGAATCTATAAGGGTTCCGTTTTTTGCCATTCGGCTACGGAACCCTAAAAAGCACAGACATTTTATACAATTTATATCACGAAATTTCAAAAATGGGTGGGGTTCCCACTGCAGTTTTGACTGGGTGCGCTTTCTGGAAGGTTAAGCTCAGTTGCCTACGCAATTAGGAAAATAAGGCAGTTAACTGATGTAGTCACAGCTAGGTTTGTATACTACGCTTTTTTCCATAGTATTATGTCTTATGGAATTCTGCTGTGGGAATTGGAAGCAGACGTTGATTCAATTTTCATACTACAAAAGATGGCGCGGGCTTGTTACTCGCGAGTCCCTCAGAGAAAAGGTTAAAGAAATCGATATACTGACTCTGCCTTCACTTTATAGTTTAGAATGAATTTTATATGTCCGCAAAAACCTTATCTTATCAAAATTAGAAGCAACTTCCACAATATAAACCCACGCAGTAAACACGAAATTGTAATACCCAAATTCAGATTAACCAAAACTAGCAAGTCATTTTCTTATAAACAGTACACGCTTTTATAATAAGTTGCCGAAGTCAGTTACAGAACTGACCGATGGAAAGTTTAAAAATTACATCAAACGTGTCCTTATTAAAAAAGCATATTACAAAATTAAAGACTACGTTGAAGATAAAGATGTTTGGTCTTAGCTCCTTCGCACATGCGGCTTCTCTGGTAGCTCATAAACGGCACTAATGATGGATGGAAACTATCTTATTGAAGTGAAACTTCTTATGCGACTTCCAACAAGTTTAACGTTTTCATGGAGGGGGAATATTTTCTATTACCCACTAAGAGATGGCGCTATTACAAGATTTGTGACTACGTAGTTCTACTAGGTACGCAAGATGGCGTGCAAAAAGTCATGTATTCGACTCTTCGGTGTGACCAGCCTTCGCTCAATTTCCATGAGTAGAATAACCTCGATAAACTTATGTAATAAAAAGTGTACAACAATAAAATATTATTTAGAAGCTCAATAAAATAACGAGAGTGAATGCGTGGCACTTGAACGCATGCGTGTAGTATTACGAAGTTTCACTTCTTCCGCGCGGAGGGACTCCACGCACTATTTTTTTTTCCATTCCTTTTAATCAGATGTTTTACAATAGTTTTTTAAATCATAACACCTTTTGTTTAGAATAGTTACAGCACGGACGTCAACATTTGTGTCACTTGATTAATTTAATCTTGAATAGACTCGGTTGGATATATGAGAATAAAAGAAGTGGACTGTATAATAATAGGTATAATACCATAAGTAACATATATCAACGTGTGAAGACCGTACAAAGAAATGCCCGGAGGGGGCCGTGTCTGTGAGCTGAGTGCTGGCGAGGCGCGCGGCGGCGCTAGGGCAGCTCGGATTCGGTACCCGCACCCCGCGCACTCCCCGCTGTCGTCATCGCGTATGTGAGGCGCCGACATATTCCCCGGGTTGAAGAGGTCTTCAAACTTCTACTGGAAGGGGGCAGATGCAGTTGAAGGCACGGCGAATGGTGCCCCGCTTCGTCTTCATCTCGGCCACTCTCGTGACCCCGTCTACGCCGGGATAGGTCTTCGTGACCCGACCCAGGGACCAGAGCAGAGGTGGCGATGTCCTATCCTTGATAAGGAGTAATGACCCCGGCTTCACTTCACCTCTGGAATGAAACCACTTTGATTTAACCTGCAGCAGAGAGGTGTACTCGTTATGGAAGCGTCCCCAGAAATGTTGTCTGATGAGCTGGATCCTCTTCCAACGATCCAGCCGCGTGATGTTGGCTTCAGTCAACTGAGGATGTGGTACCGATAAGAATGGCCGTCCAATTAGGAAGTGAAAGGGAGTGAGTGCCGAAAAATCGTTAGGGTCAGAAGAGAGAAAAGTGAGAGGGCGTGAATTTAACACCGCCTCTATGTGAGTGAGACAGGTAGCCATCTCCTCGAAAGTGAAGTGAGTAAGATGCAGTAAACGTTTTAAATAATGCTTACAGGATTTTACAGCAGCTTCAGCCAATGAATTAAAATGAGGGCTATAAGCAGGCGTGAAAATGAATTCAATTCCTTCCCGCGCTATTTCAGATGCAATATTTGATGACTGCAAGAACCTACACATCTCATTTGACGCGCCTACGAAGTTAGTGCCGTTATCGGACGTGATGCTTCGAGGCTTGCCACGACGCGCCACGAAACGATTTAGAGCGGCCAAGTAAGCCTCAGTAGTGAGGTCGGTGACGAGCTCCAAATGTATGGCTTTTACTGCCGAGCAAACAAAGATGCACATATAGGATTTTGTAAGTTTGCATCCTCGGCCCTTACGATTGGCCACCAATACTGGCCCAGCATAGTCAACGTAACAATTCAAAAAAGGAAACTCAAGATTTGTTCTTGAACTAGGTAGTTGACCCATTATAGGCTGCACGTTCTGAGCCTTATGTCTGAAACATTTAAGACATTTATTCACGACAAACCTAGACAAGTTTCTACCACCCAGAGGCCAATATGTTTGTCGTATATGTGACAATAACAACTGTGGACCAGCATGTAAAAGCTTTAAATGTTGCATTTGAAATATAAGTTTAGTAAGTACGTGCTTACTGCATAAAACAATAGGATGTTTCATATTGAAATCGTAGGGGGAGTTATCGAGCCTCCCGCCCACGCGAATAAGGTTATGATTGTCAATGAACGGTGTCAGAGGAAGCAATCTACTTTTGCGTGGTAATTTTTGTCCAGACTTTATTAAATTATACTCTTCAGGAAACATTTCAAGCTGACAATGGTGTATAATTAAATTTAATGAATTTTCAAGTTCTGTTGTGGAAAAATTACCTTGCAATTTATTTTTATTTTTTACATTGTAAATAAAACGTTGTACATATGTAACTATATTTTGTAGAATACTTTACTAGTAAATCATGAATGATTGATGAATGAATTGTAATGTCTGAGTGATTACTACTGAATGAATGATTGTTGCTATCAACACTGCACTTCTTTTATTCTTATATATCCGGCTCGAAGGACCAATGAATAGACTCGGTTGGATATATGAGAATAAAAGAAGTGGACTGTATAATAATAGGTATAATACCTTAGGTAACATATATCAACGTGTGAAGACCGTACAAAGAAATGCCCGGAGGGGGCCGTGTCTGTGAGCTGAGTGCTGGCGAGGCGCGCGGCGGCGCTAGGGCAGCTCGGATTCGGTACCCGCATCCAGCGCACTCCCCGCTGTCGTCTTCGCGTATGTGAGGCGCCGACAGTCTTTTATATAATACTTTTTTTTTGTTGTGTGGAGTCATTTTTTATTTACCGATTGTTTGTGAACGATGAACATTTTAGGCCTTATAGATTCCTAGTTCCTTGGCAACTTTTTATCTTTTCTACGCTTTGTCGTAAGCAAAGACTTATTGTCGGGGTTACGATGTCCTCCCATACTTAAGTACTAACGCTGTAACATACAAATATTGTAAAATCAAATGATTTAAAAAGAGTAACCGTGGAGTTTCTTGCCGGTACTTCTCCATAGGAAACGAGCAACCCGAACCGAGCACCTTTTTGGTGACGTTTTATAAGGCCTATGTAAAATAAATATATTTTCATTTACTATATACTTCAGGGTAGCTAACAATGTTTTGTACTATACTAGCTTTTAACATTGAGGCACAGTTAATTACTTAAATGAAAGTAATATAAATAAATATATTAAAATAAAGTAGGTATACTCAAAAACATAAAACTTTGAAGAGCACTTATCAAGAAAAACAGAAGGGTAAAATTAACTAAGTTTGCTTACAAGCTTCTCCAAAAGGTACTTACTACTCTTCACGTTTTAATTTATTTATAGGTTTGAAAGAACTGCTTCGTTGCTCCGGCGGTTGCGAGCATTAGGTTATGGGTTCGATTCTCATGCAGGGCAAAGTTTTATCAAGGAATTTAATCAGGAATTTCTTAAAAGCCAACCTTAGGAGTCTGGATGATTTGTGCTGGTCGTTTGCAATAAGCTCGCTCTTGGAACTTAAACGTAACTGACGAAATCTAGGTTCATAAACTTTTGGAATATCTGTCTGCTAACCCTTCAGGAAACATGTGCGTATGTTCAGAATAATAGCATCCAGTCGCGAAAAACAAAGTCAATGTTTTGGTGTAAACAATTATTTTGGTTCTATAATCTGGTTCTTCTAACCTAACAGACAGATGTGTTGCTAGTGAGTTTGTTCCGCCACTTCTTCTTCCCAGCTAAAACACTAGGAAGTGGCGAAGGGCGCGTGTTTTGGGGGACTGTCTCTTGTAATTTTGACGTTCAAAAAGTGCTGATTATCAGCATAATTTGAATAAATGACTTTTGATTTGATTTGATTTATTGATATTGATTTGTCGACTTGACTGTCGTTAAGAGTAGTCAGAAGCCGAAAGTCTGAAAAACAGTCTTACTAAGGAGTATCGTACTACTCATTACTAACTGAGTTGTGGAGGTCAGATAGTTTTTTTTTATTATGAATGGCATCTCGCAATTCAACCCATGAGGTTGTCATCTGCTGGACTATCCTGTGTTTGCCTTAAATGTAGCCTCCAGCCAGGGCATAATAACTTACAAACTAAGCGACTACACGCTAAGGGCACACCCTGCGGGGTACGAGCCTCGGCTAAGGGCGTCGCTGGGGGAGAACTGTATGGGGACAGGCTGGATCTGAAGGATATTATTATTTAGGGGCAGTAGTTACTGGCACAGCATTGCGAGCTGGCTCGAGCGAGGGTTGGGGAAGGCATGGACCGGGACATCGCGACGGACCTCGACGGCGAGGTCGGAAAGACGGCGGTTTGCGTATGAACTTTTTAAGTGTGCTAGTTTCTTTGCTACTTTCCCGGAGGAGGGTGATAGCATCATCGGGAGTGACGAGAGTATGCCTCGGACGGTGTACTGAACTAATGCGCGAGTGTTCGTAGCGGGCGGCCGCTGCGATCAGGGGATTACGGTGCTTAATGGCGTTATCGAAGAAACGCTTTGAGAGACAGAGGTCAGATAGGCAGTCGCTTCATGTAAAATACTGGTATAGCAGCATCCGATTAGACTGGAAACCGACCTCGACATATTTGAGAAAAGACTAGGCAGGTGATGAGTGGAGACTACCTAAACTCAACATCAAGTGGATACGGGTAATATAAAACAAAGAGAGGTACTCTACAGCTTAATTTTCCCCAAGACAAAGAATGAATGCTAAGATTCCTGGCCTTACAAAAAATACTGTCTTTTAAAAGACAATTTACAACTCTCTCAAACTCAGCACGTGTACATAAAGGATCGTGTAAGACAAAGCTACGCTACGCGGAGCTAACACGCGATCCGCAATATTTATGAACGAGCCACTTTTTCCTGTACAGTGTTTAAATGCATGTCTTGCAACTTTATGGGCTGTTCTTTTTAATAAATTGACCTTTTTTTGCAGTTGTTTTACGTGCCAAAATGTAGTTTCTTTTTTTATTTAAATATTCGTTTAAAGCGTTGGAAGCGAGGATGCATACGGTGCATTTGCTGGTGAAAAGTTGAAGCGGTTGATAAATTATTTAAGTAAGTTGTATTTTCAGAAAATAATTTGCATTCAATTGTCATTTAACAAACACTGGAGAGCCTATGCTTGGAGTTTCCCTGTGCGACCAAATGACTCGCATGAGAACCAAGGAATGACCATCCTAACTAATGTTATAAATGCGAAAGTAAGTTTGTTTGTTACCTTTTCACGGCTGATCGGATCTTAAGGAAATTTGTCAAGAAGATATATTTCAACCTGAGGAAGGACATAGACTATATGTCATCACGCTACGACCAATAGGAGCGGAGCAGCAATGAAAAATGTTGCGAAAACGGGTAAAATGTGACGCAGACGAAGTTGCGCGGGACAGCTAGTAGTAGATAACATTGTTAATTGGTTACGCATTTTTTTTTAATTCACACAATATATCATCATGCAGATAATCCCCAAAGGGTTAAGCAGAGTTGTTTTTGAATCACCCAAATTTCGCTTTAAGTTCCATGTAATAGGTGGCGAGCCTATTGCCATCAAAAGAGCACAAATCAAGACTCCGTGGCTGCTTCTGAGAAATTCCTGATGGAAAAACCCAATTACACTTTGCCTGACCTGGAAAATGAACCCAGGCTCATGCTGAGCAGCCACTTGCGACCACTAGACGAACCAGGCAGTCAAGTCACGGCAGGAATTTTATAATTCACAAAATATCGTTTAAAAGAGCTTCTTGCTCATTCTTCTCCATATGAAACTACCTTGCGAATGGATAATAGAAGAAGTTCTATTTTCGTTTGTTTTAAAATTTGATGTTCAAGAAGGATAACCATCTTGCGCACTTCGTCCCGCGTTCCATTCGTAGTTGATCGCATTCGCAGTTGGTCCCATTCACAGTTGGTCCCATTCGCAGTTTGTCCCGTTCGCAGTTTGTCCTGTTTGCAGTTCGTCCCGTTCGCAGTTTGTTCCCGTGGAATTCGTTTTTGAGGTAGGGTACCTTTTAATGCTTGTTTTAGTTTGACTTTGACGTTACTCACATAAAAGAAGACCGGTTGGCTGATGGATTCAAAAATGTTTTTGAGTTGCTCACAGGAACCGGAAGGACTAGAATTCGGAGGCTGCCCAAGTAGACCAATTTTCTGGTGAAAAGCGCGAGAAACTGCTCGATGTGACCAGCAGTGGACATATTTTAGCTGACATAATTATGAACATAATGAGACAAGAACTTATTTAGTTACTGATTAAATAATAGCCGAAATATTTTTGCCTCATTGGTCTAGTTGGTCATTGGAGGAGCTCGTGGCTAAATAATAATAGCCACCCGGGTCGATCTTTAAGGTTAAGCCGCGCTTGCCGAGGTTGGTCCATGGATGGGTGACCATATTACATACCGAGTTTCCGCCGTGCCTCGGAAAGCACGTTAAGCCGTTGGTCCCGGCTGTCATTTGTAGATCTTTGACAGTCGTTACGAGTAGTCAGAAGCCAAAAAGTCTGACATCAAGTCTTACCAAGGGGTATCGTATTATCCAGTTACTGGGTTGTGGAGGTCAGATAGGCAGTAGCTTCATGAAAAATACTGGTACTCAGCTGCATCCGGTTAGACTGGAAGCCGACCCCATGATAGTTTGGGAATAGGCTAGGCAGATGTGATGGTGATGGTCTAGTTGGTCATTGGTGGTGGTATTGCAAGCGCGACTGCTGAGCATGAAGTCCTGAGTTAGATTTGTAGGTCGGCCAAAGTGTTTTTGGGATTTTTCATCCGGGGTTTTCTCAGAAGCAACCACGGAGTCTTGATTTTTACCCGGTCCTTGGCAATAGGCTCGCCCCCTATTACATGGGACTTTGAATATAACTGTCAAAATGTGGTGGTACTAATGGGTATAACACCCTTTTTTTTTACGTATGGGAAATCATCAAATGCCTCATCCCGCTGGGCGGAGCGGGAGGGAGTGTCAGACTTGTACTGACCAAAACCCATCCATGTTCCTTCTTCGCCCTTTGTTTTCCAGGGCCACGGTATCTCTTTCGAACAACCCGCAGCCCTGGTAGGCATCGGCTCTCTCGGACCTATTCCGATTTGCTGACATCTCTTTGAGGCGCGCGAGGAACACAGACGCGCCGTCGGCACGGCCTATCGTCATAAGACGGACGGACGGTGAGCTGGCCCATTACTCACCGTCCACAGGCCCGCATGGGTATAACACCTCTGCTAACCATTTGGTGATTACAGGCGTGACGTAACATTTAAGTTACCTTTTATTCTCAGTTGTCAGTTAGTTTTCAGAAATAAGATATTAGTCTTCGTTGGATTCTGCGTAGGACTGTCTGAGAACAAATTGTGAATGTATACAGCAGCTGTTTCTGAGCAAATTGTGCTCGCAATAAGCAATTTCAAAAGAAACCTTTACAAAATAATTCTGATAAAACAGTTCCTGTCAGTCATAATAAAATAAAAAATAAAAATAGCTTTATTGATTCCTTACATTGTTTGATATCTTAATCAGTTGATTACATTATTTGTTTTTGGTAATCCAATTTTTCTTCACGCTAATCATAGAATTTACTATTAATAACAATTGAGCTAATTTAGAATAACATATTATATTTACTTCTTCATGCTTCCTAAACATTATTTAATAACTATTCATGCATTTTTTATTTTTTATTAACAATTGACATTCATGAGTAAGAATTTCACCCTTTGAAATTATTATTAACGTAATTCTAATATTATTCAAATGATTGATATTATTTTGTTTCCTTCATGCAAAATTGACTTAAATAATTATTAATTTATTACTTATTATTATCAACAATTTAGCATTATTTTATAAGATTTTATTCATTCAAAACTATAATAATGTTTATATAATTAATTATTATTTAATATTCTGAATACTGTTTTGATCAAATTAATTCTTTAAATGTAAGGACCGCCTATAGCGGTACAAGCCTCCTCCATCTCCTGTCAGTCATAATATTCCGTAATCTTTTGACTATTACAAAACTTATTGGATTTTTTCTATTCATTTGTTTCAGTAGACATTCTGAGGGATTTTCATAAACATTTACCGCCAAGAAATTTTTAATTAAAGGACAAAATATAGGCTTCCATAATAGGCTGTAATTCATTTAAAAAGAAAACACGGGAAACAAAAGCTTATTAAATATGAGGTGTCAGTCAGACAATATTTTCAATTAGTTGCAAGGAATTTTTTAAGTTCACGAAATATCTAGTTAATTTAAATTAAAACATTTCTGCGAATTAATTTATCAAGAGTGTTTGAACTAGTTTTCTTGGTAATTTAGCGTTATTAAGACTTACAATGACCGTTTTATTATATTCCTGATTTTCGTTTGAGAAACATGAAACTAAATTTCACTCTAAAGTTTTATCTAATGAACTCATCCTGTGTACTTGTCATTTGGAGGTTCATTATTTTTTGGGTTCCGTACCCAAAGGGTCAAACGGACCCTATTACTGAGACTTCGCTGTCCGTCCGTCCGTCTGTCACCAGGCTGTATCTCATGTACTGTGATACTTCATCATCATCAGCCTATATTGTTCCCACTGCTGGGACACAGGCCTCCTTTCTATGAAAGGTAGTGGGCTGTAATCGACCACGCGGGCCCAGTGCGAGTTGGTAGATGTCATATGTTTTCGAATTTATAGTTCTAGGACATGCCGGTTTAGTGGGTAGGAGCTCGTGGCTAAATAATAACCGCCGCACGGGTCTATCTTTAAGGTTAAGCCGTGCTTGCCGAGGTTGGTCCGTGGATGGGTGACCATAATTACATACCGAGTTTCCTCCGTGCCTCGGAAAGCACGTTAAGCCGTTGGTCCCGGCTGTCATTTGTACATCTTTGACAGTCGTTACGAGTAGTCAGAAGCCAAAAGTCTGACATCCAGTCTTACCAAGGGGTATCGTATTACCCAGTTACTGGGTTGTGGAAGTCAGATAGGCAGTCGCTTCATGTAAAATACTGGTACTCAGCTGCATCCGGTTAGACTGGAAGCCGACCCTAACATAGTTTGGGAAAGGGCTAGGCAGATGATGATGACATGCCGGTTTCCTCACGATGTTTTCCTTTACCGTTTTTGAGGGAATATACAGGAACATACAGCCATTAAAACTGAAAAAAAAACCGTAGTCCGAATACCGTAATTATACTGCAACTTGCAACAATTCAGGTACGAAAAGTAGAGCAAAAATTGGGACGAACAGAATTTCTGTTTCGTTTTTTTATCGGAGCGATTTTCCGCCGAGTTGTTTGACTAGCCTGGCTCAGTGAGTATGTGACAGTTTCGTGTAAAATTGCACTACACGAACATTTTTTGAAGCTGCTGTTTCGTGGGATTTGATTAGAGGAACTAGCGTGCTCGTAGGTAGGGGGTGCAAACTTGTTATGTTGATGGATAGTCGTGTATGGATTTTGTTTTCATCACAGGTTAATATGACCTATTCATCACTGACGTAGCATTTTGACAAAACAAGCAGGTAATATTTGTCATATATCCGACCGCCCACGCTAAAAAATACTTGCCCCACGTCCTAACCAACGTGATCAGTTTCACGAATACGTTATCAGTTCACATGCCATAGAAACCGGACGGCACCTTCTGAAGGTGTGGCTACGCGTTCTTTTAACAGAATCGACGTTCGGTTCGGTTAGAACGTGAGGTTCTTATTATCATAATAAATGAAAACATGCTAATAAAAAGTAGAGACGATTTCCTCTACAACAAACCAACCAAAATCAAACCCTTCGCATAGCATAGCATTTTTATGTACATATACAATATATTTGAATTTGACGAGGATGTTATTTTGCATCCTCGTCAAATTCAAGGAGGTAACTATGCTAATGATTCTCGACCCGAATCAATAATAAAACAGGTGAGTAATTTTTTTTTTCTTATTTACTGAAATCGGCATGTGTGAACTAACCATGTTTTAAACGCGGCCCGTCTGATCCTCGCCCCAACTTTCAGAAATACAAACAATCCCAAACGTTTATTCAATAAATTCTTAATCCATAAACCACGTATGGTTATTCTGAAATAGAGCAAATTTTAA
Source organism: Cerastis leucographa (assembly GCA_963082945.1). Classification (NCBI taxonomy): domain Eukaryota; kingdom Metazoa; phylum Arthropoda; class Insecta; order Lepidoptera; family Noctuidae; genus Cerastis; species Cerastis leucographa. The sequence continues at coordinate 21,107,213 of OY720354.1, forward strand.
CAGCAAAAAAAAGCAGCGTTTTTTAATAATTAACTTGGTACCGTATTTTAAATTGATTATATATGTCTTTTGTGACAACCTCCTGAATTTTAACGAGGATGCAAAACAACACCTTGTATATATGAGTAATGCTAATCTAATGGCAAATTTAACTTATCTTAATTTTGTTAACATGCGGATAATTTTGTTATTATTAGTTAATTGTTTATTGTCCCATTATAACTAAAATAAAATAACCTATTGCAATATAAGCCAATGGAAATAAAGTCTTCAACGTGTTTATACGGAATATAAATAAGGTACTTTTCATACTTAATTAACAACCTCTTAGCTCACTGTCTAAAAGAATTATATACATGACGAAGAAGAAAATCTCTGTGAAGATTAAGATGGTTGGAAAACTTTTGATCAGCACTGGGACCACCATGGTGACAAATAATAAAAGTACTTACCTCTCAATTAGGGTACAAAAGACCGAGTTGTCAGGTGACTCTAAATTATTGTTATTTTACTTAAATTCTGTTGACCCTTGGGAGATATAAGGTACGAATTTATATTACAAAATTGCTAAGATTATTAAATTTTAATATACATCTCAAAAGTGAGTGAACCTTGAGCCATTGTAATTAAACCGTTTGATTAACAAAATGATGAAGTTTTAACTAATGAATTCGTGGTCTTGTCTGGTTTAAATCTTATCACAAACATAACGCGGGCGGGGCGTTTTGGGAGACTGTCTCTTGTGCATTTTCAAGTAGGTACTGATATAAGCTTAATTTGAATAACATAATTTTGATAGTTATAATGGGTCATGCATGAAATAAATCAACGCATCTGTGTGAGAGAGGCAAAATGTAAGAAAGCGAGAAGGAAAATACTAAACTTCCACCATTTCCTGAAATCGTGGAATGACCAAATTAAAATCGATCATTCATTCATACACAACTTAATATCGCGTGTGTCAATGTATACCCCTTCTTTAAACGAAAATAGACCTTATGCTTACAGTGGAACAGCTAGACTAATAATAATAAAGTTATTAAAAATAATTCCTTTATTGCATCCCCAACTTAAAGTAAACGTCACTAATGGTTTAGTGGACACATTAGTAAGCTGTAAGTTCGGTGTAATGGAGCATTACATTTAGATAGCTTTGTGTTGACGAAATAAAACGATGCCACAATGGAGGATCTGGACAATCACGGTTAATGTTCAGACTACAAGAACTAATGACACATAAAATTTTTGATAGCAGGCAATAATAGCTTTGTACTATTTTTAGAATATCTTTTTTTAACTTTGCTTTAACAAGTTTTATTAAATTTTACAAATTAATATTATTTTTAAAACTAGATAACTAAAATAACAACAAATTATAAAAGGGCGTCAAAAAACTCCTCCTCAACGCTGTCAACTGGTAACGTGCCCAAGAGACTGGCGGCGTTGCCACGTTGTATGGCAATACTTAGCCTCTGGCCAAAGTAAAACCCAGCCCTTGGGTCACGGGAAGTGTCAACTAGGCGTTTAGAAATTTCCTTGAAAAGGCTGTGAGCACTCGGACCCCACGACCCCAGAGTTTCAACCCCAAACGGCTCGAAAATATAGTTACCACAAAGGTTACTATATTTACGCCGCTTGAGGTTCTCCGCAGCCGCAGCGGCAGCGCCTGTACAGCACGATGAGCTTGGAAGATGTGATGGCGCAAGAGTATCGACGCAAGTTGCGTCCCACACTAAAGGCCTACCCATCTTCCAAGGAAACAAAGACATGCCGTCCGGTCTTTTGCCATCGTCGCGTGCCAAGCCATTGGGTTCTAAGATAGCTGGAACGCCGACGGTAACAAGAGCTCGACGGATGATGTCATTTATGTTCGCGTGCCGCGCAAAACGTCCCGCACTTCGGTTGCATGACAGGCCGTGGTGTCCGAGGCTGTTGACAGCTTCACCACAGTGACAGCGATGAGGAGAGCAGCAGGCGGCACCAAGACGTAAAGAAGCAGCGAGGTGGAAGGTCGTGTCGTCGAACAAAGTGCCTATGCTCGACGATGGCAGTGCGAGAAGCCAAAGACCCGACTCCCACTCACCCACAGCCAGCAGTCGCGCACGCTCAGCAGTAGTAGCAGACGTGTTAAGTAAATTGTCCTGAACTATTCTGCAGAGCGGCTCGTCCCACCGTCTCTGGGATAATGGATTGTCGGGTTTTTCAGTATTACGGCAAGCGAGTTTCCAAGCATCGATAGCCTCGGAGAAACACGGCACATCAAAATCAATCAGTGTGGAAGCCAGGATATTCCTGATTAATTTTTCAGTGCCGTAGACCGAGGATATGAATGCAGGTAAACTAATACTAGAAATTTTGCGGACGCCGAGTCCTCCCATGCGAATAGGAAGACTTGCTTGTGCCCAAGCTCGGTCGTCCAAAGCCACATTTAAAATGGATGATAAAGTTTGTCTGATAATTTGATCCATGTTGTCCAAGAGATGTGTGTGCTTCTTAAGAATTTTCAAGGATTGGAGACTTTGCTTACCTTAGGTACCTTAAAAAAGCTTTTCTGCGTTAATTCAATAATTTTTTCTTATAAGAGCATTGTAAGGACTTTTGAACTTCGAGACATCATCTGCGTAGCCTTTTTCAAACTATTTTCGGGTCAACTTCCAGTCTCACTGGATGCAGCTGAATACCAGTACTTTGCATGGAGCGACTGCCTATCTGACCTCCATAACCCATTAAGTACAGGGTACGATACCCCTTGGTAAGGCTGGTTGCCAGACTTTCGGGCCAATGACTACCTGTAACGACTGTCAAAGATCTACAATTGACAGACGAGACCAACGGCTTAATGAATAACGGTATATAATGAAAAGTCACCTATCCACGGACCAACCAAAGCAAGCACAGCTTAACCTAAAGACACCGAGTGGCTGTTATTTATTATTTAGCCACGAGAACATCATTACGCGAGACGGCTTTGCTATATCTATCTCTAGTACGTTTTCTTAAAAGTTCTGTGAGACTCTATACACAGGTTCCGATTGGACATAAACACAAAGGAATTGCCACGTCTCGAAGTCACAGAGTTGCAAGATGTCAATCGACGAGTGTCAAGTACAACGTGCTTGAACATTCTTATTCTTATTTTTCATCCTGCCAAGTGCTAATAAAAGCGATAATCGTGTGAACATGCGAGCCACACAGATTATTTTGTTCTGTGATCCCGAACGCGCCGTTTCGCTAAGCCTTACGATCTTCAAAAATATGAGTCACAAATTATGCTAAGATCGCGTATCATGCACGATCGCTTTGGTTAGGACTCGTCAGTATTTTAGGGAAATTGTCAAGGACTGAGAATAATCCATGCAAAACAAACCTATCCATATAATTAACATCATTAGCCATAACTCTCAATCTTGCGAGATCTTGCGATCTATCCCGAAACTTGGTGCATTCTTGAAGAGTGGGTAAAGTCTTAGTTTAAAAAGCAAAGGGCAGGCCGCGTCGTTTGTCCCGTCGCCGGATGCCTCGGCTTCGCTACGGCTTCTCAACTATTTTCAAACTGAATCTTCACTTTTGTGGATGTACTGTTTAAATTGTAGAAGCGACGGTTGTGCAACCGTTTCATTAAAGTTGCTAGAAAATTGTCTGTTCAAGCTTGCTTCGGTCAATTGCATATGAATTTTTCACTTTTTCTTTAACGTTATGTACTGATACTGATTCTGTTAGCCTGCGTGATTCCACTGCTGGGAAAAGGCCACTCCCTATGATATCCAATTGTCTCAGTCCAGGGCCAATGTGGACCACTGGTCGCGGGTCTTGTCTAACTCGTCCCGCCATCTTTTACGAGGTCTACCGCGACGCCTTCTGGCTGTGTCAGGGCTCCAGAAAGTGGTTATTTTGGTCCACAGATCGTTGGGCATGCGTTATGTAGGTATAAAAAAAGCTGAATTTTTATTACCCAACAATGGAAAGTTTTAAATTACGTTCTATCGGTCTGCCTTAATTTTCTGCCTTTGTAGGAACTAGAACTAGTATGCCTTCATTTACAGCAATGCAATTTTGCCTACAACAGCAAGACAGCTTTGTCAGAAAAATTGGGAATGTTAGTAGAACCAGAAAGAACATTTACCTCAGAGGAACTTGTTTCGAATAGGGCCTTTCACTATCATCATCATCATCATTAGCCTATCATGTTCCCACTGCTGGGACACAGGCCTCCTCTCCTATGAGAGGGAGTGGGCTGTAATCTACCACGCGGGCCCAGTGCGGGTTGGTAGATGTCACATGTCTTCGAATTTTTGGTTCTAGGACATGCCGGTTTCCTCACGATGTTTTCCTTCACCGTTTTTGAGAGCAGCGATGGTGAAATAAATTACACAAAGTAATGCACCTGCCTGGGTTTGAACCCACGGCTTACTGCTCGTAAGTCGGGGCTGCCACCACTGGGCCACCGCCGCTCTCAGTCGGGGCTGCCACCACTGGGCCACCGCCGCTCTCACTTTCACTATACAGCAAACCAAATGAGAACAACCGAATGAAGCATAATCTTCAAGCCATAATCACCAACCAGTTGCATTTAAGTAATACAGTCCAGAAAGTGTGTCCGTGATATTTCTCGCTAACTATAGCGCAGTGCTAAACGGTTCCGTCGCAACACTTGTTCAAACTTTGCTTATAATTTATGAGAATCGACTTCTACTTTTTGCGAATATTCATTCAGAAAATTGAGTGTCTGACATTATGCTTTATGAGCTGTTCTTAGACATTTCCATTTTAATGCTAGTCATGACTAAATATTTTGTACTTTTACAGTAGATATATTCAAACCCTGGCAGTGACAATGTGTAATTTATTTCTAATCCCTACTTTCAGAACGGTCATGGCATACAGGGTGTGAAGCATTTTTTTTTAAATTCGATGACATTTGTTATCTACCAACCCACACTGGGCCCTTCTGGGCTTGTGGATCACAGCCCATTTCTTCTCAAAAAGAGGAGGCCTGTGTACCAGCAGTGGGAAATCATGATCAGCCTAGCCTTTCCCCAACTATGTTGGGGTAGGCTTCCAGTTCAAGCAGATGCAGCAAAATACCAGTATTTTACATAAATACCAGTGGTACATAACAGGCCAATTATGCTTATCGGTCATTCTCCAATTAGGCGTTCTTCGCCTAATTACCGAGGCCTTTTTTATTTTTCATTGATTTTACTTAAACACATTCAAATATGAAACACATTAAAGAGACGAATTCAATAGTTAATGAGGTATTTAATTATTAATGGTGGTTTTCTAGATAATGAGACTTAAAAATCTATGTGTATGGTGATTAGAAAAGTTTAATATTTAATGCAACGGCAATAAGAAAATTTCATCAAGTCCATGTTAAACATTAAAAATGATAATATCACGCACCAATAATTTGTACACACGCATATTATAATTATAGCATGAGAATTAACGGTGTACCTGCCAATTGTATAAAAATACACTCTCTATCATTGCTATAATTTATTAAAAATTAGACTATATTCTATTAAGCAATTTTTTAAAGAATAATCATAATTATACAAATTAGTATGTTGTAACAGTTGAATCAGTCTTGTTTTATAGTAATTTTATATTAGAAAATATCAAGCAATCTACGATATTTAAAAAACAGATTCAGAAGAATCAGATAAATTGAAAATTGAGACTCTACACTTTTTATCCTTAATACTATTGGAGCCATAGATATAAGTTTTTTAGTTTTTGTTAGGTACATTTGTCATTGTTGTGAAGGAAGGTATTGTAAAACTAAAATCTACAGGAGAGACAGGGGCCCAAGAACTGTCGGTGTCAGATAATTTAAGCTACTTTCCGCCTTTTCGAACTTCTCAAACCTCTTAACCATAGGTATCATGTTTGGAAATAAGAGCTTTCGAATTTTTTTTTATCGTTGCGCCTTTGCCTTCTGCTGAGCTTTTGCCATGACCACTCTCTGTTTATTTCAAGCCAACCACTCTTAGATTAGGAAAGTGCCGTGAAGTTGACCGATGACCAAAAACATTTTTTTATTTCGATATTGGCCAGTTGGCCAGTAAAATGGATGATTTCCCAATTCCTTCTTTGAGTACTCTTCCGGTTTTTTAGGTCTTTTTATTTTATTATAATTATCTTTCTATCTCTTTTTCTTTTGATTGTTGATACAAAACAGGGTAATTTTTAATTTGTTCTCGGCGTTGTTGTGGGGCTAGCCTTCTCTTTTCTTTAACTTCCGCTTTGTTTAGGGTTGAGTTTTCCCTATCCTATAAATTAAATAACTTGTTAAATGGTTAGCATATAGTATAGAAGTATTTACGGACAATGGTAATACTTAATATTTTACGAAAATCGCGGGAAAACTTTCTATTAGTACGACGTCGCGGCTACAGTAAGTAAAAAGTATTAATTTTTCATACAAGGGTAATTATAAATACATGGTAATTAGTATACGGTAATTAGAAAACGATAGTTTTTCTTCAAAATGTCGAAAACCAACACAGTATGCAAATACTGGCTTACTACAACGTACGGAGGCCAAAGTACTGTTTCCATTTACATGATCAACTAGGGTCTAACTTAAAAAATCAATTATTAAAATAAGTACATCGGTAATTAGAAAAGTTTTTAACCAAGGCTACGGTTATTATATACTCACGTGCTTTGTTGGCAGCACACTAACGTTAGACATCTGCAACTGCTGATGGGCCGTGGGTCCTTCTAAAAAGAAGCAACGCGTACGGTAGTGATGTATCAAATACTGTTATTCAGGGATGTGCACCCGAGAACAGAAAATGTCACGGCAATTATAACTTTCGATCGGACATGCGGTTACTTAATGATAATTATTTACAGACTGGTTCTATTGAGTCGATATTTTGATAAGCGATACGAGTTGCTTAATATAGTTTAAAACGTTGAATGGATCAAAGTAAATCTATACGATATAGAAATTACAAGCAAGTTTCAACATTAAGTTGGTGTGCGGACAAGCCACGGTAATTAGAGAATAGAGGTTCTTTGAACAGATTTTATTTTAATTTAGTCTGAACTACTTAAAACAGAACCCAATATTTTTGTTTACGTCTAGATATGGATGCTAACTAACATACAAAAAAAATTGCATGATTGAATTTGATAATATTACGGATAATCCAAGCCCGGACACGTAAAAACTTGCAATCGGAGAATGGCCGTTATACTCAAGATGTTTTGAACTCACTATACCATATTCAATCACAGAAATACATCGTCAATTTCTACTAAGAACCTCCGTGTTTCGTTTACCGTATCATTTGACATTGGACATATTCACGTAATCACACACTCCACCGCATACTGAATATTGAAAATGTAATATCAATTATTTGTCGACTTTCCTATTAGGACTTGGTTTTATAAAATGCGGATAGCGAATATTATTAAAATACATTCCTTTATCGTGACCGAATCGAACCAATAAATAGACAATAGACTTGCCCGCAACTAGCGTTGCCAGGCGTCCGGATAAAGCCGGACACAGTCAGGCTTTTTGGTTGCGTGTCCGGCCAAATCAGATGGAGTACAGGCTGTCCGGCTATTGTTAGGCTTTTTAAATTTGGCCAGTTTTGTTATGTTTTTACATTTGATTAATAATAAAGAAGACTGATTCCTTGAATGTTATTGTTGTTTCATTTGAATTTAACAAGATTTTATGGTAAGATATTATAAAACCTTGTATTACTTTAAAAAAAATATCGTGTTGTGTACTGACAAAAAAATTAAGGGTGTTCGGCATTTTTACCCAAATGTCAGGCTAAACTAATTGGATGGGCCGGCTTTTCGATTTCAAGACCTGGCAACCCTACCCGAAACTGACCTGATGTGAAGCGATGATACTGCCTAGGGTGGAACATGCTTGCCTAGAAGAAACCGATTCAATTAAACTTTGAAGAGATTCACATTATATAATGATCAGGGAACAGAGAAGCCGGCATTCTAAAACTGGAGTAGAGTAAAGTATGGATGTGTAGCCGGTTGATGGCAATAGGCTAGTCCCTATTACTTGAGACTAAACTAAATCATAACTGGTGAAATGTGAGTAAACTATTAGGTATACAAGGTGTTGTTTTGCATCCTCGTCAAATTTCAGGAGGTTGTCACAAAAGACATAAATAAGCAATTAAAATTACGGTACCCAGTTAATTATTAACAAACGCAGATTTTTTTGGTTGTTTCTGTTTGTCAGCATTTCAGAATAACCCTCTTAACGTGGTTTAGGGAATACGAAATTATTAAATAAATGTTTGAGATTGTTTGTATTGTGGAAGCGCGGTTATAGGTCGAGAATAGGACGGCCTGTGTTTAAAACACGGGTGGTTCACACTTACCGATTTCCGTAAATAAATAAAAAAATAAAAATGACCTACCTATTTTATTATTGATTCGGGACGAGAATCATTAGCATAGTTTTATCCTTGAATTTGACGAGGATGCAAAACAACACCTTGTATATTGGCCTCAACCTGATGATTCAGTTTCCTGAACAAATGTAAGGAAGGAAGTAGCCAATTGCAAATTGTATCTTAGAAAGGTGTCCCCGCTCCCATTCGAACCAATGCCCATGTATCGTTTGACGATTCGAGTCGGCATAGTACAGTGGCGCACAGATGCACACTTCATCTTTTACATAACAATTTTCGTATTCCCTTTGCACGGTACGTGCAGTCGTGTTTAGTTCGGTACAGGTGGTGACTGAAGTGATTTCATTTCTTATTCGTTTCGTGTGTTGCTGCATTTTATTTTGGCGTTACAATTTTATGTGAGAAAATGTGATTGGTTTAAATTTATTTGCTGGGTTAGGTCAAAGTGCGAATGGTTGATATGTATGAGGGAGTATTGTGTACGTGATTTATAATAAGTCATTTGGCGATTTTAATGTTGGTATGGTTGGTATAATTTATACTTATCATAATTATTCTTGTTCATTCGTTTTATAAAAAGTCGAAGGTATGTAATTTGTTAAAATTACTTCAAAATATATTCCACAGTTTTAAAATCGATTGCTTTTTAATAAGTACCTACTTAATAAAAGACGAATTTCTTTATATCCAACACTATTGATATTTTATTTTAAATGAATAGGTACCAGTTAAGTTGTAAAGGAAGCCATCGTTCATCAATTTTGGGACAATAATCGCTGTTCTCAAAATTAAACCGAAATAAATTTGAGCAACAAATACAATGGATAAGATATGATTGAAAAACCCATTTCTAATAAAGAAAATGTTTTTATCCAATCCAAATTGCCTATTTACTTCTTAGAGACGATAAAATAACATATTTTTTCACCTTTGTTTGTCTTTCATCGAGTGCGCAATAAAATGGCAGTTATTACCGAATTACCCGTATCTGAGACTAATAAAACTTCTAAGTAAGAACTTTCAGTGCCTGAAGATAGATCACCTAATTGAGCTAAGTATTGATGGGTGCTTGAGACATTTATAAGTTTTATTATTGCTTGTAACACAAATAAGATTAAATATAGAGATGAAATATACGGTAGGTATCTACCTTATCTGGAATAGAACGATTAAGGTTTCATATTTTAGATATGTAATAGCAGAGTTATACAAGCTGTTGTTTTGCATCCTCGTCAAATTCAAGGAGGTAACTATGCTAATGATTCTTGACACGAATCAATAATAAAATGAGTAGGTGATTTTTATTTTTTTCTTAATTTACGGAAATCGGTAAGTGTGAACCACCCGTGTTTTAAACGCGGCGCGTCTGATCCTCGCCCTATCACCGCGCTTTCACACATACTACCAATCTCAAACTTTTATTTCATAATTTCTTATTCCCTAAACCCACGTTAAGGAGATTATTCTCATATACTTACAAACTTAAACAACCAAAAAAATCTGCGTTTATTAATAATTAACTATTGATTAATGTATTTTGTGACAATCTCCTGAATTTTGACGAGGATGCAAAACAACACCTTGTATAAATCGGTATTATTTATGTTTGTCACGTGTTCATACGGTTTTTTGGCAATTTTAATTCATCATTTCCTGCCCTTATCCCAATTTATTTGGGGTCGGTGCAGCATGTCTTCTTCTTCCATACTTCTCTATTACTCGTCATCTCATCAGACACCTCTTTTCTAGCAATATCATCCTTCACATAGTCCATCCATCGTTTCTTTGGTCTTCCTCTACTCTTATAAAACTTTCCTCGTCGAAATTTCCTCTTTCCTCATTCCTCGGCACCACATGTCCATACCAAACCAATCGATTACCACACAACTTTTTAGTAACTGGTGCCACTTTCAGACTTCCTCTTATATTTTAACTTTAAGGCAAAATACCCGTTGTTGTGTCTTTTTAAGTTTTGTGTAAAGATCTGGCAGTGTAAAGAAACTAGTTCATCATTTACCTGGCCCTCTTCCAGCTATGTTGGGGTCGGCTTACGGTCTAAACGGGTGCTGTGGAATTTCAGAACCTAACTTCTTCCCTTAAAACTACGCGTTAAAATATCAACCACTTCTCAAAGCTAAATCAGAAAGTTATGAAAAATAACTCGACTAAATATTAAAACGGAATAACTCACAGAACTACTCGCATTTCCCATTCATTAAAGCAGAAATCAAAAATAATAGTTGTGAAAGTTTTGAGCTCGCCAGTACGCTCGGGGCTGACTTGCCAAAGAACGCCAGTCCTCCCGCTTTGACTCGCTTTCCGTATTAAATTAACTTTTGTTCTGCAGTGTACTGCGACTGCACGATTCGAAACGTTCTATGTTTTTCCCTGTTTTCGTGTAATGCTACATGTTAATGCCTGTATGTAGTTTTTTGGGGTCCTTTTTTAGTGTGCAGAACTTTGTGTAAAAATAATTTAAAATGTAGGAAACAGAGAGCTCGTTATTTGTGCTGGATTTTTGGCTTCAGATTGCTTAAATCATCCACTAGTTTTAAAGTTTATTCAGTAAATTGTTTTCTTTTATGACTGCTTGGTATCGTCTTGTCAAATATGAATAACAAAATGTTAAAATGACATTTTATTGGTTTCCGTTCCTTGATGATACTTTTTCATAATTAATCAAACTGATGCATAACCTTAAAGATCCGGAAACACAAATAAAAGATCTTCCAAGGACAATGCCCTACGGAACCCAGCCATTAAATAACTATCCACAGAATGTTAACACACTTTGACACGACCAACAAAAATAGTCGGACCCTATAAAAAGGATACTTAAAAAGCCACCTATATTTCTCATACAAAATTTAACCAACGGCTTAGAACATAAAGAAACCACTTTATCGGTTCACGCAGTAGTTAATTTCCCTGCGAATTTAGATGTCCTATAAAAGTGTCGAATGTTACCTATTTTTATTATATTGATTTTCTTTAGGACGTCCGACGTGAACGGCAGTTCCTTGGTGAATAATTTAGGTGTCTAAGAATGTTAAGCTTCTTGGACTTTATTTAGTGGGTTTTAGCTAACAAGTCTTTTATTGGTCACATATGTTTTACAGGCCAGTCTTGCCAAGGGGTATCGTGTGGAGTTATCATCTGAGTTTTGAAGGTCAGATAGACAGTAGCTCTGGCAGTAAATACTGGTATTCTACTTCATCCGGTAAGACTAGAATGTGATAGCTGAGGCAGATCTTGAATTGTTTGTATGTTTTAATTTCCGATATTAATTTCAATGGTGCAATTTCAAAGTCATTTAACGGCTTTAAGTCCAGTCCCTCGTTAAAACTGTTCTAGCAAATAACGTTACAGCTTATATTTCTCTTCAGCCATTTTTATTTACATAAATATTTCTAAATCAATGTAATTATTAGGCACTAAATACATACACTGTATGCTATTTCATTAAGTAACTAAAGTACGTAAATAAACAATGACGTGACAAAAGAGAGACAACATAATTTTTGATTACTCTCATTCTACATACAATTCAAGTGAATCATTTCATCGATCCTCCAATCCTCATTTCCTCCACAAAGTTTTGTGTAACAAGGTTATAAGCCAAATAAGCCGAACATAAACGTGATTGTCTTACTGCGCTGATTTATATCCAATCGGAGGCCGCGCCGATACTTGCTTATTTATTCTATGAGTGGGCCGGAAGGGCACTCGACCGGATGTGGTTGTTCAACGGTGGGTAGGCTAAGTTATAGGAAGTAGCGGTATAAGTGGGCTAGAAAAAAAAATGGGCTTTTAGTACGCTTTGATCACTTTTAGAGCTTTAGAATTAAGACCATGAAATTGTGAAAATAAAATGAAATGATTGATTACGGACAGTATAAAATTCATATTTTATTTGTCAAAAATAGCTTGTATTCATTTAATTTAAGTTAAATTTTGTGTGCAACTTAGTAATAATAGTATTGTGTGGTGTGTATTTGTCTCAGATTATTTGATTTCATACTCAAATTATTTTTAAGTGAAATTACCAACTAAATTATGGATCTGAAGCCACCGCCGCTCTCACCGAGAGCGGCGGTGGCCCAGTGGTGGCAGCCCCGACTTACGAGCAGTAAGCCATGGGTTCGAACCCAGGCAGGCGCATTACTTTGTGTAATTTATTTCATCACCGCTGCTCTCAAAAACGGTGAAGGAAAACATCGTGAGGAAACCGGCATGTCCTAGAACCAAAAATTCGAAGACATGTGACATCTACCAACCCGCACTGGGCCCGCGTGGTGGATTACAGCCCACTCCCTCTAATTGAGAGGAGGCCTGTGTCCCAGCAGTGGGAACATTATAGGCAATAAAACTTTTTAAGGAATAAATTAAACTTTTTAATTATTCTAATTAGTTTGAGATCGAATCAGAAATTTTTGAACGCCAAAAATTACATAAGCCACCATGAAACGCCTGCCCATCACCACTTTATAATTTTTAGCAGGGAAGATTTGAGCCAAATTAAACGTTAGCTAAATCCAACCACGGCTTAGTCTAAGTCCGGCTGAAGACCATAATATCTCGTTTTGCAATGAACTCCGAGTCGAAAGTCACGTCGAAATTATAAAATCCTCGTACAGCTAAATTGTCTGAATACTTTATTTCTGGCTAAATCTTTCATATGTTGTACCACCTAACGTGCTGGTAACATATTTAGGGCGTACTTCCTGTGTCAGAAATATTGCTTCGGTACGCACCGCGTTTATTGGCGGCGCCGCCACTTCAGCCCTCGAACCCGAAACGACCCCAATGTTACGCGCACCTGATGATTTTGTGGATAATTTGGAGCCGAGATTTTTTTAGCGTTGCGGTAGCGAAATATTAAGTTCGTTTAGTAGAAAAGTTACGTTCGTAGTAGTAGACATTCTAGTAACTCATGAACAAGTAATAATTTGGTAGCTTTCCTTCCCTGCTACCACGGGTCCCTATCCATCATTATCTGCCTAGCCTTTTCTCAAATATGTTGGGGTCGGCTTCCAGTCTAACCAGAGGCATCTAAATACCAGTATTTTGCATGGAGCGACTGCCTCTATATCTGACCTCCAAAACCCAGTTAGTACTGGGTAATACGAGACTTCGCGAGGCTGACAGTCAGAGTTTGGGCTACTGACTACCTGTAACGACTGTCAAAGATCTACTTAATGACTAACGGCTTAACTTTCTTTCCGAGGTACGGAGAAAACTCTGTAAGTAATGGCCAATCATTTCTCCCTAACCATTGCTGTTTTTAATAACAGCAATCTTAACAGAACTATATTTCCACAACTGTAAGATATTTTCAGTCTAGAAGATTCGTTTCCTCATGGTTCAACCTCCAAAGACACTTTAGGGGTATTAGGAGCAGGGTGTAAAGTTCCTCAATACTCCATTGAAAAGGGAGGATCCTCCGACCAGACAGGTGTTATGTCTGGCGGGCAACACTGCCCAAAGTTGTTATCGGGTTTTCTCTATATGTACTTAAGTCGATGTAAACTTTGCTTGCGACTTGTAGGAAATTGATGTTAGTTCCTCCGTCGTGACATAGTTGGCGTTGTTGTAGTTTTTGTAGTATGTTGCTTTTTGTGGTCGCTACAACACTATAAGCAGGTAAAATTCATATCATTTGCTTTTTTTAAAGAAAGGTTTAATTGAAAAATAGTTGTATATATCTATCTTTGGTAGGTCCGTTATAATTATGCTGTCTTCTGTAGTGAACCTCATCTATAATGAGGTCATTATATTCAGCCGAAGTACCACAGAGCTCGAGTAGGAATCAGTCGTACTCAACCGATGTGTCGGTAAGTGGATCTCTCGAGAACATCTCGCCTTTAATACTCGCTTATGTCAAGCGGTATATCTTCTCTAGCAATCAGAGTACATTGCTTGACATAGAAGTTCGATTGAGACTAAAAAGTTTTCTAAATGTTAAGCATTAATTTCAGCTTTCTTGACGATACTAAAGCAAAGATAATAATAACTCTTTACAAAATGAAAAAATAATCATCTAAATTGGACTAGTAATCACGGAGAATTAGGAGTACATCATCATCTTCCTGCCCTTGTCCCATTTTATTTGGGGTCAGCGCAACACGTCTCTTTTCTCCATACTTCTCTGTCATTCGTCATGTTATCATTTACTCCTTTTTCCTTCATATCATTTTTCACACATTCCATCCATCTTTTCTTTGTTCTTCCTCTCCCTCAATAGGAGTACATACAAGAAAAAAAAAACAACCATAATGCTGGTCGAATACATAACCACCTCCTTTTTAAGAAGTCGGTTAAAAACAAAATCACACACGCGCAGGTGGTACATTTACAGCCATTCGCAACTTTCAACTTATCCGAACTTAGGCGGAGAATTTTTTATTCTATTACCAAATTCCTTAATCGGTTCGTGGGAGGGTAGAAACTTTAGTTCGCCCCTTGAGCGGCAATCATCCCCAGTTAGGGCAGTTATCGTTTTCTGCGGCTCTTCTAAATGCTATTATTACTGGGGCTTTTACGCGTACAATTATTCTTTTCGAATAAAACTTTTGAGTCAACAGACGGATTACAGGACATTTTCGGGAATTATTTTTCGAATTGTTATTTTTGTGGTTCGTTTCGTATTTATTACAATTTATTTGACGGTTATGTTTAGTCATGTTGGCTTGACTTGTTAACAGATGTTACCTTTATCTGGAGCCGTGAATGTGGAGTTTTCTGCTAAGTACGAGCTGCAAAAACACCATCAGATTTTATTTTAAACAAGTACTTTTGTTACAATTAAACACGTACTCTTTCAAAATACAAGGTGTTGTTTTGCATCCTCGTCAAATTCAAGGAGGTAACTATGCTAATGATTCTCGTCCCGAATCAATAATAAAATGGGTAGGTAGTTTTTCATTTTTTTATTTTTTACGGAAATCGGTAAAAGTGAACCACCCGTGTTTTAAACGCGGCCCGTCTGGTTCTTGCCTTATAACCTCGCTTACACACTACAAACAATCTCAAACGTTTATTTCATATTTTTTTAGTCCCTAAACCACGTTAAGGGGGTTATTCTGAAATACTGACAAACTTAAACAACCAAAAAAATCATCGTTTATTAATAATTAACTAGGTACCGTAATTTTAATTGATTATTTATGTCTTTTGTGACCACCTCCTGAAATTTGACGAGGATGCAAAACAACACCTTGTATATCGTTTCTTTAACACAATTTCCAAAGCATTATTATTGTGGTTCGTTAATCGTCTGATTAACAAATGATTCAATTGAGTCAGTTCCACTGAATCTGTCAGAAACTCTAATTGTTGGCTAAACTTTCTATAACTTCGGTGAAATCGTGCCGCGTAGAAAATCAGAGATTATCCTTTATTGAACGATGATTAATTCATATCAGGTTAACTTTTATTTGAATAAAGAACTTGCTGGAATCATCAAGATTTGTTAAGACCAATGTTACATATTCTTGATTATGAAATGAATGAGTGGTGTCTTTTCACAATGCTTCAGGTCCTAAGCATTGTGAAAAGACACCACTTTGTTATTTTTTCCAATTTGATGCTTGTGTTGCTAAAATCACAAATATTTTAATTTTGTGGTTATTCTGTCTCATGAATTTACAATCGTTTACAAAAGTTTAAGTATAACACACAAGTGTTATACCTAAACTCAAGTATCTTGTTGAAATCAGCCTTTTATCCTCTGTAAAAAAGACCGGCCAAGTGCGAGTCGGACTCGCGCACGAAGGGTTCCGTACCATTATTTTTAAAAACGAGCAAAAAGATCACTATTTTGTAGGGGAGTCCCATTAAATATTTATTTAATTCTGCTTTTAGTATATGTTGTTATAGCATCAACAGAAATACATAATCTGTAGACATTTCAACTACTACCTATCACGGTTCATGAGATACAGCCTTGTGACAGACGGACGGACAGCGAAATCTCATTAATAGGGCGGGACCCTTTGACCCTTTGACCCTTTGGGTAGGGAACCCTAAAAACATACGAGCTTGTTATTCAGAATTCAAGAGAAACTTGTGAAATGGCAAAAAGCTTACGAACGAAGCGAATATATCCGTAAATAATGAACAGCTTCCAATATCGTTTGTTGAAACGTTCCCGTTTTCGACTGTTTAAAGTATCATTTAACAGCGTTTACTGAAACTTTAAATGGCAGAACACGGCAGAAATGTTTCAGATAAATTTTCTGCAAGGAATATTTATCCTTACCTATTTATACCTATATTTTTGAGCACCTAATTGGTAAATATCTCAAATTATAATATCAGCCCAGTATTTTTCTTCGAACTTTATCTGGTCGAAAGCCTCTTTGTTTATTCATTTGAAGAAACGAGAGCTAATTTTCTAACTAATCAATCAATCCAATTTTCCTTAACATTTTCCCCGAAGAAGTAAACGATATCTGAGATAAATGTAGATCATAGTTACCGACGTTGGTGAGGCTGGGATATTTCCTAGATATTTGAAATAATTACACTTGGTTTTGATTCTCGGTTCGGGCGATTGCTCCCGATTACAAATATAGGATCAATGTAACTTGCGAAAAATATGAGTGTATTATAGCTTACTTATTTTATCAAAAATACTGCTCTGGAATGGCAAAGGTGAAATTTTGTTTTTGTATGTTGAAAGAAGAGTGTAAAGACACCGCATCTTCGTCAATAACAGCCTGTCAATCACCGCATCACCGTCTGATTATTCAGATAATAAGAATTAAAGATCACATTTAGGCTGCATCATACCTTCTCCAAGTGTTCTATTGATGATCTTTGAAATGTACGAGAACACTCACTTCATTCTCTGCTTGCCTGGTACAATTAACCCGTGATTCCACTGAATTATCCCGCTCCGCTTTGGAACAACGTTCATTAATTCATTAATTCAGCCAATAATAGCGCATTCCCGTCATAAACTGTTGATCTAATTGTATTAGCGGCTTTCAAGAATATGTAAATAGTTTGAAATTTTATTGTTTTAATGATGTTCTATATTATGGGGCACTTAATTTAATATCGTGTCTTGTTCTACGATCATTATAGGAACTGGTGGTCGGTACTCATGGCGCCAAAATCGTAGCCAACTCGACTCCATTTAGAACAGAAGAACGTGCTACAGTTGTAGATACCTACATGAGTTGGTTAAACGCTCTTTAGGTATCGTTCGCATAACAAAATGTATTACATAACAAAATTTTTCAGCCTTCGTCTAAGCGTAACGATTGATTTTTTTAAATATGTTTTGGCCAAAATTTAGCTATATGAACTCCGCTCACTGATGCAATCATACGATTGTCAAGTGAGCATGCAGCACATAATGGAAGATTGAAGTTAGGTCATTGTCTGTGAGGACCCGCCACATAAATTCTTGAGATAGTGCTAAGGTGGACTGAATTCAAAATCAAGCTTTCCATGACTTATATATTAATATTGAACTTGCATAGTAATATTAAAACAACATCCAATTTTATCATAACGCCTCAGTCAAAAAAAAACATACTTTAGTTGTTTGACACCCAGGCTTTTTACAATCCAGGTTAAACAAAAAAAAGGCTAAAACACCGAGTCAGCAAGACTTAAAAGAATTTGCTAGGCTTAGTGCCTCAGAGACGGCAAGCTTATTTTTAAGCTGCCGCGAGTGGCTACGCTGATAATTTCACTCAAACTGCTTTAATGAAAGAAGTAATTAATGGTTTATCATTGTACTTTTGGCGTTTCATTGTTGGATTTTCTGTTTTAAGCTTTTGATATTTAGGATTTCTGTTTAGAAAAGAGTTAAAAGCATATTTTCTTTTGTAAAGTGTGCGTGCGGTGTATATAGATTATGGATATTTTTTGGATTTTGAAATACGTTATTGAGAAATGTAATCATCATTTTCCTTACCTGTGCGGCATGTTCTTTTTTCTATTTGTCCCCGTCAGCCATCATGATATCATTTAATAATTTTATTATTCTCCTTTCTTTGGTTTTCATCTCTTTCCCCATTAATTAACATGATAATCATTACTCTTTATAACTGACTTCCAAAATGAGAATATCAATTTGGTAGAATGTTTTTTTTATGTCTGTATGTTCAGCAATACTTTTGCCAATTGTGAACTGACTGCGATCATCCTTTTTATGTTTCAAAAAACATTATTCCACTGTGGTCCCGTTTAAATTTAGTGAAGATCTTGGGCTGATCTTCGGAGATATATAACATTGGAACTCTTCAATAATGGACAGGAAATCTGTCGTGATGGCTGCAATCGCTTGGATGATATTTTTTTACGCGATTCCATAACAAAATAACTCAACTATTTACTACAAAAAAAGAAAATTTACCGACTTGGAACTAAAGCTACTTTTTACTTTTTGTGGTTTTTTGGAATGGGCTTAATATTTTACACGAGTGCCATTTATGTTCATTGCATGCATGAAAATATTTTTAGCTTTTCAATGCACTCATTGCATGTAACTTTACTACTTTCATATTAAAAT
This sequence comes from Cerastis leucographa, assembly GCA_963082945.1. NCBI lineage: Eukaryota > Metazoa > Arthropoda > Insecta > Lepidoptera > Noctuidae > Cerastis > Cerastis leucographa. Next base: position 21,126,155 of record OY720354.1, read on the forward strand.
TCCTATTTATTCTACAGCAGTCGAACCAAGTAACTGTATACTAGAGTGGCTATTTTATTACTGCTTATATTCCGTAGTGAGCAGTCGGACAATAGAGCACAACAATAAGGACAGAACAAAATAGATAGTCTCCTCGACAAAAGACTGCACAAAACATGCTTTAGTGAATACTTTCATTTTGAAACGACATAAATGTTACAATAGAAAGTTGAAACGTAATTTATTACAATAACACGTGGGCGGAAGGTAAATAATGGAAAAGTTTTTCTCGGTAACTGCTCGTAAATTGTTGTTTTCTTGCCACTTTTAGTGTTTGGACTTATAATTTCGTCTACTTTATTTGCTAGACCAGTGTGTCCAGCTTTCAGCAATATTTCCAGTCTATTGAATTCCACCTACGGAGTCTGACACAAAATGTGCACAAACATGAGGCACCTCTGTCTAATGAGAATGACTTTTACAAGTCCTATTATGTATAGTGTTACAAAAAATAAATAGGCAGAAAGTGCGGGTTACCACAGCCACAGCAGGGTTTGCTGCGAGCGTATGTTTTAACACTAAAATCTAGGTATGTATTAGTTTTACGAAAAGAGACTTTATTATCAAACGCCTTAAGGCGCAATCATATCTGGTCGTTTGCCCGTATTCGAGTGTTTGAATGATCTTACTAGAAATCAGGCATCCGACGCATTTATTACACTGCTATACTGTATACTGTATAGGAATTCTTGCAACGATGTTTTAAAGAAAGTTAGACAAAGTTACGAGCAAGACCTTATTAAAAAAGCAGGGAAAAATAACAAAAAACTTTGGGAAGCAATTAAAGACATTACATACACAAATAAAACCAAACAACAATCCACACAGCTCATTTCAACAGAAAATCCTACTGACTCAATTAATACAGTAAATTCATTTTTTGCAGGTGTAGGTAAAAAATTATCAGATAAATTGCTTTCACAAATTCATAATTTTCCCAATGCAGAACCCTATAGTCAACCAAATATTTCTTTCAAAAATTCTTTAGTTCTTCTACCTACCGACGAAGAAGAAATACGGTCGTTAATACTTAATTTAAAAAACGAGTGTGCAGTTGGCGTCGATAATATATCCGGACTTTTCTTAAAACGATTTGCTGATATTATTGTTCCTCCACTTACATTCATTTGCAATCTCTCTTTTTCCTCCGGGGTATTTCCATGTGCCTTCAAGAAATCCAGAATTGTACCCATATTTAAATCCGGAGACAGATACTGTGTCAACAATTATAGACCAATCTCTATACTCCCAACGCTATCCAAAATATTAGAAAGATTAATGAATTCCAGACTAACTAATTATCTTGAACAAAATTCCCTTTTATCTCCATCACAGTTTGGTTTCCGTTTTGGTAGATCAACAGCTGAAGCAGTCCATGAACTAACTGATCACTTAGTCAATAAACTAGATAGTAAAAAAAAGACCTTAGCCATTTACCTCGATTTAGCTAAAGCATTTGACACAGTATCTGTTCCCATTTTGATAAAAAAATTAGAAAATATGGGTGTAAGAAGTCAGCCACTTCAACTTTTTACAGACTATTTGTCCAACCGAACGCAAGTTACTAAAATAGATCATTGGATCAGTGATGAACTACCTAACCAATACGGCGTTCCTCAGGGCAGCATCCTCGGCCCAACGTTATTCTTAGTTTATATTAATGATTTATGTAATATTAAGCTGCAAAACGGAAAGATCATAACGTTTGCGGATGATACTGCATTGGTATTCGATGCTGATACGTGGGAAGAGGTTCAACATTATGCCCAACAAGGCTTCGATACAGTGTATCAATGGTTGTATGCTAACTTACTTACCCTAAATGTAGATAAAACGAAGTACATGACATATTCCCTTAGACGGCACGACCAACCAAACTTCAACTTGAAAGCCCACACATGTAATTTAAACACAAACCTTTGCTGCTGTCCTGTTTTACTAAAAACTGAATCAATCAAATATCTTGGCATAATTATAGACTACCGTCTCAGCTTCCAACAACACATTGAAACTTTAGTTAAAAGAATCCGCAAATTAATTTACATATTTAAAAATCTAAGACATATATCCGATACTTCAGTAATTAAATTAGTTTATTTCGCGTTATGCCAGTCTCTGCTAGTCTACTGCATCACTACCTGGGGTGGTTCCTCTAAATCATATTTAATTAATTTAGAGAGAGCTCAAAGAGCTATATTAACCTCTCCAGCCCCGTGGTTCCCATATGGGAACGCCGAACAATTCGGTTGAGCCCCGAGGTTCCCATATGGGAACGCCTCGTACAAGCAAACTTAAACCCTTATCGTACGTACAGTAAGGGTCTAATTCGTTTGTAAAAATTTACGTCTCTGGCCAACTAGAGTTCGATTAAAATGAAACCAAACATACCAACCTAACAACTGCACAAAATTATTAAAAAAATAAAGAAACGCGTCTTTGTCGACTGTCAAAATGAGTCATGGCGGCCAGTGTGGAACGGTGGTGTTTTGTTTTGGAATGCAGTGAAATTTTTGTGTTTTGTGTTGTTAAACTTTGGTAAGTAAATGTATAGTATGTTATAAGTGTATAATGTAACTTTTTAGATAGTCATTTGCTGGAAAAAATATCTAAAAATTATGTTTTTGACCCAAAAATTTCTCCAAAAATTCCTTTGTTGTGAAGTTCGTCAGTCGAAATTGAAAATATGAATTTGACTCTTTTACAATGAAATATGGTCTTGGAAACATTAGTAATAAGCGAAAAAATAGTGATAATTCATAATTTCATGCATTCGAGGCATATTTATTCATATTTATTGATATTTCAAGTATTTTCATGCATTGAACTGCGCAGTTAGAAAATGGCCGATTCTAATAAGACGTTTGAATTGGAATCTTGCAAGAATAATTTATGTAGGACTCCTAAAAAACACTGTCATTAGATTACTTGTATATTTGTTATGTTAGATCTAAAGTTTCGTGTAAATTGATTCAGTAGTTTTACCAAAAAAAAAACAAACTACGACAACACTATGTTTGCGGCGAGCTCTCTGAATTCTATGCGATGTTTATAATTCTCAAGTAGTTATAAAACAGTTGTTTATATTGTAATACATGGTCTCGTTAATCAAGAACCCGAAACTGTTTACCGCTTGAGATAAGAGCTAATAGAACTCGCGCGATAAGCTTTTTATGAGCGCAGGACACTTGACACGCTCGATGACGTCATTGTGAGGCCGGCTGGGTGTTTTACCGTTTAGCCGCAAGGTTGGAGAGGTTAAAAGTCAGTTGTTTTTTCCCAATTTGCTATCCGACCTTTGATCTTTACCAACACTGCAAAGTTCTAACGGTCCGGCAGTTGTTCATACTCATGACGGTATTAAAAAAACACTCTGAACTTCCCATAGATCACGATTTGCTGACTCAAAATAGAAGATCAGCAAATGTTTGTCCAATCATACGTTTTAACACCAGTTTTTCCCAAAAATTTTTTGGTTTTCTTGGCACTTTTCTTTATAATTTAATTAATAACAAAATATCTATCTACACACATACTAAAGCTATTTGTAAAAGAAAATTGCGCACCTGGCTATTAAGTCTTGACTACGCTTCCACAGAAAATTTACTTAAACCTGTGTCTTAACACTCACACATATACACTTACACACTCACATTCGCACACTCATTTTCACACACATCAACTAACACATTGCACCAATGCACGTTCATCACACATACCATTTTCACTTTCATTCATCCTTTTGTTTAGAAATGTAGTCTTATGAACATCTAACCCACTTTGTTGTTCAATCTATATATATATATATATTTTTTTTTTTTTTTTTTTTATTATGCTTGCTAGCATAATTTATAATAATTCTTTCTTTTATATGTTTGTTCTTACTGTAGTACAACTTTGGAACTATTGTATGTTCAGTAATTTTATGTTTTATGTCAATTTTATTTTGATTTACTTTTGTTTAAAATTGTAATTTTACTATTTTCTTCTTTTTTATCTTTACTTCTATTTTTGCAAACATTAAAATGTTTAATTATAAGCCCGAGAGGTGATCTGTACCTCAGGATCTTCCTATCTCAGACACCTTTCTCTATATAAGATGTACAAATGTGAACCAGCACCTTAAAGTTTTGATGTGGAGATAAAATAAAGATTTATGATTTATGATGATTATGCTCAACGCAATCAAATACGAGCAAACAATTATTAAAAAACAAATGAAGCTAGGGGGCGGTTGTCTTAAGACGGGTATACTCGATCCCGATCATTTTCACTTGGTCGTTTGCCCGAATTATATAGACGAGAATTGATTATGTGTAATTGCGCCATTGGCGCTGAAATTGTGGGTTCGTTTCTAATTGACCTCACCTAAACATCTCATATAATTATTTTGTCAAAGACTCATCGTTTTATGATTATGGATCTTTTGATGTCGGAAACTTTTTGGTCATAATAATTCTCCTGACATACAGCCACCCAACAAGCAGCCAAGCTTACAGTCCCAGAATAATGAGACCGCCTCTCCAAAATTGTTCTCCCTTTTATAAACAAAATACATCCGTTTTTATCCCCTTATCAGCATACGTGTTCCCTTCAGTCTGTTCCTCCGACCTGTCACGACTGCCATCAATCTTATCGGTGAATATTTCTTGATTCCAACCCTCCAAAGGCATCAAAAAAATATGCCACACGAATTTATATTCGCAACGTAGATACGTATGTGGTAGTGATGTCATGTGCCGGGATTAAGTTGTGCTTCTTTAAAATATCTGTAAGTAGAACCTATATAGCTGGTCTCATCATGTTCAATATAGAAGGCATGCTTGGTCTCGGTCTTCGACGTGCATTTATGGACCATCTTTTTTTATAAACATACCCAACTCTAGTTCTGTGCATTATCTGAATAGTTTGGCAAGCGAGGGAACTTCTTAGTTAACACATAAGTTAGACTGACTTATTTAGAAGTGAAATAAGTTTTTTATAGACCCAAAGACATTTAAATATATACTAGCGATATACGGGATAATTATGAAGAACTACTACTTTATACAAGTCGGTCTGTCTGGTGTCATACCTAGTCCGCTTGTCAGGCAGCATTCAAGTGTCAAAATAAAAAATGATCCAGATTTTTTGTTTAATGATAATATTCCCAATGGCTGCTTAATAACTCTTTTAAACCCAAGCTGTTCGAATTCAAGCGATTTGTGACATGTCCTAGTACGGTATCCTGCCTAATTAATTCCTTGAGAATTTTCTACCAGTTTACTGTAGATAATAATGAATCACTGAATGTGACCTACCTAAAGAATCTTAACTCAACTAAGTTTGCGTCACAGCAACCTCGATTAACCTAGCAGATTGTTATTTCTTTTATTCCCGTAATGTAGCCAACGTGTACCCATCCCTACCAGTGACATCACACTGTGTCGGAGCGGCGCTACGCGGCTGACAAGCGCTTAATCAAGATGGCCGGAATTCCCGCGTTTTTCCGCCATTAACAATGTTGACGGTAGTTCGAGACAAGCTATCGGTAATTACTTGCAGATTTAAACGTAGCTACAATGTGTGGTAAACACATTAGTGTCTGTCACGTTTGGTAGATAACGGATATGCTCTACAACAGTCGTAAGTAGTTTATGGAAATATGTAAATGGTTCTAAATGTAAAGTAATTGTGTATTATAAAAGCTATGCCGCCACGTTATTTTGAGGTGTTGGACCCTTCGAATTTAATATCTATACTTACCATGAGTGCAGTAAAATACCGAGATTAATTTTGCGGTTCGTGGTTTAAGTCAGCCTATTCTTAAATCCAGCAGTGTTCTGCTGGGAAAATCCAAGTCTTTCCAGGGCCTGGTATCTCAGCCCTGATGGTTCGTGTTTTAGGTTGTCATGCCACCTCTATCTGGGCTGACCTAATGTTTTATGCAAGGTTATGGATCAAGTTACGGTAGATGCACACTATCACAGTTTACTACGATTTGTCTCCATTTCACAATGTTCACCTCTAAAACCTTTCCTAAATCACGATACACCACTTTTCATCCTTGCCACAAACCATTATACCAGCACAGCAAAACGTTTTATTCTTCACCCGCAAATCTAAACGGAATACAAATTGCATGCGGATGAAAATAAAAAAGAACAGGAACGCTAATTCCCGCGCCACCGATATCATACGCAGAACGAGCAAATAATGGTATCTGTGCCGAGTGATCCGAATTCGTGAGACCGATACCGAGACCAAAACCGAGACCGAGATACCGGCGGAGATTAGCCAGGTGAAGGGAGAATACTAATCCTGTCCTGGAGATTCGGGAAAATGTCACAAGGTATGTGTTGATAGGATTTTTTCGCCTCTCTTGTTTTGAGGTTAAGCTGGCTTGTAAAAAGATTCAGGTCTAGCAAATATTGACGGAAGAAAATAAGGAATAATCTAGATTATTCCTTATAAGCTCTAGAGCTAACTCTAGAGCTTTGTTGAAGTAAGGCACTTTAAAAGTAGATCTACTAGGTGCCCCTTTAAGAAATAGACTCGGTAATCCTAATTTTGGTTTCGCTGAAGTTTTTTTTATTGACCGTGGTTAGCAATGACGTCAACTTATCCTATAAGTCAGTCAAAGCAGTCATTCTCTTATGTTTGGCGCTTAATTTCCAAAGACAATGTACTTTTTGAAAAATTGGTTTTTAAGTATTTATTCGTTCATAAGCTATGAGATAAGTATCATTTTAACATCCTGAACGTCGAAGATTTCTCGCAATCAGCATTTTATGGTGGAGAGATGGAAAAATTCCACAAAAATTCAAAAAGTTTGTGTTCTTGAAAACAACCCATTTTGGATTGGACCCCAAGTAATCCCAAAATAACCAACCCGTTCTCATCCCCCAAATATTTTACAGAAAACTCGCCTTAATTGAATAGCTACTTAGAACCTTACATAATATAAATTGTATCTATCCATCCAATCAGCGTCTAGATCTTAATCAAGCGTTGGCAAACACACAATTACCGCGAGGAAGTCATTAACTCATTACGTACTTAGGGTTGCACAGGATTACGAAGCCGGCTGCTAATGTGCACTGCATAAGGGAAACCAGGCTGGCTATAGGGTTTTATGATGACCTAGTCTAACCTTTTACTCATGGATTCAATTAACCGTTAGTCGCGCGAGAAAACGACTAAAGTAGTCATAGAAATCTATGTACCGTAAGAGCCTGATAAGTAATCATAATTTGCCATAAATGTACCATCTGATCCTTGGTCTAGTGGTCACAAGCTCGACTGCTGTGATGAGGTCCTGGGTTGGATTCCCAGGTCGGGCAGTATTATTGGGTTTTTAATTCAGGAATTTGTTATTAGCAGCCACGGAGTCTGGTTTTGTGTGCTGGTAATAGGGTCGCCGCCTTTTACATGGAACTTAAACATAGCTGGCGAAATGTGGGTGTACCATTAGGTACACTTCTGCTTAACCCTTCTGGAATTACAGGCGTGATGTTAGGTTATATACCATCAGAAATAATTAAAAACGGATAAGAGTGTGGGATTTATACCCCACTAAAACCACCCCAGCAAATGTACTAAAGTAAAGTTAATGCGGACCCTGATCTTCTCTATCTTCTTGTATGCTTCTGAAACCTGGTCACTAAAATTACGCATTTCTAAAAGAATCGATGCGTTCGAAATGTGGTGCTGGCGCAAAATGTTAGGCATTCCCTGGACGGCGACGACGCGCAGTGCAAACGCCTCGATTCTGAACGAACTTAAAGTTAAATCTCGCCTATCGACCATTTGCATAAAACAACTCCTACAGTACTTCGGACACGTGGCAAGGAGGGAGCGTGATGGCTTGAAGAAGCTTATTCTGGCTGGTAACGTGGAAGGGAAAAGACACGAAACAATAAACTATAAAAGGGCGTCAAAAAACTCCTCCTCAGCGCTGTCAGCTGGTAATGTGCCCGAGAGACTGGCACCATTGCCGCGTTGTATGGCGATAGTTAGCCTCTGGCCAAAGTAAAAGCCAGCCCTTCGGTCACGGGAAGCGTGAACTAGGCGTTTTGAAATTTCCTCAAAAAGGCTTTGAGCACGCGGACCCCACGGCCCCAGAGTTTCAACCCCAAACGGGTTGAAAATATTTCTCTTACACGCCTTTCCCCAGTTTCTCACTACCTTACCCCAGAGCAGAATCACCTCTAACCACTAAATAGAAGTGCCGGCTCCTATTCACAAAGACTTGAACGTTCATTAGAAACATTAAACAACAAACGGAAGGCCAAACACCGCACTTTCCTAACGGCACGGCTAACTTGTACTATCTACACTAACTCAACCACCGTTATTTAAGTTTAAATTGTGTAGCTTAAGTATCGGGTTTTGTTTCTTCTGTTTGAGTACCTGAGCTTTGACGGGTTACGATTTGTTCATAACTTTGGAAATTCAATAAAATAGGGGAAGTTTTGGTTTCCGAAAATAGAGGGCTTGGAAAATTGTGTCAACAAAATAAGCGCGATTGTGGAGGAAATAAAACTTGAGCGATGACTATGTATCAAAAAAACGGTCCAAGTGCGACTCTTACTCGCACACAGGGTTCCATAGCCCCAAACAATATAATAACAACATTTTGAACGGTCATTCATTAGTAAACTTCCATTCAACCGCAAAACCAAATTTGTTTTTCATAGTAAGTTAATGATAAACAAAGTTACTGCTGCAGTTTGGTGTAAAAGTCCCATATCTCAAAAACTAAATATCAGATCTTATTCAAAGCAATTTTCGTTGAAAGTTTTTTTTAAGTTCTACATCCCCATATTTTTTCAGATTTTTTTTAGAAATAATGAGGGGGGGGGTACACGTTTTACCACTTTGGAAGTGTCTATCTTTCAAAAGGTACACTTAAAAAAAAAAGGTTTTAGGAACCTCTATGTCATTTTTAAAGACCTATCTATAGACACCCCATACGTATAGGTTTGAAAGTTTTTTTGTTTCAGTTCCTTGCGAGCGGGGGGGATATCCTTATCTATACTTTTTTTTTTTTTTTTAGTACCAAAATCATAAAGCGGTTCACAGAATACATCTACCTACCAAGTTTCAGCTGTGTAGTCCTAATAGTTTCGGAATAAAGTGAATGTGACATACGGACGGACAGACAGACAGACATGACATGAATCTATAAGGGTTCCGTTTTTTGCCATTCGGCTACGGAACCCTAAAAAGGCAATTGTAGTGTGTACACTTTCGAATCGTTTGGTATTGCTATTATTCTTGTATTTTGGCTTTGAACAGAATTAACATTTTTTTTAACCTTTCTATCATCCCAATTGCTAAAGATAGAATGTAATTTTGTCCAGGGCTAATCGAAATAACTGAAGGGGTCATTGTACTGTAATTATATCAATTACTGGTCATGGCCTGTCCCAAACTGTGCCTGTACTAATAAAAATTATATCAAAGAAGGTTCTCAATTATTTCAATAATACCTCAAGATTATAGGGAACCCTGGATACAAAACACACAGAACATTCTCAAGCGACGTTTACGTGGAACCCAATATCAAAAAGTGAGTTTAAGGTGAAACGCCAACGATAATGATACTTAATGAAAATATGAAACAACAATAATAATAACCTTCGAAATAAATTCCCTCTCCTTTCAATTTAATTATTGAGATATCAAAACTGTTTATTAAAACACTCTGTTTCTGGAAATTCAGACGAATCAATTCAAAGTTCATGTCGATACCTTTGTGTTCTATTCCTATTTTGTGCAATAACTTTATTGCAAAGCTTTTTGTTAACTTGTCAATAATAATTGTAATTCTGAGGTCTTGATAGGGTGTTATTTGATATTAACTAGCAGAATAGGTAACAACATATTGAGAAATGGAATTTGCCTGCTAGTTCCGCGCTCAAGGACCAATACAAATATTGTTGTGACAAATATAACTACGGACAAAGTTAACGTGTATTCAAAATTTATCAGGAAAACCTAAGCAGTGACTTGGTTGCGCCCAAGTCCCTGCTTAGGTTTCCCCGACTGAAAAACTTAAAACTTAACTGTTAGTAGCGCGTTGATCAACTTTCAGGCCATGGCATGCTAAGACAGACCCCAGGGGTCGAATTGTGTGCCTTGTTTAAGTGTATGTATAAACCTTACTTGTGAATAAAATAAAAAAAAAAACAATCGTAGTTATCAATGCCACCACCCTATTTAAACGGCAATTTCAACCTTCAAGGGACGATGTTACTGGCTGGTATTATTAATGAAAATTAAATATATCTGCATGTTGGTATAAAGCTAAGCCGGTTTTCGTGTACGTTTATACGCCCTTAGCCGAGGATCGTGCCCCACAGGGAGTGCCCTTAGCGTGTAGTCGCTTAGTTTGTATGTTCGGTTACAGAATAGTACGGTTAAGCAGACGACAACCTCCTCGGTTGAACTGCGAGAGGCTATTCCCAAAAAAAAGGTGTATGTTTATAGTATCACTTAGATACCTCACTACACAAAGGTTTTTCTCTACTATTAAGATCAATTATTTCCTAAAATAGTTTCCTTAAATAATGTATAACATAAATAATATCGATGTTTTGACATGTCAAAATTTCACCCGTACAAAGAAAGGGCGGGAAGCAAGCTCTAAAAAGCTTTCATTTATAATGAGTGAACTCGACTGCATAAAAAGCGAAAATCAGAAAAATATGAATGAAAAATATGCAATACATTATACCAGCATATTTATTATATAATCTGTGCCTTTTGGAGCGTAATTTCGGTCCGTGTATTACAGGCAGTTGGTTTTTGTTCGCGGCTCATCCAACTTCCGATACGAGTTGGGGCCACAGTTTGAACAAGAGTTCAGAAATACTTTTTTCAGTTTCAGTAAATATTTATAGCCAAAAAAAAAACAGATGAATTTTACATCTGCTTTTTGTGTATTAAATATTTGTTTAAGTGACACCCCAGGCTTCTCTGACAAACAAAAATAGTAACTGCTGAATGTTTATGCTTTGCGTAATATTTATGAAAATGTACCAAAGTCAGGCCGAAAAAGTGAATCGAAAATTCAGAATACTAAGTCTTTTCTATATCCTTCACGTTATGAATAGACAGAAACTGACATGACTGCGTTAAAATCCACCACTACCTACTTTTGCAGAGTAAAAAAAAAAAAAAAAAACAGTTATATACAAAATTAAAAAGGAGTTTAGTGTCCTAGTTTCGGCTGCCAGAGTCATTTTATCATCATCATTCTCCGCCAATTTATTTGGGGTCGGCGCAGCATGTCTTTCTTTCATACTTCGCTATTAGCCATCATCTCAGCAGTCACCCTTTCTGACCAATCATCTTTATCCCAGTTCATCCATCGTTTCACTAGAGTTATTTAATAAAGTTCTATATTCAAGTTGCGACAAATAGTTTGACTTGGACTTGACTTCAACTTTGACACCTTGCTCACCTTTCTTTGCACAGGTCTTGCCAAGGTGAAAGCGACAAGGTGGCCGCGAAATTCATTTTTTTAATTTCCAGGTCATTTTCAGATTGTTTTGATCAAAACAATAAAAAAAAAGGGTCAAAGAATTACGGTCGAGAATTACCGACCTATTTCGAAGCTGTGTGTGTTTGCTAAAATACTGGAGAAAATTGTGCACGCACAGGTTTCTTCGGCACTCAAGCACATCTTAAGTGAAAGCCAGCACGGCTTCGTGAGGGGTCGGTCGACGAAGTCTAATCTTGTTGTCTGTAGCGGCGACTACCTCTCCGTTTGTATGTCGCAAAGGTCCCAAGTCGATGTTGTATATACCGACTTCAGCAAGTGTTTCGATCGGATAGATCACGTGATCCTGTTGCGTAAACTTTTATCGGTGGGCATCAGGGGCGATCTTTACCGCTGGTTCAAGTCCTATGTGGAGAACAGATGTCCAACTGTAGTTCTGAATGGATACTGTTCTAAACCTATGAACGTCCCATCGGGGGTTCCCCAAGGATCCTTGCTTGGGCCACTGTTATTTAACATATTTATAAATGATATCTCTTCTTCATTTCGGTACTCAAAATTGTTACTGTACGCTGATGATATAAAGATTATGAGAAAAATAAATACCCCCGCAGATGCTCATCTATTACAGGCGGACCTTAATAGTTTTCAAGGCTATTGTATAAATAATAAGTTAGATTTGAATGTCTCCAAGTGTTATGTTTGCTCCTTTACGCGGAAACCTACCCAGATCGTTTATAACTACATGCTTTTGAATACAACACTAAATAGGGTCAACACCATCACGGATCTGGGAGTTACCTTTTATGCTAAGCTCCTCTTTGATGTGCACATAGAAAAGGTAGTCAAGAAGGCATCAAAAGCACTTGGATTTATACTCCGGGTGTCGGCCGAGTTGAAAAATATAAAAACTATTAAAATATTATATTGTTCTTTTGTCCGTAGTCATTTGGAGTATGTCTCTCAGGTATGGAACCCCAATTATAATGTCTACATAAATCGTATTGAGTGCATACAGAAAAGGTTTTTGATGCACATTCAGTATCGGTCTAAAACGTTTTTATCGAATTATACCAACCGTTGCAAAAAAATTCATATCCTACCACTCTACGAAAGGTGAAAAATATCTGATTTTATATTTCTTTTCAAGATAGCCAATGGAACAACTGGTGTTACCGAGTTGCTTCACAAGGTCGGGCTGCGAATGCCGTCTGTGTTCTTGCGTAGACCTCATTTATTGTACACCACAGTGGTAGCCACTACGTACAGACGGAACTCGTACATGATGAGAGCGAGTCGTATGTACAACACAACCTGCCAGGAAGCTGAGATTGACATTTTCTATACTAGTTTGAATAAATTGAAGAAAAATTTATGTGATTGCTTCTTCGAGCGTAAATAGTAATTTTACTGTATACATATATACATATAAATTTGATCCTTATTAATTTTATCAATTTTCTGTTTCATATATTCCATTTACTACATGTGGAAACTTGTAATTGGCCATATTCTGTTTAAACTATTGCTAAATGTCTGCTTAGCTGTAAGTTTTCCTAATAAATAAATAAAATATGGGCATATAAGGCTTTACTGAGTTACAATCATAAAAATCATCAATTCAACTCTTAAAGTTCATTCAACCCCATTAAATGCCTTTTTCCTGAAATAGTGATTCAATGGGATTAAAAGAACATACGAGGGTTGTTTTTATAATTTAAATGATTGTAATTCTGTAAATTCATACGTTTTTTGGCCGCGCATCATAATATTTTGTTCAACATACAGACTGCCAATGACCAGCAAATTGCAAAATTAAGGAGAATTTGAATTTCACGAGCTACCCTGTTTCATAATATCAGAATTATTGTCAAATCCCTAAACGCTCACACTACCCCCACAACCTCCACCACGCTAAGGGGAATATACGTTAAAAACGCGGATTAATGAGCTACGGCAGCATCCATTCGAACGAGACGAATCTGGCTCGATATTGAATGATTGTGATAAATGTTAGCGCGTATCGTTCCCCAGTCGATGTGAAGCTGCGGTATGGAAGATAGCTGCCATTTGTTATGGGGTGTTAGAGAGGAAGTTTTAAAGTGGTATTTTTTTGGGGACCGAGGTAGCAGTACTAAGCATGTTTTTTTATTTGGGTGTCCAGCAGTTTTTATTTTATTTTATTATCATGGGCTAAAGTTTTTTGTTATCACTGGCTTCTTACGGATTGTCGGGAATCGCCAGTACATGAGGCATAACAATCAGAAAGGCGTGAGACACTCTTGCCTCTCCGAGTAGAATCAGTATACTACCAATACCAGATATGGCTGAAGTTAATTCAAAAACAGTGAGAGTCTGATCTTTCCAACTCAATTCTGAGTTACATCAATAACTATACATGATGGCGAGCGACTCATATAATTTTTCAATTCGTCTATTTATTTTAATTGCTGATGATGATGTTTCTAAGAACCCCAAAGAAGGAAACGATCACGACCGCTATTGGTGGATATTATTATGTCCGCAAAAAAGTTTCCAGCCCACACAGCTCACTAGCTATAAACTACTCAAGTTTCAACCAATTTTTTAATCCATCCAGTAACAATTTAGCTCCACAGTGTCCGTTCAAGTAAGTGCCAACCATAAACCATTTTAAATTTTCTCTTTACTTCCGCATCAACGGAACGTACTTCGAACAATATCAGTATATATCTTGTTTCCGTATTGAGAATCTGTGAGAAATTGCACTCATTTTTCTCACAAATTGTAACTGAAGTAAAGGAAATAGATGAGCTTTCAGCTTGTTGATAGTTTAAGACTTTTCAGAGGAGTTAATGCTGTTATTATTATATCGATATTTAGGTCGTTTTAAACGTGAATTCAGTCCGTTAATGTTCATTTTGGTTTTTGACACTTTTTTCTTTAAAAAACTTTTCCTTACTCTAGGAATTTCTCCTGTATCGTGGATGTGTTTACAAACATTTAGGGTCAAGCTTGACTGGCAAAATTTTCAAATTTCTCTAAATGATTTTAAACCATACACAAACAGCCAAACCGGAACAACTATCTGTAGAACATACAAATAATTGTTCCGTGCGGGGATATAACCGATCGATCGCTCAACCGTGTCGTCAAACAACTTTAAAACATGTATTCTTTACCTATCAATTATTATTTAAAGTCACAGGTTATGAACCAACAACAAGTGCGTCGAAAACAGGCCCCAAAAGCTCCGGGACATCTGAATAGACAACAATAAAATAGATTTTTTATTAAACATTCTGCACAACATTTTAAATTCATAGAAATGAACAACACATACATAAAAAGTTTATGTCATAAGATGTATAATACTCGTATTCAATTAAGAGCGTTTATTCCTTACCGCTTTTCATACAAACTTTCAAGTCGTTTTTTTCCGAAATGACTGAACCTATTTAAATGAAACTTTATACGCATAAGCAGGATACATAGGTCTAAAAAGTTACTAAAAAATATTTTCAAAATGTGTTTTAAAACAAGAGATAATTGGAATTTTCTGTTTCTATAGAAAATTTAAATTTGGTCTAATTTAACTGTAACACTATTTTTCGAAAATGTTTTTTAGTAACTTTTTAGACCTATGTATCCTGCTTATGCGTATAAAGTTTCATTTAAATAGGTTCAGTCATTTCGGAAAAAAACTACTTGAAAGTTTGTATGAAAAGCGGTAAGGAATAAACGCTCTTAAGTATGCAAAAGATACATACAAAGTTATATTTAATTTTAAACTTATGATTTCTACTTCCCACGACCGCGACCTGATTAAATTCTCTGCTTCCTTACTTGTTATTAACCCGTCACCTGAATACGACGTAATGTGGTGTACGGGACCCTCAGGGGCCTTTTTGTGGGGATCCGTAGAGTGGCAAGAGCCTGACGTCGACGGCTGAATGGGAACACGTCAATATAATTTAGAGCAACCCACCGTGTACCAGACCGTGATCGTGCACTTCGCGATCGCGACTGATTGCTTTGTGATTTTGAAACCGATAAGGTTAGGAAATATTGGAAATTTTAGTCTACTCTATTATATTTTTAAGTTTTAACAACAAGACTCATAGTATTAATAACACTATGTTAGAATACAATTACAAAAAAAAAAAAAACGTTATCATTGCCTTGCTTTTTATTTACTATGTTAAGGCCAGTTTCCGATCTAAATAGATTCATAAACTACCAGTATTTTACACTCAGCGACTGTATATCTGACCTCCATACTCCAGATACAAGGTGATACGAGTAAGACGCGATTGTCAGGCTATCGGGCCTCTGACTACCCCGTAATTGCTGTCAAAGATGCACAAATTAAAATAATATATAATTAATCATATTTGAAGTCATTAGGGATGATGAGTAGGGTGACTTTTACTATCTGTAAGAGATATAAATATCCCATTAAGTTATGGCTGACCGAATGATGCGAATATTCTAGTTGTTTTCCAACTCTCTTGTAACTGGAATTTAAAACGAAAATTTGTGTCGCCATCAAAATTTCTTCCTTAAAAACAAACAAAAATCAAACGCTATTTTTGAATATTTTGCTACGTTTAATCCCAACAACATTTAATTTGACTGACATATTTAAATGTGTGATGTGATCCCACTCCAGGGTCAAAACGACCATAAAGAAAATTGCAACAACTAGCAATTCAGTAGAAATGGCGTCTAGTCGCAGTTTCATTGTCTGCATTACGTCTTATCTCATTCTTTATACTCCGTGACTTTTTACGACGTGCATTGAATAATATAACAAGCGACCAACACTGTTTCTTTTAAAGAAACGGACGTACTTATATTCGAAAATGTTTGAAGAAAATTATTTTTTTTGTCACCGTTACGGAATAATATTGTGTTTATGTTTTTTTTACAAAGGTACTATTTACTCTTACTTGTGTATATTTATACTAGTTTCTGCCCACGGCTTCGCCCGCGTATTTTCGGTAATTGACCCGCGGGATCACACTACCGGGATAAAAAGTATTCTATGTGCTATTCCAGAGTATTATCTATTCCTGTGCCAAATTTCTTCCAGATCCATTCAGTAGTTTTTACGTGAAAAAGTAACCAACATCCAACCATCCATCCATACTTACAAACTTTCGCGGTTATAATAATAGTATTTATAGTAGTAGGATATACTCGTATCATTATTATTTCAGCCAAAAAAACGCGGCTTAACCTTGCAGATCGACTCAAGCGGCTGTTAATATTTTGCCACGGGCTGCACTGAACTGCTAATATAAATTTTGCGATGGTCGCTTCTACAATTTACAACATAGCTCCTTAACCCGTTGGATTATCGAGTCTTGCCACAAGATCTAATACTCCTCTAACGTAGTTATTGGGGCCGGTGTAAGGGCGGCCACACACGCTTGATTGGAAACGCGACCCGCTTTTGTCGCTTAAATAGATGTAATTTATTGATGCAAGGCTGTTCATTAAGTGTGTTCATAGCCTAAAGGCTGAAATATTACGCTTATATATATTTTAACAGCTTTGTTGTGCTTTTAAATTGCCTGTTTTTGTTTACAATGGATAATTCGGTTTTGATATTTGAATTTATACAAGTGTGGAATAGTGCAAACAATACTTATATGGAGATGTAAAGTCGATACGAAAAGAAAAAGTCTAGTTCTAATTTCATACGATTGTACTGAATGCAAGGGGATTTAAATCATTGTAACAGGAAAATGTTTGAATGAAAATCTATTTTTGCAATCCTTTCTCTTCTTTCTAATCTTAGAAGTTCCACAAAAGCTAAATCTTGGAGAATAATTACGAGTTGTCAAATAGTGATTCGTGGTAAAAAACAACACAAATGCTTTTAAAAGGAGTTTAATATTTTTCTGTTCTAATACAAAATGGGTTCTTGAAACTCGTTGGACAACAACAACCGTTTCCATGAAAATCTGTTAACATTTATTACAAATATCAAAAATGAAAATACTGAATTAGGTTCACAGGTAAATACATGGAGCGATATCTACACGCTCCGTATATAATATATAATTATATATAATTGTTTATTGAAATAACAATTTACACAAAATTTTACAAAAATAAGGGCATTAAAAACTAAAGGTACATAATATTAGGATTCTACCTGAACTAGGAATAAACCTGTATCTCAGGTAACACACTCAAGTCCTTACATAAATATTATTTAAGATTTCTTAAACAACTAGTAAATAACATATATTTTTTTTTTACAGTTTTGTATATTTTAACTGCTTCAAGCGATTGCTAAGAAACACTTTTTTTTTCGTACAGCCGATCAGTACCTTGTTGGCAGGCCTGCTGTATGCAAAAATCGTACTTATAAGTCAGTAAAGCGAACCTAACGAAGATATAAGTAAAATAGACTACGGTCTCAGGTTGGTCGCGGCAAGGAAAACATGCTCAGGTGGAGATTTATTAATGACTCTGCCCTGGATTGTAAAAGTGGTGTTTGTTCATTACAGGAACTAATAGACGCTACTGAAGTTCAGTTCTCCGCCGACACTATTTTAGACTGCCATCGCCACGCTAAGATGAAGAACTAGAACCCAAAGATTCAATTCCCCGACACTCTAAGATACGCAAAATTGCGCAAAAGTCCAGTATCGGATAGAAACTAGAACCCCGAGATTCAATTTCCACACATTTCTAAGCCATAATTTAAACACGTCTATAAAATTGTATGCAAATTAATTCAGAATTACCCTACGCGGTTGAAAGTTATGAAGTTTAAATTATGCACGTTGCTCTTATAATGTATAGATATAGAACATGAAGCACAGGACTCTAGTTTATCATTGTACAACTTTGGGGGCTTTATTTATGAATAAACTAGCGACCCGGCTCGATTTGGTTTCCTTTTATTTTAGATTTATCTATAAATAATGTGTTGTTACTGATCAAAATAAACAGTTTTTCTTTTTTTAACCCCCCTCTCTCCTAGCTTCACGCGATTGCAGTGATGAAATGTACATCGAAATTAATTAATGCTAATAATCATTGCAAAAATTAGTGTTCAAAACATTTAGGTCACATTTCTTGTACCTATATATCGGTCCCAGACAAAACTTTTCTTCACGGACCAAATGTATGGGCAGCTGATTATTTATTTGCATTTATAATGTAGGTTCCATCTAGAAAGTTGTTAAGTTTCAGTGTCTGTACCACCCTTTAAATAGGATCCCACATTTCTGTACTACATCCGGTAAAGAATAATCTCAACAGAGCTTGACTATTTATTTAATACACAATTGAACGTTACATTGCAATTTAAAGCTGACAGGCGTAAAAACCATAATAACTTATTTCCTACTTAGGCTCAAAATAATAGTTACTCGTCTATTTATACGATATAATCAGCATCACAATTTCAATTGCGAACCCTGAAGCGTGCGAATTCTCCTCCCTTGATCTTCACATTAAAGGTGTCTTTAGATAATTCTGCGGGGATTTGGGTTTTTTCACAGGCAGATACTTCAATTTTTTGGAGCAGATCGTAAGCCATCACTTTGATCTCGCAGAGAGCGAATCTTGAACCTGGAATTTTAATGACCATCATGTTAAATGCTTGTAAATGTCTTCAGCTGGATATGGACCTCAAAGCTATAATGTGCCTATTCCTGGGAAACAGGCTACCGTTCTGGGAAAACATGAGCTATAAATACACCATGAAGGCCTTGTGCCAGTTGGTATATGTCACATCCGGTATCCTCACGATGTTTTCCTTCACCTTTTTGGGAGCAGTGGTAATGAATTAATGTTTTTTTTTTGTTAAGCGAAGTAAATAAAAATAATAAATCAGAAACAACAACATCTAATCGTGGAACATCCAATCGTGTGTGTACCAGTACGTGTACCATGAGTTTTAACAATCTATACTCGCTAGCGTCTGTAGTTAAAAAAATGTATGAAAACTTTTGCAGCGCCTCTAGCGGATAGTTGGGTACTAAAATGCGCAGTATGAGTCACATAGTTATCTATCCTACGTCACCGTGTAGTAGACTATACTACAGCGACTGCAACTTTGGGCTTCATTTGCTTAGAATTTGGTTGTTAAGCACAAACACAGCTCATGGTACCATTGAAAAAGCTAACTATAGTATTTGCGTATTGACGCAACTATTGCAGTTACGTCAAGCGATCTAACTATGACAACTCATGGTATACGTACAGAATAGTAGAAAAGGAACTGTTGTGGTGGAATTCCTTAGATGGAATTGATTGACTGGCTTTGGTTTTTTTGGGGTAAGCTTAATATTCTCCGGGTAGGTAACCCGGAGAATATTAAGCTTACCCCGATCACACGAAACTGGGGTTAACTGTAGTACTACCTCTACCTACCCCTTCGGGAAATACAGTTCGTGATGTTATGTAATTACCACGCTTGGCAGGCTGGATAGATTACTAGATTTAGAAACCAATTTCGAATTATAACGCTTCAGCACCTTTCATAGGCATTCGATATTAGAATTCACAAAACATTGCTCAGAATAAAACTATACTAGATTCCAAATTTGTTATAATATAACGCCGATCAAAATACATTTTTATATGTAAATCTGTACGTAAAATGTATTTGGTCCTCTTTAATATTATGACATCGTCTTTAAATCCTCTGGGGGTGGCTAGACACATGCATATTTAAACCAATCTGACTCTGTCATACTCAGTGCCTACAAATTTCATGTGCTAGTGCTGCTACACATTGTTCTGGTCGGCATAATTCGGCACTCAGTTCGGCAAGAGTCACTCAGCTTAAGCCGAAATGTACCGAGACTACCGGAACATATTTCAACAAGGAAGATGCCGAACAGAGTTGGCCAATCGGCTCGAAGTGATTTCGGACGGCTTTTTTGTTCAACAAACACCGTCGAATTGAAAATGCCACATGCCGCCAACCTGAACGTATGTGTACCCATCGAGTTCTGAATAGTTCCATTATTACAAGGTAACCTTCGGATTTGATATAAATATTTATGACTGGAATGGCTTTGACGTTGCTACCTCGAAAGCAAATGAAGGTCAATAGAAACCAAATGCATAACTTAATGGTCACGGTTCAATCCATAAAGGGTTTCGCAAAGGTGTCTTCCAACAGGTAGAATGGTATATGTTGTACATTTTGGCGATAACAGAAAATCTGGATAGTTAAGTTCAGCTTTTATATTCTATTTCTGGCCTGCATTATACCACCACTAAGCATTGATCGAGTGGTGGTCATGGTTAGGCCGAAGAAACCAAGGCCGTCCTGAATAAATGCGCTCTCTTGGATTTCCAACGGTTGGTTTAATGACGAAAATTTAAATTCCTACGGAGCAAAAATCGTTAGGGATTCATTCTGATGTCACTAAGTTATAGCGGAAACGATTATTGGATTCGATACTCACCAATACAGTTTCTAGGTCCAAGTCCAAACGGCATGTAGGTGAAGGGCTTAATTTTGTGCTTGTTCTGCTCCGAGAACCGTTCGGGATCGAACTTGTAGGGGTTCGGGTAGAAGTTGGGGTCGTGGTGAATAGCCCAGGTAGGGATGTTCACGGATTCTCCTTTATAGACCTAGAGAAAAATAATCGGTTTAAATAAAGCGGTACTGGTAACAATGACATACATATGTCAATCGAAACACAACTCTGCGTTCCAAAACGGGCATAGTAGATGTTGGAAAGAAGGCTGCTAAGCTAAAATGGGATTAAGCGGGTCACGTCAGCCGCATGCACGAGAACCGATGGGCAAAAGTTTCCACAAGATGGTTGCTGGACGACGGACGGCGCCGCCGAGGCCAGGCCAGAAAGAGGTGGCGAGACGATCTGGACACGTACCGCGAGGGCTGGTTTGAGGAGGCACGGGGAAAGAGCTCGTGGAAGGGATTGGGGGAAGCCTTTGCCCAGCAGTGGGACAGTACAGGCTAAATTAAAAAAAAATACTGGTAACATGACTTTTTTAACGGTCACTATGAACCATTTGTGCGTCGATGTTCCTTTAAGACTTCCAGGTCCAGCAAAATAAAGGTGTACTAGAGGAAACTGTAACTGTAACAACGTGGAAGGGTCCAATCGGCAAACGTCTCAAAGGCAGACCTTACACGAGATGGGCAGACGAGTTGATAAAAATAGCTGTTACCTGCTGGCCGCAAATAGCTCAAGATAGAGACACATGGTATTCTTTAGAGGAAGCCTTCACCTTTACTTGACGAGGGGTTCATGCAAGCAAACTTCTATATTATTATCTAAAAAACATTTTTTTCTAAAATAATTGAAATACGCATAGAACTACACCATTATTTTTTCTTTTCTTTTTACTTTTTTTCCATAAACTATGTAATGTATCCTACTTTTTTAATGGAATAAAAGGGTTATTATTATAGAGGAAACTCTCTTATGCTATCTAGATGAATTGTAAAAGTGGAAATTGAAACAGCTGGATAATAAACGAAAAAAAAAAATGCGTCGAAGTATATTTGAGAGTATAGTTTGCCAGGGCTAGCATTTTTTTTTTATAAATTTGCTGCGATCCTTAAACAAACTATAACAATAATAGGAGAACTGTTGTGAAACTTACAAAATAGTCTTTATCTGCTTTGGCGTTGGGCTTTCCTAAGTTGTAGTCTTTAGTACAAATCCTATCTTGCCCTGGGGCGGGCGGCCACAGTCTCAACACCTCTGAAAACAAGCAATTAAAACATGTACCAAAAATTTTGCAAACTTGTTATTTATTTATAGGTCACGGGCTGCAACTACAACAAAAAAGGAATCACGTAAATCGGCCCTGTAATCACGCAGTAATAACGGTGTACAAACATGAAAAAAAAAACTTAGAAATTCGAACGAATCTTGCAGATGAAGCATTTGAGCCAAATAAATATTTCTCTTTCTTAAGTCTTACCTGAAACAACCATATCCAGATAAGAGAGCCTCTGTATGGAGGCAAAGTCGAACTTGCCGCCGTGTTTGGCATCATTGTCTCTGATCTCCTGCACCAGCCGCTCTTGAACGTCAGGGTTCACTGCCAGTTCGTACAGCAGGAACGACATGGCTGTTGATACCGTTTCGAAGCCAGCCACGAAGAATAGAATGGCTTGCGCAATCAAGTCAGTGTCAGACCATTCTGTGAATAATTTTCGTTGTAGCACGTTACAAATGCAGTTTTTTTTTTAATAATTGGGTGAGTGATGATCTCCTAGATAGATTATGAAAATCTGCGTTAAGTAAGTGGGTGAATGCTCTTCTAGCTAGATTTTGAAAATCTTTGTTAAAAAAAAACAGTCCGATTCCCCAAGGCTGGTGTCTTATGGTAAGTTTTAAGCACGCTATAGCCATTTCACGAAGTTGTGTTAGATATTGCAATACGTAACCTTAATTTTTGCGTTTTAACGGCAGACAGGACTTCGTGAAATAAATTATTATTACTGGGCTACCTATGTGCTGCTCATATTTAACTATGACATTATTTAGATTTTGGTTTATATTGATTGGAATCTAGAGTCATAGCAATAAAATAAAATACTGACCTCTATTATTGGTGGCTTTTCCTACATCTGACTCCTCAGTTGTTGCGAATCCAGTGCTGTCGTTTTCATCAGATTTCTGTTCATGGATAAGTTGTCCTGTAAGATAAATCCATTCAAATCAGATTGTTTTAGTTGTGATGCTAGTATTCATAAGAACAACTGAATCCTTTTAGATAATTTTATATTAAGTGATGGCGTCAACGTCTTGACCTTGGTTAGGTTTTTGTTCTTATTCGTGCTATGAATTTGTATTGGATTTAACAAAACTAGACTATAAGTACTTCGTTAAGTTGGCGCGAAACTTCCTGCTTTTGTAAATCAAAATAGCATGAAGGTCATATTCCACACACATTGAAATCTTCTCTTTTAAAGACATACAACAACAACTTCACATAGAAATAATAATTAAGAAATAACCTTTACAATTATTTGTACAGACAGTCCCTGTATGTGCTAACCCCTCTACAGTCCCGCCGAGTATGCCAGGGGGGTAACTACTTGACGCTGTCGTACATGCCATTGCTTCGAATAAAATGTAACACGGTACCTTTCTTAGCCTCCATGAGTAGATGTATCATGTCAGGTCTGATAATATTTTTCTTCTGACGATCGTCCATCGTACTCAGTACTATATTCTGGAAGAAGTTCACCGTGGCATCCGTAAATATTTTCACCTTGAATTTCTGTGAAATAATTGAGAGTTATATATTTTATATCTATTGCATCATATATAATACATCTCTAAGATCTGCCTAAGACCGACCGATGATAAAAAAATGATCACAATAGAGGGGAGAACAAGTGCCTCTTCGATTCATTTAACACATTTATGGATTACAGTAATTATTCGTACTGAATCAGACTTACCTTCATAATAGAGGGGAACGAAGTATACCCTAAGAAGATCAAGATTCTCTTGAAACCGGAATTCGCTGTTTCATAACCAACAGTGTAGAACTGGTTGTCCCTTTCGGAGTGAGAGTTCACCTTCAGACCGAAGGCACAGGATGCTATGACGTCATTGGCGTAGCGTGTCGTCAGGTCTTTGGTGTCCACGTCTACGTAATCGACTGCAAAATCCAAAGAACATACACATTAGACGTACAGAACATAAAACAAGTAAACGGAATTTACGAAGTGGTCAACCGTCAGCATTATACATCAAACAAATTAACTCAACCAATAAAAATATTACTAGGATATGGTATGCTACATAATGGCATGTCGCGTTTTAGAACGACTTTATACAGCATTGTCTGCGATTTTTACTACAGTGACAACCGCCAGTATATTTCTAAAGCTCGAGGTGTCACATTAAAGCCCGCATACTGCATTATAATTTGTTGTGAATTTTGCAAATAACTCAAAATAAGTAAACTGGCAAGACATTGTGCGAGTTGATTCTTGAAGTATCAAAAATCGCAATGTCTACTACCGATCCAGCAAAGTCAATATTCTCGAAGTGGCCTATCATATTGTCAAATCCTTAGAATAACAGAATGATTCATAGTGACGCGTCCTTGTCTAACTTTTAATGAGCTTTATTTTTTAGTTTCGTGGAAAAAAATCTGAAAAAAAATTAAAATACAAAAATTAGATCTTTTTTAAAACTGACCTCCGGATTCCTTGATCTGCTTTTTCAGGTTTCCTATCATCTGTTCACTGACCTCCATCATGAATGGCACCATGGCACGCATCTTGGAACTGGTGAACGCTGGGCTCAATGTGGACCGCATGTCTTTCCATTCTTGACCTACACGAAAATATTTAAAAGGTTGTGAGATTGCCACAACAACTTAATATAATATTACGCCTTAATTTTTCGACGGTTTGAGCCATTACAGTACATTCACATTTTGCCAGTTCCGTTTAAAGACTATGAACAAGAAGGAAAGCCTTTGTAGCCAATTAATCAAGCCTTTATTAACGAAGTGCAATCTAAATCAGATCTTGAAAATTGCCAACTTCGCTTGTGAATAATATTAGTACTCGGGGCAGTAAGCTGGATTACTTATTTCGAAACGCTGCTGCTTTTAGGCATCTAAGGACACTTACATTTTTTAATCTCGACATAAATTCCTTACCTCTCAAAGTGAAGAGGTTCCTCCCAAACAGAGGCTCCACAGTAACGTCAACCAGCATGCGGTGATCCAGGAAATGCTCAAAGTCTTTGACTGTGATCTTCTTCACCAAGTCCAGGTCCCGAATACTTACCACTGGCGACAAGAACTCATATCTGCCTACAAACCTAAAAAAGTTCGAGAGTCAGTTTTGTTGACTCGGACGCGCAAACTGACACCATGAATTCAGCATATCCAATACAGCTTATACAATATTAATACTTAAATTCACGCCATATTTGAAATTACTCGTCGGTTATTTTAAAAATTAGCTGTTCTACATATTTTGACCGGATTCATATTGGAATTTTGCATAGACGAGATTTTGATAGCAACCTTGTGCCCAAATAATAAGAATAGCACGGGAAAATCCTCGTCGTGGGTCGAAAAGCATGTAGTGTACTTACTCTCAGATGTCATTTGTTAAACTAGTTAGCGACAAAGTCTGATAAACAATCTGTCCAAGGGACACCTCTAAAATAACTATTAAGTTGTGACAAATAAAGGGTGTAAAACACCTCTTAACGAAGCCGAAAGGCACTGGTTCTCCCTGTCATTGCGATCATTTTTTTGATCTACACCATACCTGGGAACCTTCTAGTTACGGAGATATTAGGGGTCAAAGTTCCAACTTTTTGACCAGTATTTTTTTAAACACAAGTTTTTAATTTAAGATTTTTACTTTAAACACCTCCACGACCCCCGTACTATTCAATCCGTCCATCAGCACAATGTTTTGAGTGCGTTACATTGAGATCCACCACAAAACATGATTTTACACCCCCCAAAAAAAATTCGTTTCCCAGCAATAATTTTTGCGTAAAGTTACTTAGTTTCATGTACAGAATGCTTGGTTGACGGCTTCGTGATGAGGTGATTTACACCGTGTATATTATACGACCTTGAAAGTTAAACTTACCTCTCTTCCGGAAAACTATTATACATATCTTGGAACGATTCAGCGGCATGGTTTTTCCTCACCAACTCCCTCATCAGGTTGCCCACTGGTGGGACTATATTGAAATGCTTCACACCGTACCGACTGAAGCGGGAGTAGGCCTGGCGCATGTACAGCACTGCTGCTGCTATGATGGTCACGCTGAGCCATATTAGGGCTAACATGATCTGAAAAGAAATTAAAAACTTAGGACTGTTATTCTACGGTATTATAGTAAATAGGGTTGCAGGTTACAGTGTGGTTGCGTGTATGGCTAAAAAGTTATAAAATAAAATTAATCTAATAACAATAACAACTATAAGTATAATCAAATTGGTAAAATAAAGAAAAACACTAATAATAGCTAATTAAGTAAATATGTACAAATTGATACGAGAGGATATGACATAATCATACTATAACTTATACAGGGTGTAACGGAAAGGGTATATACATCCTTAAGGGTGTGCTACAGACCATCAAACTGAACATATTACTCATCATAAAAAAAAATTGCAGCAAAAAAAAATATCAGCTACCTATACATTTGGGTCGAATAGGTATTGCAATTTTCTATGGGGCAGCAGATATTTTTTTTGCTGAAAAACATGTTTTATGATGAGAAACATGTTCAGTTTGATAGTCTGTAGCACACCCTTAAGTATGTATATACCCTTTCCGTTACACCCTGTAGAAGTTTTTCTGTGTCTGAGTAATTAAGTATCGCTAAATAATCCGACATTACTTAACTACATTTTTATAACTTAAACTATTGATGAGATGGGGTCATCGAAATCCATAGTGTAGTTCAAGGAAACTAAGTGGTCACGCAGATATAAGTTAAACACGAACAGCGGCTTTGATTTACTAAAACAAATACTGTTGTACTTTGTTTTGTATAATACGATTTAATATTTAAAGCGTTATTACATCTTAATTGAGGTAATTTCAATGGATTTACTAGGGTAGTAATTACACAAAATCATAAACTCGTTATTAGCACCGGAATGCTTAACGTGCTTTCCGAAGCACGGAGGAAACTCGGTATGTAATTATGGTGACCCATCCACGGACCAACCTCGGCTACCACGGTTTAACCTTAAAGTTCGACACGAGCGGCTGTTATTATTTAACCACGAGCTCCTCCGGAAAGCGCTTAGCATTGATTTAGGAAGCTAATAGATTTGAAAATCGAGAAAAAATAAAATTGAATTAAAAAGTCCTAAAATCAAGTCTGCTTGTTCGTTTCTATGGAGAAGGTACCTTTGTTGTATAAGTTGAAGTAGTTACGAAGAATAATCGACCAAATACACATAATTGTTTTAAATTGTCATCAATGACTTTGACTAACTAATTCATTGACTATTTTGTTTACTTTTCGTTAAAATCACATACAAAACTATATTTAAAACTTCTTAAAATACTCTGTCATAAACAAAATAACGCACAAAAACACAATAACATTACTCACTGCGTATTACACGACTGATATTGACCGAATACTCCTCCGATATGACACAAATTTCGTTACAGATTTTTATATGTGTTGTTATAACGCCAGCCAGATAAGTACGTAATCTTAATTTTTTGCTGATACTGTTTTGATTGTCTGCTATATGTATACACACACAAAAAAAATCATATTATTGTAGTAATTTTAGCTGTACGATAGATATCTATAGGTACAATTGTACAAACATAATCAGCTTCCTGCCCTTGTCCAATGTCCAAACTCCCTTTTCCTTCATATCGTTTCTCACCAATCCATAACAACACAAATACATCTTTGCTAATATTATAAAGCTGATGAGTTTGTTTGCTTGAACGCGCTAATCTCAGGAACAACTGGTCCGATTTGAAAAATTATTTCAGTGTTAGATAGCCTATTTATCAAGAAAGGCTATAGGCTATATATCGCGCTACGACCAATAGGAGCGGAGCAGTAATGAAAAATGTTGCGATAACGGGGAAAATGTGTAGCAGACGAAGTTCGCGCAACTTCTTCTGCGACGGACAGCTAGTTAAGCTATAAAGCTAATTTTTGCTTGCACAGTGCACCAATCAGATTTTTGTCTGATCATCTATTGTCAAGGCGAGGATTGCATGATAACGATTAATCACAAAAATAAATCGTATCATGATTTACCACAGACTAAATATAAGTTAGTTACCATATTAGTTAGTTATTTTTTCTGAAAAACAATCGAATCGACTAATTCTGCTTCCTGTCCATGATGGGTTTTCAAATCAAAAGCTTTGAGTAGTTAAATATGAGTGCGATTGCGTTTTTCTATTTGATGGACTATGGACTATACTTCTAACAGGGGTCCTTTAGATTTTAAAGTAAAGTAAACATAACATCTTATCACAAAAATTGGAACTATGACCTTCAACATCTACTCTCTCTCTTGTGGTAAGTAACGACTTACGGTCAGGCCTACGATGTCCTCCCATACTTAAGTACTAACGCTGTAACATAGAAATATTGTAAAACTAAATGGTTTTAAAAGAGTATGAAGCGAATAGATCGCGTTAGAAACACCACCCTGCGGTCCATAACTTGTAACAAACTTGCTTATTCCTTGATGAAAGGAGTAAACAGATTTATACATTAAAAAAGTAATTAGGGGAAAATGAATTTAATAAATGATGAAATGAAAAATACAATAAATTAGTACAAAAGTGAAGGGCAGGTTAACCGAGAACGTTTTAAATATCTCCGCAAATCTCTGAGCGTGATAGTAACTGAAGACAAACTTGCAGTCGTAGAAAGCTGGCTTGATTAAGATGAGCTTGACCACGACGAACTTGATGCAGGGCGATTTGGTAGGACCCACCAGCAGACACGTACCGCCCAATGCCAGGCTCGTCAGCTCGAAGAGCAGCTTCCAGCAGACAGGTAATGAGCCCCAGTGCCAGGCTCGTCAGTTCGCAAAGCAGCTTCCAGCAGACAGTTAGCAACAGCCACGGCAGCACTAAACGAAGGCCGCTCTTTGACTCCACCAGGCTGTGCTCAAAACTCAAGATATGACAGATCTTGACTCCAAACTAGACTTAGCTGTTTTCTTGATTTTAGACTATACTGATTTCTCGTGTCCAGACTGAACCGACTCTTAACTCCAGACTAGAACCAGGGCATCTGTCAGAAATCCCTTTTATACCCTGATCTTCCGTTTCTTTTCTTCCAATCATTTTTTTAGATTCAAAACTGCTGCGCTCTAGTAAGACGCAACCTGCCAGTATTAAAAACAGCCAGTAACAATGGTCAAAAACCCTGCACATAATATTTTTAGAAATATAACTCAGAATATCTTTACACAGCAAATATTCGCAATTAACTATAAAATACAACAATTTGAACTGACGAATTGATGATAATAATTTTTAGTAATATATAATCTAAATGAAACCTTCATAGAGAGTTTGGTTGGTAACAATTAAAAATAAAAGTAAATGACAGCTGACAAGTTATGTCACAACAAAGAATACTAAGAAAATATTTATAAAAACTAAACGATTCGTAAAATGCTAATGTAAAACCAATAAAAGTATGAATATGGATGATAAGTGTGAGTATAGAGTGTCTGTAGTAGGCAGATACTATATTTCCCCAACGACCCCGAGAAAATTTTTGGCCTAGAACAAAAATTTTGGTAAGGTTAAAGTATTACAGCATTCACAAAACTTTCATAACTCATTCAAACACACCGACATCTTACGAAGTTAGGCCAGGTAGGATTCACATTCAATGATCACTACTCCACCTGATAAATCAATAACAGTAGGCTTATTTTTGGAGTTGTAATCCGCTCGCGTCTAAAACCCATAATAAAATGAAGATTTTAATAAGGGATCCACCCCAATCAACTTTTAGAGTTGAAGATTAGCGAAGGCTTATTTTAAGGAAGTCGCAACCCGCTTCAATCAACTTTTAGAGTTGAAGATTAGCGAAGGCTTATTTTAAGGAAGTCGCAACCCGCTTCAGTCAACTTTTAGAGTTGAAGATTAGCGAAGGCTTATTTTAAGGAAGTCGCAACCCGCTTCAGTCAACTTTTAGAGTTGAAGATTAGCGAAGGCTTATTTTAAGGAAGTCGCAACCCGCTTCAATCAACATTTAGAGTTGAAGATTAAAAAAAATAGTAATACCAACTTATAGTATAGTTAGGTATAATAGAAGGTTAGATAACTTGTACCTAAAAGCACTTCAAAGAGTTATCTGATAAGAACAGATATAGGAGAAGATTAAAAGTAATCTTTTAATGGTTTAAGAACCCATGAAAGAACATAGTTAGAAAATAAAAACTATAGAGTTTAAATAGGCCGAATAAAACTCTACAGTTAGAAGGGAAGAGGATAGAGATGAGTCATGAGTAAGTATAAGATAAAAAGTTAAAAATAAAGTGTATAAAATTAAAAGGGAGAGAGAGTCAAGAGAGTCTGAGTTATTATCAAGAAGGACTATAAAATAGCATACTTGAAATATTCAAGAGCGTTGAAGGACTGTCATGTGTGGAAGTCAATACTTTTGCGCTAAACCAGCGCCGATAATAGTTCGAGCCCACGACACTAAACCTATTTTGATGAGATTCGTAGATGATATAGATAAACATATGATTTAAGTGCTTAAGAGTATAAGTAGATTAAGAGATGTAATATGATAAAAATAGTTACCAAATATAATCTCTTGTGGAAGTTGTTTTAGAATTTAGAGAATATGTTTAAGATCAAGACTTGATTTTGCGTTAGGCGCCAAAATGTAACAAACTTGCTTATTCCTTGATGAAAGGAGTAAACAGATTTATACATTAAAAAAGTAATTAGGGGAAAATGAATTTAATAAATGATGAAATGAAAAATACAATAAATTAGTACAAAAGTGAAGGGCAGGTTAACCGAGAACGTTTTAAATATCTCCGCAAATCTCTGAGCGTGATAGTAACTGAAGACAAACTTGCAGTCGTAGAAAGCTGGCTTGATTAAGATGAGCTTGACCACGACGAACTTGATGCAGGGCGATTTGGTAGGACCCACCAGCAGACACGTACCGCCCAATGCCAGGCTCGTCAGCTCGAAGAGCAGCTTCCAGCAGACAGGTAATGAGCCCCAGTGCCAGGCTCGTCAGTTCGCAAAGCAGCTTCCAGCAGACAGTTAGCAACAGCCACGGCAGCACTAAACGAAGGCCGCTCTTTGACTCCACCAGGCTGTGCTCAAAACTCAAGATATGACAGATCTTGACTCCAAACTAGACTTAGCTGTTTTCTTGATTTTAGACTATACTGATTTCTCGTGTCCAGACTGAACCGACTCTTAACTCCAGACTACTTCGATCAATAATAGTACTAGATTAAGGATCAGGAACAAAAATGAATCGCAAAAGTGTCCACAGTTTGCACACACGTAAACATCTATATTTCTTAGAAAAAAGTTTTAAAATATTAACAACTTCAGTTTATTATAAACCTTAACACTCTACCATAAAGTTTAATTACAATTACAAAATATATTTATTTAAGTCCTTCCATCGGAGAAAGGTAAAAGGCAATAAATTTAAAATGTCACTTGTAAATAAAAAGTCATGAGTTCAAAAATATTTATTCTAAAATGAATCTTAAACTCTAAATGACAAAGTACAAAACATTATATTGACGATTTCGTGCTTACTCTAATTTAGAACTAGACATAATTCTTGGTATTACAATTCAATGCTCAGAACACAGTAAGTATTGAAAGACGTAGAGTTGCAGAATATATTTTTTTATGCAAAGGTTCGTTTTGTAAGATTGCAAATAGTTTTGATCGATTTGAAAAAAGTAGTAAACTAAGTAGTAGGTACTATTTTTAACCGACTTAAAAAAAAGGGGGAGGTTCTAATTTGACTATATTTTGTTTTTTTTTTTTTTGTTGACCGATTTCTGCACTAATTGTAAACTGATGCTCAAAATTCTTTATTCATTCGAAAGCCTATACTCTAGTGGTGGTCCCGTTGTCACCAAGTCAGGATCTGATGGTAGGATCCCAGAGAAATCGAGAACAACCCTCAAATTTTATAGGTACTTATACAATGTTTTTCATGTACTTTCTAACGAGGCACGTCACGTATACGTGGTATCTTAAAATAATTAAACTTGTTGAAGCTTGTAAAGAAACATACTTACGCGGTTTATTGAAAATAGTTTTAAAGTATTTCATGAAAATACCTACAGGTATAGTTTTCATCCGATACATTTTTTGTAATTTACGCATTTGCGTGTTTCCAGTTATGTTCAAACTATCAAAATGAATCGAACATATTCTCGAATTTTTATAAGGTTTTATATTCTGCTCATCGAAATGGGTCGCTAGACTCGCTAGAAATCTACAAACAAAAATAATATTTAAAATAACAACACTACTCCATGCATTGCCTTTTCCAAAATAGTCAATGTTTGTAACAATAGTTGGTGCGTTGTTGCAAACATTGGTCAAACAATCATAATATTAGCTAATTTCACTTTTATTTTCTATTTAATTCTGTTTTTATTTCATGAAAAATCACTTTTATATATCCTTATCGAAAAAAAACATATTCCTTTCAAAATCTTAGTGTTACGGTCATTATTTTCACAGTTATTGAACGCGCACTGCGGGCATTTCGACGTCTTAATGTTGGCTATGATTGGACCATACTAATTTGAAATAAGACCACAAAAGCATTTGTGGTCTTATTTTTCGAGCCGTTTTTGAAGCGCTCATCGGGAATCTAGTACTATTATTGATCGAAGCCAGACTAGAACCAGGGCATCTGTCAGAAATCCCTTTTATACCCTGATCTTCCGTTTCTTTTCTTCCAATCATTTTTTTAGATTCAAAACTGCTGCGCTCTAGTAAGACGCAACCTGCCAGTATTAAAAACAGCCAGTAACAATGGTCAAAAACCCTGCACATAATATTTTTAGAAATATAACTCAGAATATCTTTACACAGCAAATATTCGCAATTAACTATAAAATACAACAATTTGAACTGACGAATTGATGATAATAATTTTTAGTAATATATAATCTAAATGAAACCTTCATAGAGAGTTTGGTTGGTAACAATTAAAAATAAAAGTAAATGACAGCTGACAAGTTATGTCACAACAAAGAATACTAAGAAAATATTTATAAAAACTAAACGATTCGTAAAATGCTAATGTAAAACCAATAAAAGTATGAATATGGATGATAAGTGTGAGTATAGAGTGTCTGTAGTAGGCAGATACTATAAACTCAAGAAGCTGATGTCGGAGAAAAAACAGCCAGGCTGAAGTGGGCAGGTCACGTGGCACGGATGCACTCGGAGAGATGGGCAAAGATGGAAACACACCACACTGGAAGCCTGAGGAAGGACAGCGCCGTAGAGGTCGACCACGGCGAAGGTGGCGTAACGATCTGATCCTGTTACGGGGCTAACATGGCCAGAGATCGCACAGGATAGAGAGGTATGGAAGGAGAAAGGGGAGGCCTTTGCTCAGCAGTGGGACACTAAGTAGGCTAACAAAAAAAAACATGGAGTTTCTTGTCGGTTCTTCTCCATAGAAAACGACCAACCCGAACCGAGCACCTTTTTGTCGACGTTTTATAAGTCCCCATGTAGGCCTATGCGAAATAAAAATATTTTGATTTGATTTGATTCTCCGTAAGAACAAACAGAACAGGTCTGGGGGTCTACTCTCTAAGCACGAAATCCGTAGTTTCGGCCGAAGTTACGGTTGTTTCCTAATCCGTATCACTTACGGACATAAGTTTCGTTAGGGGTCCGAACTAAAAATTAATGACAACACAATAGGACAATTGCCTTGACTCGCGTATGTGTTTTCAATACTCACGAATCCAAAAATATTAGAGAGTAGGGTTCATTTCGAAGTATAAAGCTATTTACGGACGGACCCGTATTTTCGTTTACGGACTTAGAGAGTAGACACCCTGGTTCGGAACAAAAAAAAAATGATCGCAATGACAAGGGGAGAAAAAAGTGTGTGTGTGATGTAATTCCGATATTTGGTAGCACAACAACATGCTGAACCGGGACTAATACCTTACTAGCTGTCCCGCGCAACTTCGTCTGCGTCACATTTTCTCCGTTTTCGCAACATTTTTCATTGCTGCTCCGCCCCTATTAGTCGTAGCGTGATGATATATAGCCTAAAGCCTTCCTCAATAAATGTGCTATCTGACACTGAAAGAATATAGAATATGCCGCCCGGTACGAGCCATCGCGTATTAGTAGGATTCGCCGTCCACGGCATACCCTAGTCACCCCTGATGACCCTATTACCCTTTTACAAGAGAGCAGTAGGGAAACCAGTACCATTAAACGTAAACACAGACTCAGACCGCCGTCATTCCGGCCTCGCATCGCGACGTCCCTGTTCAATACCCCCCCCCCCCCGACCCTTGCTCGAGCCAGCGATGCAGCCTTTCGTTTTAAATCAGCCCCTAAATAATGAAATCACTCAGATCCAGCCAGTCCCTTTGCTGCCCTCCCCTAGCGACGCCCTAAGCCGAGGCCCGTACCCCGCAGGGGGTGCCCTTAGCGTGTTGTCACTTAGTTTAGAAGATTTTGCCCTGCTGGAGGTCTTAAATTCTAGGCATCCACAGAATTAGACCGGTTAAGCAGAAGCCAGCCTCAGAGGCTGAACTGCGAGATGCCATACAAAAAAAAAATGAATGAATATTTTAAATCGAACTAGTAGTTCCTGAGATTAGCGCGCTCAAGAAAACAAACAAACAATAAAACTCTTCAGCTTTCAGCCAGGTCCCCTCTAGGTTTGGTTAGAACAGTGACCGTTAACGAGCGAAGGCGAACGAGTGAAGCGAGCTTGCTGCGGGAGCGGCGTGACAGAAACGAATCGCTGCAAAACCGACTCCACGTAGTTTTGTCTGCCCTACCCCTACAGTGTTATTTAAAATTGCGTAGGCGTGGAGGGGCGAGGCGGCCCGTGGATTGAGGAGAAGGTGGTTTTAACACTCGCCGCCGGCCAGCAAGCCGAAGCCGCGGTGGTGAGCGTGAAACACATCTGCGACGATAAGCTCGCATGGGTCCGCCGGAGCCCCGCAGCGCCGGAGCCGTGACAGAAACCATGCCTGCTGCATGCTTGCTTGCATGCTGCACTCTTGCTTGCTGCATGCTTTGTGTTTTTTACTAGACGTTTTATCATTAAAGACTTAATAGGTTTTATGTCTTATGAGTGGTATATCAAACGATTTTATATCTAATATAAGTTATGCTTATAAAATTAGTTACTTTAAAATTATATCAATCGTTTATTATATTAAGTGATCATTATATCGAATAAAATTATAGATTCAGTTGTTATGTCTTGTAAATATTAGAGATTTTGTAATTATATCATATATCACTTACCCATTTATTTCATTACCGCTGCCCTCAAAAACTGTGAAGGAAAACATAGTGAGGAAACCGGCATGTACTAGAACTAAAATTCGAAGACAGGTAACATCTACCAACCCCCACTGGGCCCGCGTGGTGGATTACAGCCCACTACCTCTCATAGAGAGGAGGCCTGTGTCCCAGCAGTGGGAACATTATAGGCTGATTGTGATGATGATGATACATCACTACATTACTGTCAGCGTCGGTGGTTTGAGTGAGCCAGAAGACATTGCCAATCTTTTAAAAGACTATCTTTGTAAAATCTCCTCTGGACACAGGGCGGTTGGTGCACGATGTTAGGCCCGGGATGGAAATAGGGGGGTTTTTAAGGCCGCAGAGATTACTCGCACGATTCGACGTATGTCTAGGGGTAAGTCCCTCGGTCATGACTGACTCAGCATCGAGCACCTCCATCATGCTGGCCCTCACTTGCCTAGAGTAATTGCTATGCTGTGTAGCTTCTGTATAAGTAGGTCATGGTTATAATAATATGCCTGGTGAGGATGATGCGAACAGTGGTTGTGCCTATCACTACAAACAAAACCGGTGACCTCTCTGACAGCAGTAAAGGCCCATTACACTAGTTACTGAGCTATCAAAGGTTTTTGACAGCATGCTTAATGCACAACTGAATAAAAGAACAACTATACAGGACAACCAGTTTGGTTTCAAGACTGGGTTGGGAACTGAGAGAGCAGTGGTTCTCTATGATATGTTACGGAGTAATTTAGAACGGTTTAATTTAGCCACAGATATTTATAAGGTTCGGTATGGAAACCAGATCAACACTGTACAATGGCTGGAGCGTTGTCTCGTCAATACCTCTTCGTCGTGTTCTATGTCGTTTTGAGAAACGTTTTGACGGTCAAAAAGTACTGATTTTCAACCTAATTGTGATAAACTTTTGACTGGTTTTCATTATTTTGCACTTAGTAGCGGGGACCGAAACCGGTACGATCAGTACGGGTATTTCTTCCATAACTTGTTTTTTTTACAGGTATTTTTAAAGCTCATCTTAATTCTTACATTGAATACAACCAGTATTAAAACTCCGGCGATAAGTGTTTTTGTGTGAGCCGGCCGCATGACGAAGGGCATAGGTGATAACTGAGGGGCCCGCAGGGTTTTGCCGTTAGGCGCAAGAGAATCGAGACACCGAAATAAAAATACCTCTATCTTACATGTGCCGTCGGCATTAGTCAAAAGTCACGCATCGCCTTTGTGTGTGAGTGACAAACAGTCGAGTCGTAGGTGAATGCTGACCAATCACGGTCTGCATTGCGATATTCTGTGTCTTTCTCGTAATCAAATCAATCTCGTCTTAAACGCCTATGATTTAATTTTAGGTAGACTGGTAGAAAATGCCTAAGGCATTAAGTCCGCCTTTGAACAGTGTTTTTTTATACTTGTGCATAAAGTTTTAATAAATAAATTTAACATGAGGCAATTATTTAACAACTGGCATTTTGAAGATACAATCAGTCTCATCCAGTTGTATATCAAACAACTCATTATTGAAATCAAAGTTGCACATGAAATTAACAGATTTTTCGGAAATAACTAAGTTTATATTTTTTTTTGATTTATCATTGTTTGACCGATTATTAGGTCTATATCGGGTAGATCATTACTAGTCAGCTCAACAAAACCACACATGATAATAATATTATCTATCTTAACATTAACATGTGATGTTCCCAAAGAATTTGAATATGCACCACCAAAACCTTTCATAGTAACTGAAGAAGGCATGATTTTTAGCTTTAAATTAATAGCTTGTGACATTGTGGGAATATTCAACTTACTGCCTGTATCTACGTATGCAATAAGATTGTGTCCATTAATTACCACTGCCTTCTTGTCTATGTAAATATTGTATGTTGTAAATAACACGTTACTAACTTTTTGTGGCTGCTGGTGTGAAGAGCCGGGTGCAAACCAGCAGCCTGCTAGCCGCAGTGTGGCCAGGACGACGACGCACTTCACAGCATGGCGTCCTGCAGTCTTTCGCCTCATGCCCTGTTCTTCTGCAGGCATAACATTTCTTCAGGTTGTGTTCGTGTTCCTTTGAACTCGAAGAAACATTGCCCCCTCTCCTCCATGTAGCAGTCGGCCGCTTGGAGTTACTAGAATCATCTTGCTTCGAGTTGCTAGCTTCCACTTGCTTGTAGTTTACAAGGGATGATAAATATTGATAGTATAGCTGCTGTGGAGTCTCGCACTGATAAGCCTTTGCGTTGGCTCTTATCTCCACTAGTTAACCTTTGATTACGCACGAAATAGCGGCCTCACCGTGAATATTGCTTTTCTTGAGTAGCGACAGCTTGTCGTGGAAATATTTAGTCATTGTTTCAGAGTTATTTTTTTTTCTTGCGAGCCTAGTTTCTAGGAGGTCAACAAAATCGGTTAAACGTGGAAAGGCGGTCTCTAATAAGTCTTTCCATTCCTTCCACGTGAGATTGTAATTATCTAGGTCGTCATACCAATCTCGATTTGATCCTCGGAGACGAATTTGCATAATGAACTGCCGATACTTACTGTTCCAACCATATACATCGCCTAATTGGTCAATTTTGTGCAACCATCCCTTCACGTTGCTAGATTTTTCATCTGGCTGAAACTTTGGAATAACTTCAGCGTCAGTTTGGGTAACACGGTGCCTTTTCCGTCGGAGGCATCTTCTGTCGTTACCCTCGTGATCAGATAAAGAAAAAAAATCGGAATTTCCGTCATCATCGGACGTCACTCGTATCTCCTTTTCTTTGCACCAATACCATCAATATATGGGCCAGACATAATCCCACTTCTGAAGTGTTAAACGGTGGTCAGTTATGATGGTCCAGAAAAAAAATATGGTTGAATTTTGTATGTCGGATTTATTTTTTGGTTAGAGTTTTTTTTATTACAATCTCTACACCTGACGGTTACAAAACGTCAACATTCAAATACACAACACATCGTCTTTTAAACATTTCCACAAAAACCTAAAAATTACATCGGATCACTCAATAAACTGTGTTATAATAATTAACAGTTAGTTGTTACAAAATTATTGATCAATAATCATTAAAATCTGAACTGATTATAATATAATAATATTCGGCGAACCGGAAGCTGTCAAGCGGAAAGTGCCATAACGTATTTTGATTTTTTAACAATCAAACTTATACTATCGAGCTGGTATAAGCAGTACCGGAAGTCTGTAACAGTATATTCTAAGTACCACAGCTGTGGTCCTTATAGTAATAATATTCTGGTAACTGCTTGTTTTGTTTTAGAAGATATGACTGTGTTTTAAAAACGATACTTACATGAAATTATTTGAACATCAAAATTAGATTATTTTTTCGTATCCGTTTCATTTATTGTTTTTATATAGAAAATCAACGTTATAAATCTGGTCATGAAAATCGAATCAGCTGCCACGAAGTTGAGCGGGCAATAACTAAATTGTGTGTCTGTTCTACTCATGTTTTACTTTTCTTCGGAAACGTCATTTGACACACGAACCTTGTCCGGTAGACGGCGCTTATGTTGAATCATGTGTCTCGTTTGCCCAAGGTCATTGGCGTATGGTAGGGCCTTAATGCCACAAGACATTCTCTACAAGTCAACCATTGAGTTAAAAAGGACAACATTGTGATAGGGTACAAAATAATATCTAAAAATATGTAATAAATTTCGAAATTTTATATAATTACATCGATACTTATACACAAATACACTAAAATAGACAAATATTTTAACAAATGCCAAAATAAAAACGAGACATCTAAAAATAATTAGGTACTATGGACTAGACCTTCTAATGGCGAGCTACTTCGTCTGATTTAAATAGTGGTTACGAAACATTCATGTTTATCAGAACCATTCCATTCCTATTCACCTAAAAGAAAAACGTACAAAAGAATTTTAACATAAATAATGGTCAACATTCAGGCGAAATCCCAAAATATATAAAATGAAAAAGATCTCATTTTTGCGAAAGGTACGACAGGTAGCGACATCTATCCGTAGCAATTAAAAGTGACAGTAACGAGTGTGAACTCGTCATAATCTGAGCACCTTGTTATTTTCATACTTTTTAGCGTATTGCTTGAGGCTTTGAACTCCGCAGTATAAAACTTACGAAAATTTAAACTACAGACCAATTTTGTAAACACTTGCATTCTTGTAACCTACGTGAATAATGACGATACAAAGAAACAGACTGAGAAACGGTACTTTTTAATCGCCAAAGTCACACAAGACACTAAAATGACTGCCTTTTCGCCTCTTGTAGTGTTTCAGTTTGGTAGAAAAACTGGCCACTGTACTAAACACTCACCTGTGTATTATTCTTTGGCTTATGTTTAACATAACACCAGATAAAGTAAATATAACCTTAAAAAACATTTTTATACTGCCTAAAATAGTAAATGATCACCAGAAATAGTAAATGATCACCAGAATTAAAAACCTGAAAATCACAGCTCCGAACTAAGGCGTAGTCGACGGAGCCCCGCTACGCGGGGCTCCTATTTCTCTCTGCAGGGTTTAAAGTAACCTTACACGAAGGGGATGTCGGGGTCTTAGTTCGCTCGCTCCGCTCGCTCACTAGACCCCGCCATCCCCTTCGAACCTAACCTGTCCGAGTCGGGGTGCCCAATATACCGAGCTCGCTTTGCTCGCACTTGCTTCCTAAGTTCTTCTTGCCACAAAATTTGGTGATCATTTACTATATTTGGTCTTTGAATACAATTTTTTTGGTGTTTAGTATTTTTTTTTGGGTAACGTAGCTTAGGATCTCAAAGTATTTTTTGGTGCTCATTATATTTAATCCCTTATTCTGTTACATTAAACTAAATTTTTTTAAAATTAAAACAGAAACCCTTATCCAGTAAACAACGACATTTTTGTGTCATAAGTAAACAAAGCGGAAAGCGCTGCTGAATCAGCAACGCATCACACCTACCCTATACACCTACCCTCATGCAGCGTTTACTTATTTGTGAAGGGCTGAAGGGCTTATTTGTGTTGTCACCCCTTGTCTACTGGTGTGGCGAGTCAGCGATAGGGCAGTAGGTGAAGCGATGTTTGGGCTTAATCAAAACTTACCAATTTTTTAAAAAAATTGCTGTTTACTGCTGGGGCTGCGTCTCTTAAATGTCGTAAGTGATGTTTTGAGTATGAGTGTGGAGGCTATAAGACTGGGGAAATACTCTGTTCTCACAATTTTTTTTCACCACTTTCTAGATTATTCCTGTTTATAGTATTAGTCAAAAATCCTCAATACCTGTACCGTAAAATATAAAGGTTTTTGGTCCCTGCCTGTTAAGTTATAAATAGCCACTGTTCATAGTTACAGAGCAAACACCATTCCTGTGTTTAGCGTCAAAAGGTTTTTTTAGGTAAATCACTTTTTGTGACCTTGCGCTCATCATTTCGAATCCGGGAAAATTTGCGTCTATGTCATAATTGCTATGGAAAATGTCGGTGATAGCTCTTAAT
The DNA here is from genome assembly GCA_963082945.1 of Cerastis leucographa. Lineage (NCBI taxonomy): Eukaryota > Metazoa > Arthropoda > Insecta > Lepidoptera > Noctuidae > Cerastis > Cerastis leucographa. The sequence continues at coordinate 21,167,188 of OY720354.1, forward strand.
CGCTGTTTAGAGGTGCTGATTTGACACAATTTTGTCTTAAACGCCTATAATTTAACATAAGGCAATTATTTTACAACAGGCATTTTGAAGATACAAACTAAGTATTAAAATAATAATATTGTGACCCAGTTTTTGTTAAATATCATGAATCTTAATAATTATTATTTATAGGTTTACATTCGAATCCAGTCTAGCCCGATTTACAAGTAAATTAATTAACTAAGGAATATTGCTAAATAATAATAAAGTTTAGCGTGAATTGGTAATAGGTATCGACAATTTGGTTTGGTATCGAACAGCTGGAGACACATTTCATCAAGTTGCAGGTACAGCTTGACCACTATGGAAGTTCTACCTATCTCTAGTTCGATCGTGCATGGAGTACTGTTTGCCTTTGGGATGGATCAACCAAGCACCAACTGCAAGCGTTGGAAGCTGTCTAGCGACGTGCCAAGAGGCTCATTGACAACAACTCCCTTGTCAAAGCCAAGCTCCTCCTCAAGCTCTCCTTGTAGTTACATTTCGGGGAGAGTGCTTAAGAATTACACAATCTAATTGCCCCATCCGCATTCTATCATCGGACGAGCAGAGATACGACGAAATATCACAGTCATAAGGTTGAAGTTCCACGGACCCGAACAAAGTGCTATGCTTCGACGTGAAAATTATAATCTGGATCTATTAAAAGTTCGAGTCAAACGGTTTTTTTAGTCAAGTGTACTCCACTCTAGGCCACATCATCGCTTCACATCAGGCGAATTGTGGCCAAACGCAAACCTATTTTGTATGAAAACAAATTTATACTTATAGTATTATAAATCTGAAGAATTGTATTCCCATTTGAGCACCTATATATTGAGCTTTATATTTGGTGCTCAATGCATTGGTGGCCAAAAAATAGGTGCTCTAGGTGCTCAAACGGGAATACTCCTTTGTTTGTTTGCTTGAACGCGGTAATATCAGGACTTCTGATCCGATTTGAAAAAATCTTTCAGTTTTAGATAGCCCATTTATAGAGGAAGACTTTAGGCTAAATATCATCACGCTACAACGAATAGAAGCGGAGCAGCAATGAAAAATGTTGCGAAAACGGGGAAAATGTGACGCAGACGAAGTTGCGCTGGACATACATAATGTCCAGCACAACTTCGTCTAAAAAAACAGCGTTCGTAAAAAACAGCCTGAAACATAAAAAGTAGAGATTTCCTCGATTTCCAAATACTTATTTTAAACAGCAAAAGCTTATTTCTTTATTTCCCACAAATTAAAGCAACATTACAGACTCGTCCAATGCGATGCAATAAGTCACAAAATACAACATCATCATCTGCTTAGCCTTTTCCCAAACTATCTTGGGGTTGGCTTCCAGTCTAACCGGATGCAGCTGAGTACCAGTATTTTAGACTGGATGTCAGACTTTTTGGCTTCTGACTATTTGTAACGACTGTCAAATATCTATAAATGACAGCCGGGACCAACGGCTTAACGTGCTTTCCGAGGCACGGAGGAAACTCGGTATGTAATTATGGTCACCCATCCACGGACCAACCTCGGCAAGCAAGGCTTAACCTTAAAGATCGACCCGGGTGGCTGTTATTATTTAGCCACGATCTCCTCCTCAAAATACAACAACATAAAATAATAAAACGTAAGTAAAATGACACCCAGTAAAAATATTAATATCTAATCAAACATGATAAGTTTATAGTTGCACCACTCTTCCTCAAATTATCATGTGTGCCCTTTTAATAAATCTTGGCAGGCAAAACGTGAAATATTGTTTTTTACTAAATAATAAAAGATTCACTTAAAAAATAAAATAAAACTTAACGAAGCAATTTGAACAAACAACCTGTATCACTAAGCCTTCCTTTCCTTCACTACCCTGTGTTGTCTACGCAAGTTCATTACTCGTCATCCATTGCGCGATCAGCTCCGGATTAAAAGATAGGAAAAGGTGAAAAATTACGGGACGCACCGGCGGAGATTACAAGCTGGATTACCTTCGTGTCATTTATCAACTTCGTCTTGCTACCGCTGGAGTAAGGGGGGGCTGTGGTACGAAAACATGTAGAAGCGATTGTGGGGTTTGGTTGATTACAAGTTGTTTTTTTTTTATCAATGCTAAATTTGCCCCCGGCTTCGCTCGCGTTTTAGTTCGGTAAAGTATCCTAAGTGCTATTCCAGACTATTATTATCCCTGTGCAAAAGTTCATCCAGATCCATTCAGTAGTTTTTGCGTGGAAAAGTAATTAACATCCATACATCCATCAATCCTCACAAACTTTCGCATTTATAATATTAAGTAAGGAAAGTACGAAAATACCCTAGTTTTATTTTTAAAAGGTTGGCAAAATGAACTGCACTGCTGAGTTGCTGAATAATTGTCTCGTTGGTCAACTTGTTGCTAATGCGACTACTAAGCTAGGAATCTTGGGTTAGATTCCCGTGTCGCGCAAAGTGTTATTGGTATATTTCCACCTGGAATTTCTCAGTATTAGCCATGGAGTCAAAACCAAAATCAAAGTAAAAAAAAACACGTAGGTCTTTTTTTTTTATTATTTATTTAATCGAAAATGGTACAGAGTTTTATTTTAATTTAACAACTGCCAAACTGCAAAGCAATTTGTCGGCAGTATACATGGCTACTTATAAAACGTCGACAAAAAAGTGCTCGGTTCGGGTTGGTCGTTTCCTATGGCGAAGAACCGAGAAGAAACTTCATGGTTACATGGATTAGTTTCCGTGGTTCCGTCTGGATCTGTGCCCGATTGACGGCAATAGGCTCGCTCCTCATTACATTGTCATAACTGGCAAGATGTGGGTCTATTACAGTTACACCTCTGCCTTACACTTCGGCGATTACAAGCGTGATGTTACAACATGTCGAAAATGTCGTTTCAATACTTCCTGACAATAACTTAGCAATATTATTGCTATAAACAATTTCCGAACGATTCTTATTACTTATCGGTTGATTTTAATTATTTGTTTTAACAAATGGATTGGTTTTGTAAGTTATCTTATCAAAATAAAAATAATACGAGCAGTCTAACAATTTTGGTTTACTTTAAGTTTTTTAATTAATTTAAAAACAATAAAATAAATTCACTTGAAGTACCATCATAGCAATAACGTTGGAAATGTCTTGTCATGTCTTTCGCTTATAACTTGTCCCCCGCCCAAGGCCGCTCAGTGACAGTGACGCTAGGGCGGGCAAACATCCCGATAACTAATACTTGCCCAGGAATATTTGACACCAAGAAAAACTATCCTAATTCACTTCCTCTCCCTCATTTTGAACATTTCTTCATACTTATTAGTTCCTGAGAAAAGTAACAGAGCAAAGTGTTAGCGAAATAAAATTAATGGAACAATTATTTAATAATGTTTTATGTATTTTTGTAAAGATTATTTTGTGAATAACTGTCTGAACTTAACATTGTTAATCTTTGATAAACCATTTTACATATAACATAATATCATGCTTATAATCCCCGAAAGGGTTAGGCAGAGGTGAACCTAATAGCACACCTAGATTTCGGCAGTTAAGTTTAAAACCCCGTGTAATATGAGGCGGAGAGCAGCGGTGGCCCAGTGGTGGCCCCGACATACAAGCAGTAAGTCGTAGGTTCGAACCCAGGCAGGCGCATTACTTTGTGTAATTTATTTCATCACCGCTGCTCTCAAAACGGTGAAGGAAAACATCGTGACGAAACCGGCATGTCCTAGAACTAATAATTTGAAGACATGTGACATCTACCAACCCGCACTGGGCCCGCGTTGTAGATTAAAGCCCATTCCCTCTCTAAGAGAGGAGGCCTGTGTCCCAGCAGTGAGAACAATATAGGCTGATGATGATGAATATGAGGCGAGCCTATTGCCATCAACCGGGCACAAATCTACACTCCGTGGCTGCTTACAATAGCTCATGCAAACAAGAAGTATTGTTTCTTCTTATTTCCTGCCTCGGCTGAATGATTTGTCTTGTAATAAGGGATAATCCTATTTTTTTTTCTTTGTCCGTCGGGTAGTTTATTGAAAAGTATTGGACACGTATTTTTTCTTTTTTCACGTGGTCATAAAATTACGGAGATATATTGAGTTGAAATGGCGCATGACGTCACATGTAGGTAAGTTTTATACCCACTTGTGCGTAGTGAGCCCCCACTCTCCAACTTTAATGAGTTCTAACTAAGTAATTTTTTTGATATTTTGATAAAACAAAAAATACGTGTCTAATATTTTTGTATTACCTGTCAGACGGACAAAATAGAATGTCGTTTTCTTTACCCAGTCCGATCCCCTACAAGCTACTGATTTAAAAGAGTGTCCATAGAGTTTCTTGCCCATTCTTCTCCATAGAGATCTACGCTTTGGAATGGGCAACTACAGTACTTTCACAGTTATTATGTCTTGTGACTGGGACTGTAGCCTCATTTTTATTGTTGTTTGACTATTCAAAAGTGCCTGTAAGTGGCCTACTTAAAATAAATGATTTTGATTTGATCCCAAGAACGACTGCTGAGCACGAGGACCTGGGTTAGATTCCCGGGTCGTGCAAAGTGTTATTGGGTTTTTTCACCAGAATTTTATTCAGTATCAGCCAGGGACACCAGATTTCTGCCCGGTTGATGGCAATAGGCTCGGCCCCATTACATGGGACTTAACACAACTGGTGAACCGTGGGTTTACTGTAAGGTACGTGTCTGCCTAACCCTTCAAGGATTTCAACGTGTGATGATATGTTATGATTATTGTTTCCAATAATACAAGGTGTTGTTTTGCATCCTCGTCAAATTCAAGGAGGTAACTATGCTAATGATTCTCGTCCCGAACCAGTAATAAAATGGGTAGGTAATTTTTACTTTTTTCTTATTTGCGGAAATCGGTAAGTGTGAACCACCCGTGTTTTAAAAGCGGCCCGTCTGATACTCGCCCTATAACCGCGCATGCACACATACAAACAATCTCAAATGTTTATTTCATAATTTCTTATTCCATAAACTACGTTAAGGGGGTTATTCTGAAATACCGAAAAACTTAAACAACCAAAAAAATCAGCGTTTTTTTTTAATAATTAACTAGATACCGTAATTTTAATTGATTTTTTATCAATTTTTTGACAACCTCCTGAATTTCGACGAGGATGCAAAACAACAGCTTGTATAAATAAGATAACGTAGTATTACCAAACCGCAAAGCAAACCGACCCCGTTGTCTACAAAGTGAGTAAAAGGCTGAAACCCCAGTCCTGGCAATTATTATTCAGCCATGAAACTTCTGAAATACATTTTTTCATTAACATTTCAGCTGTTTTTCAGTGCGACGGGAATCCGCGATCCGACTTATATCGATGTGAAGTGAGTATCAAGGAGTTCGTTAGTTTTAGTTGTTTTTTGTAACGTTCGTGTAGCGTCAGCAACAATACTATTAAAGAAAAACTTTTGTTTATAACATGACGCCTGAAATCCCTGAAGTGTTAGGCAGAGGTGAACCTGGTATTACACGCACATTACACTAATTTTCTTGAAGTCTCATGTAATGGGAGCCATATTGCCATCAACCGAGCACAAATACAGACTCCGTGGCTGCTGTTTAGAAATTGCTGATAGAAAAATCAAAATACAATTTGCCCGCTCCGGGATTCGAAGCGAGGATCTCATGCTCAGCATTCGAGATGGTAACTACAAGACCAACGAGGCAGTCCAGAAAGACATCCTAACTAATACAAGGTGTTGTTTTGCATCCTCGTCAAATTCAAGGAGGTAACTATGCTAATGATTCTCGTCTCGAATCAATAATAAAATGGGTAGGTTTTTTTTTTTTTTCTTTCTTATTTACGGATATCGGTAAGTGTGAACCACCCGTGTTTTAAACGCGGCCCGTCTGGTTTTTGCCCTATAACCTCGCTTACGCTCATACAAACAATCTCAAACGTTTATTCGATAATTTCTTATTCCCTAAACCACGTTAAGGGGCTTATTCTGAAATATTGTAAAACTTAAAAAACTAAACAAATCAGCGTTTATTAATAATTAACTTGGTACCGTAATTTTAATTAATTATTTATGTCTTTTGTGACCACCTCCTGAAATTTGACGACTATGCAAAACAACACCTTGTATTATAAATGCGAACCGATCATCATGAAACTTTGTACACATATTCTTAGAGGTATTAGAAGTAACATAGGCTATATATCATCACGCTACGACCAATAGGAGCGGAGCAGCAATGAATTTTTTTACAAAAACGAGGAAAATGTGACGCAGATGGAAATGCGCGGGACAGCTAGTATATATACATACAGATTTACCAAAAACTCTTCATCTCTGACTATCTAATAGAGGATTACAAGAAAATTAAGAACGTTATAAGTCCATTCAATAAAAATATTATGGCACTGTTACCATGATTCAACTCTAAGCGCTGGACTGAGCGTTAGAAATCCGTTAGTGCGCCTAAGTTTACGTATGTATGAAAAGTGTTAGAGAAAACGGGCATTAGTGTTGGTACTGTTTATTATTAGCATTTTCCCAAATTTATTGGGATCAGCTTCCAGTCTTACCGGATGCAGCTGAATACCATTACTTTACATGCAGCGTACTGTTTATTATTATACGTCGTTAATATAATTATTACCAGCATATCATTATTTCCCAATCATGTCTTTCCGATAACAAATGAGCCACATCGATGTGTGTTGTGTGATTTGAGCGGAAGATTATATTAGCACTAAATTGAGCTTGTTTATCGTTTCCTTGAACATTACTCGATCATTAATCAACATGCTGATCATTTATCACGTCATAACATACAGCAATACGCCTTTCTTCCAGAAAAAGGGCAGGCAGTATAGTTCACACAGATTTTGTCGGGCATGTTTACAGTTGCCCGGGCACAAATTGAGAATGAACACAACGTTTTGGTACAACCAAGTTTATTTTATTTATTCATTTATACTTCATGTACAATTGTGATAGGTGGACATTCTCTACAAGTCAACCATTGGGTTAAAAAGGACAACATTGTGGTAGGGTACAAAATAATATCTAAAAATATGTAATTAATTTCGAAATTTTATAGTGAAACTTTTGTTACATCGTCTCAAACTTTTTCGTCTGTGTGTTGCATGTCGCATGACGCACGGCCGCGGAGTAGGAATAAATCGAAAGGTTACTTCACTTTCACTTTATCCCTACTCCGCGTTTTATACGCTTTGCCCTTAATGGAATATTATTCCAAAAATTTTTAGTGAAATGTCTGTAGTGTGAAAAAAAGTTTCACTTTTACCGTGGTTTCATAAAACCACACAATCCTTTTTATATAATTACATCGATACTAATACACAAATACACTAAAATAGACAAATATTTTAACAAATTTTATACCAAAATAGAAACACGACATCTGAAAATAATAAGGTACTATGGACTAGAACTTCTAATGGCGAGCTACTTCGTCTGATTTAAATAATTGTTACGAAACTTTAATGTTTATCAGAATCATTCCGTTCCTATTCACCAAAAAGAAAAACGTACTAAGAAAACTTACACATAAATAATGGTCAACATTCAGGTGAAATCCCAACAAAAATATAAAATGAAAAAGATCTCATTTTTGCAAACGGTACGACAGGTAGCGACATCTATCTGTAGCAATTAAAAGTGACAGTAACGAGTGTGTACTCGTCATAATCTGAGCACCTTGTTATTTTCGTTATTTTCATACTTTTCAGCGTATTGCTTGAGGCTTAATGAACTCTGCAGTAAAAAACTTACAAAAATTCAAACTGTAGACCCATTTTGTAAACAGTCTTGTAAGTAATCTTACGTAAATAATGGCTATAGAAAGAAACAGTTTTTTTTTTACGACTGGGAAACGAAACTTTATGATCGCCAAAATCACACAAGACACCGAAATTACTGCCTTTTCTCCTCTTCTAGTGTTTCAGTTTGGTAGAAAAAGTGGCCACTGTACTAAACACTCATCTGTGTATTATACTTTTACATCACGCTTATATTTTTTTAAAATTAAAACAGAAACCCTTATCCAGTAAACAACGACATTTTTGTGTCATAAGTAAACAAAGCGGAAAGCGCTGCCGAATCAGCAACGCATCACACCTACCCCCATGCAGCGTTTACTTATTTGTGAAGGGCTGAAGGGCTTATTTGTGTTGTCACCCCTTGTCTACTGGTGTGGCGAGTCAGCGATAGGGCAGTAGGTGAAGCGATGTTTGGGCTTAATCAAAACTTACCAATTTTTAAAAAGAAATGCGGTTTACTGCTGGGGCTGCATCTCTTAAATGTCGTAAGTGATGTTTTGAGTATGAGTGTGGAGGCTATAAGACTGGGGAAATACTTGTTCTCACAAATTTTTTTCACCACTTTCTAGATTATTCCTGTTTATAGTATTAGTCAAAAATCCTCAATACCTGTACCGTAAAATATAAAGGTTTTTGGTCCCTGCCTGTTAAGTTATAAATAGCCACTGTTCATAGTTACAGAGCAAACACCATTCCTGTGTTTAGCGTCAAAAGGTTTTTTTAGGTAAATTACTTTTTGTGACCTTGCGCTCATCATTTCGGATCCGGGAAAATTTGCGTCTATGTCATAATTGCTATGGAAAATGTCGGTGATAGCTCTTAATCGCGGTTTAGATTGTGCTGATTTGACACAATTTTGTCTTAAACGCCTATAATTTAACATAAGGCAATTATTTTACAACAGGCATTTTGAAGATACAAACTATGTATTAAAATAATAATATTGTGACCCAGTTTTTGTTAAATATCATGAATCTTAATAATTATTATTTATAGGTTTACATTCGAATCCAGTCTAGCCCGATTTACAAGTAAATTAATTAACTAAGGAATATTGCTAAATAATAATAAAGTTTAGCGTGAATTGGTAATAGGTATCGACAATTTGGTTTGGTATCGAACAGCTGGAGACACATTTCATCAAGTTGCAGGTACAGCTTGACCACTATGGAAGTTCTACCTATCTCTAGTTCGATCGTGCATGGAGTACTGTTTGCCTTTGGGATGGATCAACCAAGCACCAACTGCAAGCGTTGGAAGCTGTCTAGCGACGTGCCAAGAGGCTCATTGACAACAACTCCCTTGTCAAAGCCAAGCTCCTCCTCTAGCTCTCCTTGTAGTTATATTTCGGGGAAAATGCTTAAGAATTACACAATTTAATTCCCCCATCCGCATTCTATCATCGGACGAGCAGAGATACGACGAAACATCACAGTCATAAGGTTGAAGTTCCACGGACCCGAACAAAGTGCTATGCTTCCACGTGAAAATTATAATCTGGATCTATTAAAAGTTCGAGTCAATCGGTTTTTTTAGTCAAGTGTACTCTAGGCCACATCATCGCTTCAGATCAGGCGAGTTGTGGCCAAACGCAAACCTATTTTGTATGAAAACAAATTTATACTTATAATATTATAAATCTGAAGAGTTGTATTCCCATTTGAGCACCTATTTTTAGAGCACCTATATATTGAGCTTTATATTCGGTGCTCAATGCATTGGTGGCCAAAAAATAGGTGCTCTAGGTGCTCAAACGGGAATACTCCTTTGTTTGTTTGCTTGAACGCGGTAATCTCAGGACTTCTGATCCGATTTGAAAAAATCTTTCAGTTTTAGATAGCCCATTTATAGAGGAAGACTTTAGGCTAAATATCATCACGCTACAACGAATAGAAGCGGAGCAGCAATGAAAAATGTTGCGAAAACGGGGAAAATGTGACGCAGACGAAGTTGCGCTGGACATACATAATGTCCAGCACAACTTCGTCTAAAAAAACAGCGTTCGTAAAAAACAGCCTGAAACATAAAATGTAGAGATTTCCTCGATTTCCAAATACTTATTTTAAACAGCAAAAGTTTATTTCTTTATTTCCCACAAATTAAAGCAACATTACAGACTCGTTCAATGCGATGCAATAAGTCACAAAATACAACATCATCATCTGCTTAGCCTTTTCCCAAACTATCTTGGGGTTGGCTTCCAGTCTAACCAGATGCAGCTGAGTACCAGTATTTTAGACTGGATGTCAGACTTTTTGGCTTCTGACTATTTGTAACGACTGTCAAATATCTACAAATGACAGCCGGGACCAACGGCTTAACGTGCTTCCCGAGGCATGGAGGAAACTCGGTATGTAATTATGGTCACCCATCCACGGACCAACCTCGGCAAGCACGGCTTAACCTTAAAGATCGACCCGGGTGGCTGTTATTATTTAGCCACGATCTCCTCCTCAAAATACAACAACATAAAATAATAAAACGTAAGTAAAATGACACCCAGTAAAATATTAATATCTAATTAAACATGATAAGTTTATAGTTGCACAACTCTTCCTCAAATTATCATGTGTGCCCTTTTAATAAATCTTGGCAGGCAAAACGTGAAATATTGTTTTTTACTAAATAATAAAAGATTCACTTAAAAAATAAAATAAAACTTAACGAAGCAATTTGAACAAACAACCTGTACCACTAAGCCTTCCTTTCCTTCACTACCCTGTGTTGTCTACGCAAGTTCATTACTCGTCATCCATTGCGCGATCAGCTCCGGATTAAAAGATAGGAAAAGGTGAAAAATTACGGGACGCACCGGCGGAGATTACAAGCTGGATTACCTTCGTGTCATTTATCAACTTCGTGTCGCTACTGCTGGAGTAAGGGGGGGCTGTGGTACGAAAACATGTAGAAGCGATTGTGGGGTTTGGTTGATTACAAGTTGTTTTTTTTTTTATCAATGCTAAATTTGCCCCCGGCTTCGCTCGCGTTTTAGTTCGGTAAAGTATCCTAAGTGCTATTCCAGACTATTATTATCCCTGTGCAAAAGTTCATCCAGATCCATTCAGTAGTTTTTGCGTGGAAAAGTAATTAACGTCCATACATCCATCAATCCTCACAAACTTTCGCATTTATAATATTAAGTAAGGAAAGTACGAAAATACCCTAGTTTTATTTTTAAAAGGTTGGCAAAATGAACTGCACTGCTGAGTTGCTGAATAATTGTCTCGTTGGTCAACTTGTTGCTAATGCGACTACTAAGCTAGGAATCTTGGGTTAGATTCCCGTGTCGCGCAAAGTGTTATTGGTATATTTCCACCTGGAATTTCTCAGTATTAGCCATGGAGTCAAAACCAAAATCAAAGTAAAAAAAAACACGTAGGTCTTTTTTTTTTATTATTTATTTAATCGAAAATGGTACAGAGTTTTATTTTAATTTAACAACTGCCAAACTGCAAAGCAATTTGTCGGCAGTATACATGGCTACTTATAAAACGTCGACAAAAAAGTGCTCGGTTCGGGTTGGTCGTTTCCTATGGCGAAGAACCGAGAAGAAACTTCATGGTTACATGGATTAGTTTCCGTGGTTCCGTCTGGATCTGTGCCCGATTGACGGCAATAGGCTCGCTCCTCATTACATTGTCATAACTGGCAAGATGTGGGTCTATTACAGTTACACCTCTGCCTTACACTTCGGCGATTACAAGCGTGATGTTACAACATGTCGAAAATGTCGTTTCAATACTTCCTGACAATAACTTAGCAATATTATTGCTATAAACAATTTCCGAACGATTCTTATTACTTATCGGTTGATTTTAATTATTTGTTTTAACAAATGGATTGGTTTTGTAAGTTATCTTATCAAAATAAAAATAATACGAGCAGTCTAACAATTTTGGTTTACTTTAAGTTTTTTAATTAATTTAAAAACAATAAAATAAATTCACTTGAAGTACCATCATAGCAATAACGTTGGAAATGTCTTGTCATGTCTTTCGCTTATAACTTGTCCCCCGCCCAAGGCCGCTCAGTGACAGTGACGCTAGGGCGGGCAAACATCCCGATAACTAATACTTGCCCAGGAATATTTGACACCAAGAAAAACTATCCTAATTCACTTCCTCTCCCTCATTTTGAACATTTCTTCATACTTATTAGTTCCTGAGAAAAGTAACAGAGCAAAGTGTTAGCGAAATAAAATTAATGGAACAATTATTTAATAATGTTTTATGTATTTTTGTAAAGATTATTTTGTGAATAACTGTCTGAACTTAACATTGTTAATCTTTGATAAACCATTTTACATATAACATAATATCATGCTTATAATCCCCGAAAGGGTTAGGCAGAGGTGAACCTAATAGCACACCTAGATTTCGGCAGTTAAGTTTAAATCCCCGTGTAATATGAGGCGGAGAGCAGCGGTGGCCCAGTGGTGGCCCCGACATACAAGCAGTAAGCCGTAGGTTCGAACCCAGGCAGGCGCATTACTTTGTGTAATTTATTTCATCACCCCTGCTCTCAAAACGGTGAAGGAAAACATCGTGACGAAACCGGCATGTCCTAGAACTAATAATTTGAAGACATGTGACATCTACCAACCCGCACTGGGCCCGCGTTGTAGATTAAAGCCCAATCCCTCTCTAAGAGAGGAGGCCTGTGTCCCAGCAGTGAGAACAATATAGGCTGATGATGATGAATATGAGGCGAGCCTATTGCCATCAACCGGGCACAAATCTACACTCCGTGGCTGCTTACAATATCTCATGCAAACAAGAAGTATTGTTTCTTCTAGTTTCGTGCCTCGACTGAATGATTTGTCTTGTAATTGTAACAAGCTACTGATTTAAAAGAGTGTCCATGGAGTTTCTTGCCCATTCTTCTCCATAGAGATCTACGCTTTGGAATGGGCAACTACAGTACTTTCACAGTTATTATGTCTTGTGACTGGGACTGTAGCTTCATTTTTACTGTTGTTCGACTATTCAAAAGTGTCTGTAAGTGGCCTACTTACACTGAAAAAAATAAGCAGTAAAAACAATCGAAAAAACATAGAACTGTACTGCTTTAAACAGTAAAATATGAGCCTAACGTTTAAAGCAGTAACTTTTAATGAGCCGAAAACAGTAAAAGCTTGACAATAATTTTTAATGTTTCAAACATTTAAAAAAAATTAATGTTTAAGACAGTAATTTTTTTTAATGTTTGAAACATTAAAAATAATTAATGTTTAAAACATTAAAAATAATTAATGATTAAAACATTAAAAGAACTTAAATGTTTTAATACTCTTTAAAACGGTAAAAAATAATGTGCATACACAGTAGCGGGTACTGCAAGTTCACAGTTACAGGTAACGTTTAGGAGAGTACTTTTTAATGTGCGTGCACAGTAGCGAGTAATGAATTTCACAGTTGCATTTAACGAGAAGGATAGTACTTTCTAATGTGCATGCACAATAGCTGGTAATGAGCTTCACAGATACATTTAATGAGAAGGATAGTACTTTGTAATTTGCGTGCACAGTAGCGAGTAATGAATTTCACAGTTGCATTTAACGAGAAGGATAATACTTTCTAATGTGCATGCACAAATAGCTGGTAATGAGCTTCACAGATACATTTAACGAGAAGGATAGTACTTTTTAATGTGCATGCACAGTAACGGGTAATGAATTTCACAGTTAAAGGTAACGAGAAGGATAGTACTTTTTAATATGCATGCACAGTAGCGGGTATTGAGTTTCAGTTACATTTAACGGAAAGGGTAGTACTTTTTAATGTGCGTGCACAGTAGCGGGTAATGAATTTCACAGTTGCATTTAAAGAGAAGGATAGTACTTTTTAATGTGCATGCACAGTAGCTGGTAATGAGCTTCACAGTTGCACCTAACGAGAAGGATAGTACTTTTTAATGTGCATGCACAGTAGCGGGTAATGAATTTCACAGTTAAAGGTAACGAGAAGGATAGTACTTTTTAATGTGCGTGCAGAGTAGCGGGTAATGATTTTCACAGTTGCACCTAACGAGAAAGATAGTAATTTTTAATGTGCATGCACAGTAACGGGTAATGAATTTTACAGTTAAAGGTAACGAGAAGGATAGTACTTTTTAATATGCATGCACAGTAGCGGGTAATGAATTTCAGTTACATTTAACGGAAAGGGTAGTACTTTTTAATGTGCGTGCACAGTAGCGGGTAATGAATTTCACAGTTGCATTTAACGAGAAGGGTAGTACTTTTTAATGTGGATGCACAGTAGCTGGTAATGAGCTTCACAGTTGCACCTAACGAGAAGGATAGTACTTTTTAATGTGCATGCACAGTAGCGGGTAATGAATTTCACAGTTAAAGGTAACGAGAAGGATAGTACTTTATAATGTGCGTGCACAGTAGCGGGTAATGAGTTACACAGTTACAGGTAACCTGAAGAATAGTACTTTTTAATGTGCATGCACATTAAAAAGTACTATTATTCACGTTACTTGTAACTGGGCACTAACCGTACCCGCAACTGAGCATACACATAACAAATATTATCCTTCACATTACCTGTAACTGAGCAAGTACAGTAGCGAGTACTGCACGTGTACAGTAGCAGGTGGCGTGAAATAAAAAAAAATGTTCTTTAGGACATTTATTTTAAAATTATCATACGTATTAAAGTAGTAAAATTCTTATATTTACCACAAATTAAATGGAAAACCAAACAAAATATTTACACTTAGATAATTTAAAGATACTTATTGTAAAAGATCTATTTTTTCATGATACATGAAATCTCTTAAGGGGTCATTGTACTCATCATTATGAACAGCTTTTACTATGGGACAAAACTCTGAATAGCGAAAAAAAAAAACAGCTATTCCACATATTTTGACGAGATATTGCGAACATATTGTAGAGAAAAGCAGTTCTTTTTTTCGTGATTTAGGGTTTGGTCCTATAGTAAAAGTTGTTCATAATGATGAGTACAATGACCTCTTAAGAAATTTCGTGTATGAACAGATAGACCTTATATGCACAGTCATTTCAGTTCAAAATTTAAGTGCAATATTTATAATTAAGTAAAATACCAAAACAATTATATCCAATGGATTTAGAATTAAGTAAATTGAAACAAGGTTCTTCTAGTCTTATGGGTAATTGCTACTGAATAGGTATTAAATTGGTAAAATTCTTATATTTACAACAAAATAAATGGAATTCAAACCCAAATATTTACACATAAATAACTTAAACATAATATATTGTATACACATCGTCAATTGTCAACGAGTGTTGTTGTGTTTTTAATACGTTGATCTTTATACCTAAAATTTAATTTTTAAACTGTTGTTGTAATCAAAACAGTCCGAAATTTAAGTACAATAATTATAATTACTTCCGTTTCCGGATACGCAAAAAGTCAGTCGCTAAGTCAAACGCTCTCGCAAATATTTCATTAAAAGTGAGAAATATTAAACATCGAGTGTAAAAGTGCCACCCCAAATAGTTTCCACACGCGTGTGTTTCGAAACATAAAACAAAAACAACAGAAATAAGCATTCAAAGTGAGAAATTACGAAACATAATATTGTAAAACCAAACCGTGTTTGAGGTTAAGTGTCAAACATAGACATAGACAACAGCCAGCTGCCACAGTGCTACCAACTTACGAAAAAAAAAAAAAAAAAAAAAGATTCGTTCAGAAACCTCAAGAGAAACTACGTTTCGTTTCACTTCACAATGGCAGCCGAGCTGTCACCAGAGATGTCGTTACTCTTCACTAAATTGACAGAGCAACTAAACATACAAACAACCACAATAACTGACAATATCACAACAGCTGTATTAGTGAAAGTGGATGAGAAAATTAAACCGATCATAGAAGAGAATGAAAAACTCAAGAAAGAAGTGGAATTATTAAATAACAAGATACTAAATCTCGAGACAAGCAGTAAGAGAAACAACATATTAATTCACGGGCTCCAAGAAACTAAAGAAGAAGGTATCGAAGACCTAAATACTCTAGTAATATCTACGATGAAGGATATCGAAGTGGAAATTGAAGCAGGCGAAATCGACAGAGTTCAGAGGCTGGGAAAAAGGGGAGAAAATGATCAAAAAGTAAGACCAATCCTACTTGCAACAACAACACTGCAGAAAAAAATCAAGATCTTGAAGAACAAAAAGAAACTACAAGGAAACGTCTACATTACTCATGACCTACCAAAAACAGTACTACAGAAGAGAAAGGAAAACAAGCAAAAAAACACAGATAAAATAGATATTGAGAAAAGGAAAAGATCGGAAACCCCAAGCCCTGGCAACCAAAGTACAACAACTTCGAAACTACAGAAAACAAGCACCAAGGACACTTTTCAGAAAGGCGCGCTCCAAACCGATGCCTTTCAATACATGCGGGAGAGGGCATACTCGCTATCAGACAGAAACACATACCGCAACTAACACACCTTTTATAAACCAAGAAGCACCAAGTAACGCCAACATATTACCGGAAATCAGGAACAGAACAGAAACAACAACATTAAATAAGAATAAACAAAAAATCCAATTCCCCAATCCGGCTGGTCCCCGTGGGGAGAACGACCACTACCCTCCATCAAACAACGATGAAAAAGAAAGAAAAATCAAATTGAATACAACACATCAACTAAAAATCTGCACGTACAATGTAAGATCATTATCAACAAGAGAAAGACTACTAGAGCTAAACAACTCCATAGAAAATATAGACTGGGACATTATAGGACTAGCAGAAACCAGAAGAATGGGCCAAAAGATCGAAGAATATGAAAACTATATCCTATGTTATATAGGCGAAACAGCAGGCCTGCATGGAGTAGGTTTCCTGATAAAGAAAATGTTCAAAAATAATATAATAAACTTCCAAGGAATATCTGAAAGAGTCGCAATCCTAAAACTTAAATTCGAAAAATTGGCACTTACCATAATCCAAGCGTATGCACCCACTGTAAGCTCAAGCGAAGAAGAAATTGTAAGGTTTTACAACAACCTAAAGAAAGCACAAGAGCTATCAGACAAACACATGTTCGTGGTCGGTGATTTCAATGCGAAGATCGGGCAACCAAAACCAGAAGAAAACATGATAATGGGAAAATTTGGATATGGAAGAAGAAACAGCAGGGGAGAACGCCTTATACAGTATGCAAACGAGTACAAACTGTCCATAATGAACACATTTTTCAAAAAGAAGCAATCCCGCAGATGGACATGGATATCGCCCGACCAGACAACAAGAAACGAAATCGATTATATTTTGACCAACATTCCAAAGTCTGTAGCTAATGTGGAAGTACTCAATTCAGCCAATTTTCCATCAGACCACAGAATGCTCAGATGTTCGCTAATGATTCAAACACCCAAAATTAGTCGAAAATCATTCAAAGTATCAACAAGCCTACTTAAAACTACAACCGAAAGAGAAACTTACACTCAAAACCTAGAAAAATACTCTAAATCACTCGACAAAATCTTAGAAACCGAAAATGACATACAAACTATAAGTTACCAACTAGAACAGCTAATAACAAAAAGTCTCAAACTCGAAAACAAAACAAAAACCCACGAACACAAAATACTGACTATTGAAACGTTGGACCTAATAGCTAGACGTGGGAAACTAATACTACAAAAAAACAAAACAAAGGAAGAGAAAAATGAATTAAAACAATTATTTAAAAAAACAAAAAATGCTATCAGAGAAGACTACAACACTTATAGAAAGACAATCATCGAAAAAAACCTCACAACGTTTCGAAGTTCAAAACGAGCCAACAAAGAACTGTCAACACATAAAATATGGATTCAGAGCCTGGGGGACGGTCAGAGCAAGGCAAGAAACAGGAAAGATGCTCTCAGGTGCGCTACAGACTTCTATAGAAGCCTCTACAGAAAGTCTCCAGGAGAGGAATTGGTCACTGATGAAAGCAAATACAAAAAAGGAGAAGACAAAGAACAAACCCAACAAACAATAGACCCAATAAGTGAAATGGAAGTATTCAGACACATAAAAACACTGAAAACAGAAAAAAGTCCAGGACCAGATAATCTGACTAATGAATCATTAAAAATCGGAGAACGGATTCTAATCCCATACTTGACAACACTCTTTAACCGGATTTTAGAATCCGAACAAATACCAGAACAATGGGGTCTTTCACACATAGTACTACTTTACAAGAAAGGAAACCCATTAGACATAGGTAACTACAGGCCTATTAGTATGTTATCGGCTGTATATAAGCTGTTTTCGTCGATCTTACTTAGCAGAATAGCACCGAACATAGACAAAAACCAACCAATGGAACAAGCAGGGTTTCGTCCGAACTATTCAACCAGTGACCATATCCACACAATGGACCAACTAATAGAGAAATACCAGGAATTTAATAAACCTCTTTATGTAGCATTTGTTGACTATTCAAAAGCTTTCGACAGTATTACACATACATCTATATGGGAAGCACTTAAAAATAACGACATACATGAAAAATACATAAATCTCATAAAGAATGTGTATTCAAAAAGCGTGAGTAGAATAAAACTAGAAAGGAAAGGTGAAGAGTTTCCTATAGAAAGAGGTGTGAAGCAGGGAGATCCGCTCTCGCCGAAGTTATTCATTGCGGTCCTTCAAGATATCTTCCAAAATATTGATTGGACAAACAAAGGGGTGTGGATACTAAACAGACGTCTAACCCATTTAAGATTCGCTGATGATATAGCTCTTTTTAGTGAAACTGCCACAGACCTAGAAAAAATGCTTCAAAACCTCGACAAAGAAAGCAAGAAAGTAGGATTGGAAATGAATACCAGCAAAACAAAAATAATGACCAATAATATTCAAACCCCAATAAAGATAGATGGAAGGGCGATAGAATATGTCAACGAATATATATACCTCGGAAAACTTATGTCATTTGACACCAATCGAAATGAGAATGAAGTAGACAGAAGAATAAACACAACATGGAAAAAATATTGGGCACAGAAAGAAATCCTCAAAGGAAATTACAATCTGAAGTTAAAGAAGATCATAATGGATTCATGTATCTTGCCCTCCTTAACATTTGCAAGTCAGACTTGGACTTTCACTAACAAGTCTAAAAACAAAATCCTCTCGTGCCAGCACGCCATGGAAAGAAGTATCCTGAAACTAAGAAGAATAGACAAAACACGAAATGCTGACATACGCAATAAAACAAAACTTACGGATGCACTGAAACAAGCCATGACACTGAAATGGAAGTGGGCAGGCCATATAGCTAGGTACCAGGATAACAGATGGACATTACAAACAACAAAGTGGCTTGGTCCCACTGGAAAGAGACAAAGAGGACGACAAAAGAAACGATGGGTTGATGATATCGTGAAAACGGCTGGGAAAAACTGGATGTACATAGCCCAAGACAAACAAAAATGGAAAAAGATGGAGGAGGCTTTTTACCCTACAGGGGCCATACAATAAAATATATTTTATAAATCTCTTTTAGTAACTAAGTTTGTAATAGTATGGATAAATAAAGCTTAAATAAATAAATAAATAAAATTATAATTAAGTAAAATACCCAAACAATATTATATCCATTACGTAAGGTTGGTCAGGTCGAAAATTCTCAAACATCCAGAAAAAAAAATCAAATAAAGCTTTGACGCACTTCTGCAGCGGAGATTCTCTTCTTTTTTAAGTGAACAGGTCCAATAATGTGGGGAATAAGGAGTAATACAGCGAGAACGCTCGTTTCAGGATCTTGATCTGTCAAGCAACAAGAACAAAAATTAGTTACTGTCATTTTTAATAATAATTTTTAGTAATCCATGAATTTCACTGATATTCATGACACTTAAAAGTGTCTAGAAATGAATGAATCTATATTACACTATAACATCTACTGTAAACCCATGAAAATCAATAAATATATTGAATCGAATTGATTATTTTGACTTTGAAATTGGCAGGGCTCCGACCAACCAAAATGTTATCTAGACTAGAATGATTCATTTAATTGAAGCATGGTATTTAAAGAGGGTGTATACACATGTCGCAGCCAGCTGGTTAAAAACCGCAACTCTTTTGGGTGGCTAGGCAGTTACTTAAACGACGGTATTTATTAAGCGGCTAGAAATAGTCCAGCCAAATAAATGATTGACACATTACTTTATTTGGTGGAACTATACTATGAGTATAGCAAACTCACCTTGCGCTAGTTTCTTAAGTTCCTCTTCAAATGGTGATCGTCTTGATAAGGTTTTAGATATATTGAGTAATTTGCTCTTTAGTAACGGTAGTTTATCATCTAATGAATGTTCATTTTCAGGGTACCAGTGATTGAAGTCAGCAGTCAGCTGAAATAAATTGATGTAGTTTGAGAAACCTTAAAAGTTTATGACTAAAGTAATACATTAAGAACTCGATAGTCTGTAGTAAAAAAAATTACCAATTCATGTCCCCAAGAGCGCTTCAAACATGGGAATTCTTGGATATAAGACTCTTTTTCATTTGAGAGAACATGTTGCTTCCGATACTGGTTGGTGCTTTGCCACTTTTCTGCACACAAGGCATAATTATCAGAAGAGCAACGTAACCACTCCAGGCACTCCTCTTCCTCTTGCGTGATGGATATTTTATTATTATGTAAACTAACACTGTTACATGTAGATGTAGACGGTTCTGGAGTTAACGTCTTCTCTAGAGAGCGTCGTGCTCGCGGTTGATACACTTTTTGTCTTCGGTACTTGGCTTTTAAATTTACCACTGCGTCCTAAAGCCGGCCGTGAGCTCGTTGTATTCCAGCTTTTGGTTTGGTTTAATAACAATGTAGATTTTCTGAAGGAAATAACCGTTCTGAAAAGAAAAAAAACAACAAAATATAAAAACATAAGACCCCAAAAGAAGTATAATCCATTAAAAGTGCCAGCGAAGCTTACTTATCTCGCTAAGCCAACTTAAATATATATCAGCAGTTACATTTGACCTGGGGTCATGTCTAAGAATTTCCTTTGAAATTACTCGTACTAATATTTTTCTACATTGTTCTCCCAATGTCTTTTCTTGATCATGTTGAAGTAGCAGTTTACCATCTGGAGTAGTTGCCAAGAGCAAAGCAAGATCCTAAAAATAAAAACATGTCACTAATCGTCTTATATAGTTTTATACAGGATGTTTGGAAGCTAGGTTAAAAGCTCATAATGCTCCAAATGGTGTCAACTATCACCCCTTAAGGCTTTGCACCCAGCTTCCAAACATCCACCACTGATCACTACCCAATGATCACTACTTATTAGAAAAAACCAACAACAATAAACGATTTTCATGCTGCATTCACCAATGGATAGAGTGATTCTCGAGGAAGGTTTTAGTATATAATGTCAAGCGGGCGGGTGATAACCGCCGCGAGTATCAGCTAGTATTGAATGAATATAGTACCTCCTGTTTTACACTCCGTCGATAAAACGTCACAGTTTTGCACTAATCGGTTTCGCATCACGTCACACTAGTCATGAAAAAGAAATTCAATTCAAATTATTGCATAATGAAGGGTGAACTGTTTTTGAACGATACCTACCTAGTACTTTTTGTGCCTTCACAGTAGCGGCGGGTAATGAATGTCACATTTATATATAACGAGAAGGCTAGTACATTTTAATGTCAACAGTAGCGACCCATAACCTTTTTTTTTTCAAGATGGCTACGATTACACAATAAAGGATAAATTAAATTGAATTTAGAACATCGTGTGCACTAAGTTTGTGAATTCAAAACATAATTAAACCTATTTACTTCTACCTCCATGATGCCGAATTTATCATACAACCTTTTTTAGTAGTACAATCATGATTTATCTCAAAAATAAACACAAATTACACCTGTCATTAGCTAAGCCACACAAACTAACATTATAGAGGTAAACTATTTATTTAACCAAAACCTTTTTTTCCTAAAATTTTCAAATGGAACTTCTTTCAATGTTCAAGTTTTTGTGTGGCTAGTTTAATCTATTCATTAAGGTAATTTAGAATGAGCTGTCCTTTCGTAAGTATTTCCATTTTAGTAACATAACAATTCTCATAGAGAGGAGGCCTGTGTCCCAGCAGTGGGAACATAATAGGCTAATGATGATGATGATGATGAACATAACAATCATCACGAACATAGAAATGGTCTAAGTAGTATTTATATAAACCTATAAATGTAGGTAACAAAGTTCATGAAATGGCTTACCTCTAAACACATCAATGTATTTTTCAAATCCCTGAGGAGCATCGCTGTGGTCTCAATCTCGTCACCCATGATATATTCTTCAATTTAATCAAATAGACACAAGTTTTTTTTCTGTGCACGTATGTACGCGTAGCTGGCACAACTCACAAGATTCAAAATTTCAAATGAAAGAAATAAATATGGTGGCCGGCGGGGAACGTTAACGGTGTTGCCAACAATTAGGGCGTTTGTGCACTACAAGGAATTTTACTGTCCGGAAGTCCGATTTTTTACGTTCCGATATGGCACGCCATAAATGTTTATACTAGTTTGTGCACTATACGTAATTTTACCGTCCGAATTGTTACTTTTCCCCATGCCGCCGGGTCGTTTTTCCGGTCCGAGATGACATCAATGAAAAACGTGTTTATGCTTGTGCACTGCGTCCGCGATCGGTATTATTCATAAGATGAATCGAAGAGATCGGACAGTATATAAAAAAATCTTTCGTTCTGCCTCAATTCATTGTGGTTTATGTATAACCCTGTCAGGTACCTTTCACTTATAAGGAGATGAACCCAATTTTTTTTTCTTCTACGTCTTCACACCACCCGTTACAAAGAAACCTACTCTAAATTGCGCTGCACCGATCCGAGTAAAGACGGACAAGTGCACAAGATGGATCATCCGTGTTTCTCATGCCACATCGGACCGTAAAAAATCGGACTGCAGGACAGTAAAATTCCTTGTAGTGCACAAACGCCCTTAAAACTAACTTTCCACCAGAGTCAACATCTCAGAGTGCTTACATAAAGAATGCATTTTTTTAAGTACTGATTTATCCATATACGGGGCAGTACCAATCGTGTACATGATGTCTTCGAATTCGTCGGACGATGAGTTTTTCTCCTCGAAAGTGTTCATTAAGAAATAAAAAAGGACAATAAACAAAGACATAAAAATAAAACATCTAATGAAACACATTACACATACATACAAAGTTCAATACACACACAAGACATACACTCAAAGAAAACACAAACATAAAAAGTTCAATGAATCCATGATAATATATTATATAATATTATTTATTAATCTCCTATAATAAATAATAATATTAATAATAATAATATATCTAATATTTGTCAATCATATTTCTGTTGCTGTGTAATTTGTGTCTTTTGTCCCACAATGGTGGCTTAGCAAAAACCAATGCTATTAAAACATTGCAATCCAAATCACCAAACACCACCAGAAAACCACTAACGAAAAACTGCCCTACTCTCATAGTTGCAAAATTTACCACTAAACAATTTTTAGTTATTATGGAAGAAAACAATAAGTATAAATAATCATTGGTTTCTTTTATGATAACGTAATTCTAACAATCAATAAATCGATATTATTATTTTAACTACTAAAACCCCGGGTCGAAACCACCAGTTTTAGAGGAAAATCCACTAGGCTGGCAACACAAACTGCCGCAACAGACGTGATCACGTGACGTTTACCCAAGAAAGAAGCGAGTTTCGACTTGTTTTATTTTGGTTCAATCAAGCAGTTCTTTTTAATGTCAAGAGACAGTAATTTTAATCGTTTGAAATTCATCGTAGGTATAAACAATCCGTTTTCAATTTACATATTTAACTCGTTGCCAACAAATCGAAGTTAGGTTCAAATTCAGACAGTTCAGTCACAATATCATCTCAGCGACAATCAATGTAAATCAAAATTTACTGCCACATAACGTTAACTTTTGTCGAACCATGATGTAGTTTTAATGTGCTATCTGTTAAATGAAATGTTTTATTAGATTAGTTTTAACGATCAAACCATTACAATTTACTGCCACATCACGTTTAGTGTTTCTCGAATCATGTTCAGTCAGTTTTAACGTGATATCTGTTAAGTGAAATGTTTTGTTTGATTAGTTTTACTGATCAAACCATTACAATTTACTGCCACATAACGTTAAATTTTGTCGAACCATGTTCAGTTAGTTGTAATGTGATACCTGTTAAATGAAATGTTTTATTTGATTAGTTTTAACGATCAAACCATTAAAATTTACTGCCACATAACGTTAAATTTTGTCGAACCATAATCAGTTAGTTTTAACGTGATATCTGTTAAGTGAAATGTTTTGTTTGATTAGTTTTACTGATCAACCCATTACAAATTACTGCCACATAACGTTAAATTTTGTCGAACCATGATCAGTTAGTTTTAATGTGATATCTGTTAAGTGAAATGTTTTGTTTGATTAGTTTTACTGATCAAACCATTACAATTTACTGCCACATAACGTTAAATTTTGTCGAACCATGTTCAGTTAGTTGTAATGTGATACCTGTTAAATGAAATGTTTTATTTGATTAGTTTTAACGATCAAACCATTAAAATTTACTGCCACATAACGTTAAATTTTGTCGAACCATAATATGTTAGTTTTAACGTGATATCTGTTAAGTGAAATGTTTTGTTTGATTAGTTTTACTGATCAACCCATTACAAATTACTGCCACATAACGTTAAATTTTGTCGAACCATGATCAGTTAGTTTAAATGTGATATCTGTTAAATGAAATGTTTTATTTGATTAGTTTTAACGATCAAACCATTACAATTTACTGCCAAATAACGTTAAATTTTGTCTAACCATGATCAGTTAGTTTTAATGTGCTATCTGTTAAATGAAATGTTTTATTCGATTAGTTTTACTGATCAAACCATTACAAATTACTGCCACATAACATTAAATTTTGTCGAACCATGATCAGTTAGTTTTAATGTGATATCTGTTAAATGAAATGTTTTATTTGATTAGTTTTACTGATCAACCCATTACAAATTACTGCCACATAACGTTAAATTTTGTCGAACCATGATCAGTTAGTTTTAATGTGATATCTGTTAAGTGAAATGTTTTGTTTGATTAGTTTTACTGATCAACCCATTACAAATTACTGCCACATAACATTAAATTTTGTCGAACCATGATCAGTTAGTTTTAATGTGATATCTGTTAAATGAAATGTTTTATTTGATTAGTTTTAACGATCAAACCATTACAATTTAATGCCAAATAACGTTAAATTTTGTCGAACCATGATCAGTTAGTTTTAATGTGCTATCTGTTAAATGAAATGTTTTATTCGATTAGTTTTACTGATCAAACCATTACAATTTACTGCCACATCACGTTTACTGGTCTCGAATCATGATCAGTCAGTTTTAACGTGATATCTGTTAAATGAAATGTTTTATTAGATTAGTTTTACTGATCAAACCATTACAATTTACTGCCACATCTCGTTTACTGTTTCTCGAATCATGATCAGTCAGTTTTAACGTGATATCTGTTAAATGAAATGTTTTATTCGATGAGTTTTACTTATCAAACCATTACAATTTACTGCCACATCTCGTTTACTGTTTCTCGAATCATGATCAGTCAGTTTTAACGTGATATCTGTTAAATGAAATGTTTTATTCGATGAGTTTAAACGATCAAACCATTAAAATTTACTGCCACATAACGTTAACTTTTGTCGAACCATGATCAGTTAGTTCTAATGTACTATCTGTTAAATGAAATGTTTTATTCGATTAGTTTTACTTATCAAACCATTACAATTTACTGCCACATCATGTGTACTGTTTCTCGAATCATGATCAGTCAGTTTTAACGTGATATCTGTTAAATGAAATGTTTTATTCGATCAGTTTAAACGATCAAACCATCAAAATTTACTGCCACATAACGTTAACTTTTGTCGAACCATGATCAGTTAGTTCTAATGTGTTATCTGTTAAATGAAATGTTTTATTCGATTTGTTTTACTTATCAAACCATTACAATTTACTGCCACATCACGTTTACTGTTTCTCGAATCATGATCAGTCAGTTTTAACTGGATATCTGTTAAATTAAATGTTCAATCATTAAACGTTACTGTTTTGCTTTTTAATGTTTTACAAACATTCATTTTTACTGTAAAAAGTCAGTAAATCTTAATGTTATAGCTTTAATGTGCGGTAGTAACATTTTATTTTTTTCAGTGTAATAGTACATTGTTACCCTAGGGGTGAAAGTTACTTATTTAGTCCCGAGACGGGGTTTGGCGCCCGAACGAAGTGAGGGCGCCAATAGTTCGAGGGATAAGTCTTTGACCCGAGGTAAACACTGTGCTTTTCATTACGAATACAAGGAAATAAAAACGGATGGTATTTAAAAGTACTTCAATTTATTCCCATTTCATTTACCTAATTTTGCCTGTGTTCCACCAAATATACTGAATGTGCACCAAAATATGTTCATTAAAATATGTCATAACGAGCATCTATTTAACAACTGTTGCAAATTTGTAAAAATAGTAATACACCTAATTTTAAAAACAAGCATTTATTTTTTTAGTTTTACGACGTAGCCTACGCGGCCTACGCGGGGCTCCTATTTCTGTCTACAGGGTTTAAAATAACCTAACACGAAGGGGATGTCGGGGTCTTAGTTCGCTCGCTCCGCTCGCTCACTAGACCCCGCCATCTCCTTCGAACCTAACCTGTCCAAGTCGGGGTGCCCCAAGAAGTCAGGAATATTTGGTGCACGATCAGTATTTTTCGGGGAAGAATAAAATAGTTATTGTTACAATAGAATATTTGCAGCGCACTACAATAAAAAAGTGTTATATCTTGGTGTTAATTTGGAATTTGTTTGATGTAACATAATTATTTTGTTGGCCGAGTAGTTTAATTATAGTAAAACAATTAAACGGGTTTAAGATCAATATTTTAGAAATGCATACATAGATGGACCTTTAGATTCTTGGTGAACACAAAAATATTATCCAATAAAAACATGAATTAGCTAAAGAAAAAATTATTAATTTTTATTTTACATAAATCAAAAACTTTTCCCGCCAATTTTTTTTTTTCTGTGGCCAGCCAGCTATTCAGCCATTATTTTTCATTTTCATAATTGAAAAAATGGTAAATATTTTGCCCAAATCTATGTTATTTTAAAGGAATTGTTTAAACTGAATTATAATAAAGTTATTAAAAAAATATAGATTCTTTAATCAATACTTAACTTTAAGTTATTTCAATTTTACATCGTGGCTGCATAGAAAGTTGGAAAATGGTTCAATAAAAATGTGAAAATAGAACTAGTTTTTTTTAATAATTTGGCATCTGTCAGTTGAAAGCGATTCTCCCTAGGGATGGAAAGTATTACTTTCAACCCGCTCTTCAGGCAACTTCAGATCTACTTTCAGAGTATGAGTAATGAAAAATAAATGATTTTGATTTGATCTCAAGAACGACTGCTGAGCACGAGGACCTGGGTTAGATTCCCGGGTCGTACAAAGTGTTATTGGGTTTTTTCACCAGGATTTTTTTCAGTATCAGCCAGGGAGACCAGATTTCTGCCCGGTTGATGGCAATAGGCTCGGCCCCATTACATGGGACTTAACACAACTGGTGAACTGTGGGTTTACTGTAAGGTACGTGTCTGCCTAACCCTTCAAGGATTTCAACGTGTGATGATATGTTATGATTATTGTTTCCAATAATACAAGGTGTTGTTTTGCATCCTCGTCAAATTCAAGGAGGTAACTATGCTAATGATTCTCGTCCCGAACCAGTAATAAAATGGGTAGGTAATTTTTACTTTTTTCTTATTTGCGGAAATCGGTAAGTGTGAACCACCCGTGTTTTAGAATTAGAATTAGAATTAGAATTAGAATTTATTTATTTGTGAGAATGTAGTTTTACATAGTATGGTGTTAGTATTTTGTTCAGTTCAATACATTCTACCACAAGATGTGGTGTACAAATATTCAGATGTCATTTACAGTCCAATACATTTTAAGATTTGTGATACAATAAGTCCAATATGAATTAGTAATATTATTAGAATTAAAATTAAAAAGGTAATCGTTATAATAAGTAAGTAAGTAGGTACATGTCATCTTGGATTGTTGCAGTATTCCATATATTCGCTAATGTCATAAAAGCAATTATCCAACAAAAAAAAAAAAAATTTAAAAATTTTAAAAGCGGCCCGTCTGATACTCGCCCTATAACCGCGCATCCACACATACAAACAATCTCAAATGTTTATTTGATAATTTCTTATTCCCTAAACCAAGTTAAGGGGGTTATTCTGAAATACTGAAAAACTTAAGCAACCAAAAAAATCTGCGTTTTCTTAATAATTAACTAGATACCGTAATTTTAATTGATTTTTTATAATTTTTTCTGACAACCTCCTGAATTTCGACGAGGATGCAAAACAACATCTTGTATAAATAAGATAACGTAGTATTTTCCAAACCGCAAAGCAAACCGACACCGTTGTCTACAAAGTGAGTAAAAGGCTGAAACCCCAGTCCTGGCAATTATTATTCAGCCATGAAACTTCTGAAATACATTTTTTCATTAACATTTCAGCTGTTTTTCAGTGCGACGGGAATCCGCGATCCGACTTATATCGATGTGAAGTGAGTATCAAGGAGTTCGTTAGTTTTAGTTGTTTTTTGTAACGTTCGTGTAGCGTCAGCAACAATACTATTAAAGAAAAACTTTTTTTTTATTACATAACGCCTGAAATCCCTGAAGGGTTAGCGCAGAGGTTAACCTGATATTACACGCACATTACACTAATTTTGTTGAAGTCTCATGTAATGGGAGCCTATTGCCATCAACCGAGCACAAATACAGACTCCGTGGCTGCTGCTTAGAAATTGCTGATAGAAAAATAAAAATACAATTTTCCCAATCCGGGATTCAAACCGAGGATCTCATGCTCAGCATTCGAGATGGTAACTACAAGACCAACGAGGCAGTCCAGAAAGATATCCTAACTAATACAAGGTGTTGTTTTGCATCCTCGTCAAATTCAAGGAGGTAACTATGCTAATGATTCTCGTCTCGAATCAATAATAAAATGGGTAGGTATTTTTTTTTTTTTCTTATTTACGGATATCGGTAAGTGTGAACCACCCGTGTTTTAAACGCGGCCCGTCTGGTTCTTGCCCTATAACCTCGCTTACGCTCATACAAACAATCTCAAACGTTTATTCGATAATTTCTTATTCCCTAAACCACGTTAAGGGGCTTATTCTGAAATATTGTCAAACTTAAAAAACTAAAAAAATCAGCGTTTATTAATAATTAACTTGGTACCGTAATTTTAATTAATTATTTGTGTCTTTTGTGACCACCTCCTGAAATTTGACGACTATGCAAAACAACACCTTGTATTATAAATGCGAACCGATCATCATGAAACTTTGTACACATATTCTTAGAGGTATTAGAAGTAACATAGGCTATATATCATCACGCTACGACCAATAGGAGCGGAGCAGCAATGAATTTTTTTACAAAAACGAGGAAAATGTGACGCAGATGGAAATGCGCGGGACAGCTAGTATATATACATACAGATTTACCAAAAACTCTTCATCTCTGACTATCTAATAGAGGATTACAAGAAAATTAAGATCGTAATATGTCCATTCAATAAAAATATTATGGCACTGTTGGCATGATTCAACTCTAAGTGCTGGACTGAGCGTTGGAAATCCGTTAGTGCGCCTAAGTTTACGTATGTATGAAAAGTGTTAGAGAAAACGGGCATTAGTGTTGGTACTGTTTATTATTAGCATTTTCCCAAATTTATTGGGACCAGCTTCCAGTCTTACCGGATGCAGCTGAATACCATTACTTTACATGCAGCGTACTGTTTATTATTATACGTCGTTAATATAATTATTACCAGCATATCATTATTTCCCAATCATGTCTTTCCGATAACAAATGAGCCACATCGATGTGTGTTGTGTGATTTGAGCGGAAGATTATATCAGCACTAAATTGAGCTTGTTTATCGTTTCCTTGAACATTACTCGATCATTAATCAACATGCTGATCATTTATTACGTCATAACATACAGCAACACGCCTTTCTTCCAGAAAAAGGGCAGGCAGTATAGTTCACACAGATTTTGTCGGGCATGTTTACAGTTGCCCGGGCACAAATTGAGAATGAATACAACGTTTTGGTACAACCAAGTTTATTTTATTTATTCATTTATACTTCATGTACAATAGTGATAGGTGGACATTCTCTACAAGTCAACCATTGAGTTAAAAAGGACAACATTGTGGTAGGGTACAAAATAATATCTAAAAATATGTAATTAATTTCGAAATTTTAAAGTGAAACTTTTAATACATCGTCTCAAACTTTTTCGTCTGTGTGTTGCATGTCGCGTGACGCTCGGCCGCGGAGTAGGAATAAATCGAAAGGTTACTTCACTTTCACTTTATCCCTACTCCGCGTTTTATACGTTTTGCCCTTAATGGAATATTATTCCAAAAATTTTTAGGTAAATGTCTGTAGTGTGAAAAAAAGTTTCACTTTTACCGTGGTTTCATAAAACCACACAATCCTTTTTATATAATTACATCGATACTAATACACAAATACACTAAAATAGACAAATATTTTAACAAATTTTATACCAAAATAGAAACACGACATCTGAAAATAATTAGGTACTATGGACTAGAACTTCTAATGGCGAGCTACTTCGTCTGATTTAAATAGTGGTTACGAAACATTCATGTTTATCAGAACCATTCCGTTCCTATTCACCTAAAAGAAAAACGTACAAAAAAAACTTACAC
The DNA here is from genome assembly GCA_963082945.1 of Cerastis leucographa. NCBI lineage: Eukaryota > Metazoa > Arthropoda > Insecta > Lepidoptera > Noctuidae > Cerastis > Cerastis leucographa. The sequence goes on from OY720354.1 coordinate 21,197,938, forward strand.
ATAAATAATGGTCAAAATATAAAATGAAAAAGATCTCATTTTTGCAAACGGTACGATAGGTAGCGACATCTATCCGTAGCAATTAAAAGTGACAGTAACGAGTGTGTACTCGTCATAATCTGAGCACCTTGTTATTTTCGTTATTTTCATACTTTTCAGCGTATTGCTTGAGGCTTAATGAACTCTGCAGTAAAAAACTTACAAAAATTCAAACTGTAGACCCATTTTGTGAACAGTTTTTTTTACGACTGGGAAACGAAACTTTATGATCGCCAAAATCACACAAGACACCGAAATTACTGCCTTTTCTCCTCTTCTAGTGTTTCAGTTTGGTAGAAAAAGTGGCCACTGTACTAAACACTCACCTGTGTATTATACTTTTACATTACGCTAACATTTTTTTAAAATTAAAGCTGAAACCCTTATCCAATAAACAACGACATTTTTGTGTCATAAGTAAACAAAGCGGAAAGCGCTGCCGATTCAGGCACTTATAAAACGTAAACAAAAGGTGCACGGTTAGGGTTGGTCGTTTCCTATGGAGAAGAACCGGCAAGAAACTCCATGGTAATTCTTTTAAAATCATTTGGTTTTACAATGTTTGAAGTTACAGCGTTAGTACTAAAGTATGGGAGGACAGTGTAGGCTCGACAATAAGTCGATTGCTTACTACAGAAGGTAGTAATATAAAAAAAATAAAAAATTAAAAACCCTATAATGTCCACATATTCACAAAAAAATATGTAAATTATAAGAATCTTTACAAAAGTAAAAATAAAACAATATAAGAGCACTAAATTAAACAACTGACACATATGTTATCATCAGTGCTGTAACTATTCTGAACAATAAACGAATGGTGCAATGATATAAAAACAATTGTAAAACATCTGAATAAAAAGAATGGAGAAAGTAATATTAGGAATAGTTAAGAGACATCCACACATTTGTGTCGTTTATGAGCTACCAGGGAAGCCGCATGAGCAAAAGGAACTAGAGCCAAACTTCTTTATCTTCAACGTAGTCCTTAATTAATAAGGACACGTTTGATGCAATTTTTAAACTTTCCATCGGTCAGTTCTGCAAATTACTTCGGCAACTTATTATAAAAACGTATAGTGTTAATAACCTTTGCCAACACCACTCATAACCTACAGTACATACTCATATAAGTCTATCGATACATATTTATTGTACGTTCTCGTGTTTAAGCTTGACGTTTGCCGTCGCTGTAAGCGGTTTACATGTAAATTAGTTCTCCCTTCGAGCTTGTTAACTATAACAAGATGGATATTTTCACTGAGGGCTCATGTACTTCTTATGTGAATTTTGGCTTGTGTAGTATATAAAAATAAAGAGGCTAAATTGTTTGCAGCCATATTGATCGTCTCTTGAGGAGTCTAAGGTCAAAGATTGTCAGTAGAGATGCTGAGATAGTCAACTTTTTCTAGATTTGCCTACACTATGAATTTCTCTTGTATTGTGGGTGCTTTTAAAAGCATTTAAACTCACATACACAAACAGCCAGACCTTTTTTTTTTTTTTTTGCGAGGTGTAAAATCCGGAAACGGATGTCATCCGCCTGGGGAGGGCGGAGGGGTCTGTCAGGCTCCAACTGACTAAAAACCACCCCGGTGTTCCCTCGCACACTTGCGTCTGGGGGCAGCGGGAACGATTGTGACTTCCACTGCCCTGGACTAGTGCCGGCCCGCTCGACCAGTGCGGGCCTCGTCCCTGGGGGTAGTGAGGTGTACTCCCCCCGTTACGTCTGTGAGAGGCGCGCGTGGAACACTACGCGCCGCCCTCTCGGGTCCATTATGATGGGGGGCGACGGATGTCCCCGAATCCGTCGCCACTGACAGATTCTGAAAAACAGCCAGACCTGGAACAACTACCTGAAGGCCATACAAATATTTGTTCCGAGCGAGATTCAAACCCGCGACACTCAGCGCAACAGTCAATCGCTGGGCCACTGCGCCAACCGTGCGCAAATTAAATAAAACAGAATGACTGAAGTGACAATTTTAATGGAATGATGATCCATACCATTATTCCCGTAAAAAGTGCAGTTCTCGAATGTGTTAACTTAGCTGGATAAAATAAATCGAGTTGCTTTAATTTATCTTACTTAAAATGTATACATAACCATGTTTATATAACCACTGGCTGTCCCGCGCAACTTCGTCTGCGTCACATTTGACCCGTTTTCGCAACGTTTTTCATTGCTGCTCCGCTCCTATTGGTCGTGGCGTGATGATATATATCCTTTCCTAGGTTAAAATCTATCTTCTTGCCAAATTTCGTTAATACTCGTTCAGCCGTTTAGTCGTGAAAAGGTAACAAACAAACAAACAAACATACAAACAAACAAACAAACAAACAGAGTGACTTTCGCATTTATAATATTAGTATGGATACATTTTAATTAAGGTAAATTATAAATGAAGAAAAGCTTTATGAAGAACTAGCTGTTACTCGCTACTTCGTACGCGTTAGTTTCGTGATTTACTTAAAATAAGATTTTTAGTGAGGAGGTTCTTGATTCCAATTTTTGTTTTGAGTTCGTTACCTGATGTTTCCAGTATTAATACACCATCATCTGCTCAGTCTTTTCCCAACTGTGTTGGAAACATTCAGTTTAACCGGATGCAGCTGAATACTAGGATTTTACATGGAATGACTGCCTGTCTGACCTCAACAACCCAGTTAGTACTGGGTTATACGACACCTCTTGGTAAGACTGGTTGTCAGACTTTCGGGCCACTGACTACCTGTAACGACTGTAAAAGATCTAAAGACATCCGGGACCAACGGCTTAACGTGCTTTCCGAGATACAATAACGAAAGTCTAAGACCAGTGTGTGTTGCCAGTGATTACATACGGGACTGAAACGTAGTCGCACAATGGGTCTCTTCAGAAGGCTTAAATTCACCCAAAGCAATGGAGTTATGTTTGGAGTTTCCTTGCGTGATCAAATCAGAAATGAGGACATCCGCAAGAGAGCCAAGGTTACCGACGTAGTCCGAAGAATTGCCAAACTGGCAGTGGGCAGGGCACATAGCAGAACGGATGGCCGATGGGGCCAAAAAGATCTGGCGACCGCGAACCGGAAGACGTTGCGTTGGAAAGCCTCCCACGAGGTGGACCGATGACCTGGTGAAGGTTATGGGGTTATGGGGATCCGCTGAATGCAAGTCGCACGGAACCGGTCGATGTGACGACACTTGGGGAAGGCCTCAGTGCAGCAGTGGACGTCTTTCGTCTGAAATGATGAATGATGATGATATTACTTTCTTGCTAAAAACTTATAAAACATTGCTTCATGCCAAATTTCAAGATTCTAGGTCGACTGGAAGTACCTCTTAGGTTTTGATTCCCTTGCAAGTAGTTGCGAGTTAGAAATTATGCGGCTAAAATTGCAGTTTCTTTTGATTGCGTTGACATAGAAGTTTGATTTTGTTACAGCTTAAAGGTATTATAGACCTGAGTATTAGGTACGAATTTCAATTTAATACCTCTACGCGATCATGAGGAAAGGGGTAGTAAGTTTAAAATTATTAAAAATATTTTTATTATATGATCTAACTACAAATTTACGGTTTTTCGAAATTTTTCCTTTATCTGTGCTATAAGACGTTGCTTCGTACCAAATTTCAAGATTCTGAGTTCACGGGAAGTACCCCCTAGGTTTTGATTCCCTTGCGAGTGTCGAAAATTTGCGAAAATTTTCCTCCGCATCACATGCCCATACCACGACAACCGACATCACACATCTTTTCAGTCACCGGCGCCACTTTCAGACTGCCCCTTATGTACTCATTTCTTATTTTATCCATTCGCGTAACACCACAAATCCCACTTAGCACTCTCATCTCAGCTACATGCAAATGCCTTTCATTCATCCCTTTTTTGGCTCAACATTCTGATCCATACAAGACAGCAGGTCTAACCGTTGTTTTATAAATCTTCCCCTTAAGTTTAAGAGGAATGCGGGAGTCGCAGATAGTTCTCGTGACCTGCCGCCATCTCATCCATCCAATGTTTATTCTGTGCTTTACTCTACGTTCTATTTCACCATCGCTTTGGATAAGTGAACCGAGATACCGAAAGTCGGAGCAGACAGGAAGAAGCGCGCCATCTAGTGCTATGACACCAGGGCTGGAGAGACCGCTGAAATCACAGAACATGTATTCGGTTTTAGTTCTGCTGATTTTCAGGCCAACATTCTACAGCTTCTGTTGCCATTTCTCCAATTTGCTCTGGATCTCCGGTCCATCTTCACCAACTAGAACAATATCGTCGGCGAAGAGCATGCACCAGGGTGCCTCTTCCTGTATATCCGACGTCAATGCGTCCATAACCAACAGGAAGAGGTAAGGTCGACTAAAAGTCGACCCTTGGTGAAGGCCTACCGTCACACTGAACTCGTCGGTGTTACCAGCAGCGGACCGGACGTAGGTACAAGATTGGCTGTACATAGCACGAATTAACTCTACTTACTTCCCAGGCATACCTTTCTCTTTCAAGGCCCACCACAACACTTCCCGAAGTACCATAACATAGGTTTTCTCTAGATCATTGAACACCGTTGTGTTAAGTTCTTATGCGCACGTCTGTACTTCTCACCTAATTGGCGGAGTGCAAAAGTGGCGTCCATTGTTCCTCGACCTGACATAAACCCAAACTGATTTTGGCTAACCTTACTCACCTCTCGCAATCTTTTCTCTATTGCTTTCTCCCAAACTTTCATACTATGTGACATGAGCTTTATCCCTCGATAGTTGTCCTATACATCACCTTTATTTTAAAAAATAGGCACTAGCGAACTATTGCACCATTCTTGTGGGATCGCTTCTTCGGTTAACAACTTATTGAAAAATAAAGTCAGCCACATGTATCCATCTTCTTTTAAACACTTCCATACTTCTACTGGTATTTCATCAAGGCCCATGGCCTTTCCATTTTTCATACTTTGAACTGCATTCCTTACTTCATCCATGCTAATTTCCCTCACCGCACCCATATTTACTCGTACCTCTTTAAGCACACCGCTCCATTCATTCTCTTCATTCATCAACTTTTCTAAATAAACCTTCCACCTCCCTTTTATTTCATCATCTTTAGACAGAACTTTACCAGCACCATCTTTTATACATCTTATATGATTTATATCTCTCGTTCTTCTTTCTCTTGCTTTTGTTATCCGACAGAGTTCTTTCTGGCCTCTAGGGCTGTCCAGTGAGTCATATAACTTCTCCTGCGTCTTAGCCCTGGAAACTGCTACCGCCTTTTTTGCCTTTCCCTTCCATTCTTTATAAATCATTTTCTTTTCTTCCTTCAAATTGTCATTCCCGATTGCTACACCCTGCCTTTAAACGCAACCTTCTTTTCTTTCAGACTATTTTGTACCTCTTTATTCCACCACCACGTATCCTTATCAATTATACCTTTCCCTTTCGATTCTCCAAACACATCCTTTGCTAGTCTCCTTATATAGTTCGCCATCTCTTTCCAACATTCATTCACAGATTTTCCTTCTATATCCTTCATTTCAATCATCCTATCTACCACCTTGCTTATAAACATACTTGCACATTCTTCTTTTTCTATCATACGCCATCTGCTGTTAGGTGGGGGCCGTTCTTTGTTTCCACTAGACGGGGCACTAACTTTTAACTCCATTACAACAAATTTGTGTTGGGAGACTTAAGTCTTCGCCTGGCAGCACCTTACAGTTTGTGACGCATTTGAGTTTGACCAAAAAATAGTCAATTCGCGTCGAGTGGTGGCCACTTTTATAGGAAATGAGGTGTTTAGCTCTTTTTTTAAACCACGTATTTGTAATTGCCAGGTCAAAGGCAGAAGCAGCTTGTAGCAGTGCCTCGCTGTCAGTGTTACGGTCTCCATACCCCCAGCCACCATGCACTCTCTCATACCCATCCTTCACTCTTCCTACATGCCCGTTGAAATCACCCCCTACATACACGTCTTCACTCTCTTGCACATCCGACATCACTCGATCAAAGTCTTCCCAGAACTTCTCTTTTACGCTATCCTCACTTCCTGACTGGGGTGCATACACACTAACTATATTTAACACCAAACTATCTACAATCACTTTTACAGCTATCACTCTATCGCTTACTCTTTTAAAATCCACCACCCATTCTTTAAACTCATTATCCAAAATTATTCCTACTCCGTTCCGCTTTCCATAGCTGCCACAGTAGTAGAACTTATATCCTTCTCCTATTTCTCTTGCCCTGTCACCCTTCCACTTAGTCTCTTGCAGACACGCTATTTACTGTTTCACGTAATATCACAAATAATTGAAGTTCGCTTTAAAATATAAAGTACTTGGATTCGTGGTTATCTTGCAGTCAGCTCCAATGATTACAAACGATAAATGCATAATTGTAACGAACAAAGGAAACTTATCTTATTTTTTTGGCTTTATTACTGCGGTGATAACATAATCGAGTTGTGTCAATGACCAGTTGGTTTTTAGTTTTCAACCTAAGTTAATGTATATTTATTATTTTAAACCACACATGAACAATTACACCTTGCTTGTGAACCTGAAAAACCCTTGGTTGACTGGTAGAGACTGCGTCTTTGGTGCAATAAGTTTGAATAAATAATGGCAATGGCGCTTAAGAATAAAGTAGTGGTTGTGACAGGAGGAGCTCAAGGCATTGGATGTGAGATAGCTGACCAGTTCTTAAATAAAGAGGCTAAAGCTGCTATTTTACTGGATATCGATGAAGTACAGGGAGCCAATACAAGGAAACACTTAACAGTCAAACATGGAGAAGGTAAAGTTGAATTCATAAAATGTGATGTGACTAAAGATTTAGAAGAAGTTTCGAAAGTTATCATTGATAATTATAAAACAGTTGATGTATTTGTTGCAAGTGCTGGCGTTGTGGGCTCACAAAATTACAAAAGAACAATTGACATAAATGTCACAGCAGTTATAGAATGGTCAATGAAGTTTCAAGAACACATGAGGAAAGACAACGGAGGAAAAGGCGGAACCATCATGTTGTTATCATCAATATATGGATTTCGACCAATGCCATTCGGCTCTGATTATCAAGCGTCGAAATTCGCCGTAGTTGGCTTCACTAAATCTTTGGGACACATTGAAAATTTTGAGAAAACCAAAGTCCGTGTGGTGGCTTTATGCCCAGGGTTTACAGATACTGCAATGACCTTAGACTTACGAGACCCAGAACGTCAAAAGACCATGCCTGAGGATCTAGTGAAATTTGCGAACTCTTTTCCTTGGCAAAGGGTTGAGGATGTCGGTAATGCTGCAGTAGAAGTGTATGAAAGAGCTGAAAGTGGAACCGTGTGGCTAATTGAAGGTGGTGCACCGATAACTCAAGTGCAATGAAGAAGCCTCAATAAGTGTGAATGTGACGATACTGACTATATCCCTGGATAACCGGTTTCGCTGTCAATCTTCAGACATAAGCTACAATAATTGAGAAGAGGTGCTGTCAAGATGATACGATAGTGGTTTTTTTTTTAAGTGTTAAGCAAATGACTGACTAGCGAAGCTGGGTACTAAACGTTTTATACATCATGTGAAACTAGTGTTTGACATAAGCATAATCACCCTATAATGTGTCCACTGCTGGGACACAGTCCTTTTTTCTATGATAGGGAGTGGGCTGTAATCCACCACGAGGGCCCATTGCGGGTTGGTAAATGTCACTTCTTCGTACACTATAATGCTTCCATTGAAGCTTATTTGCTACTAAGTAAATCGAGCATGTAAAATAAATAAATAAATATTATGTTTTCATGTCATAAGCTTGACCTCTAACTCGTTGACGTTCATATATATGATATACTCGATCTAACCTATGTAACCTATGTGTGTATAATAATATACTGTTTATATTGTAGTTATCGTTGAAATGTAACTATAAATCACCAAATGTTTTTTTTTGTTATATAATAGATTTTCCTCGTAAAGGTATACAACGTTATTAAGATTGAAGACTTTATTGTCTATACGTTAAAAAAAAATGTTATCAAATGTTAGTATAACTATATAAGAGCTCTGCGTTAGTTAAGAACCAAATTCTACCTTTTTTGTTCGTTGCATGATAATATGTTAAAAATTTATTATATTTTGCGTGCCCTACAATAGGTGTTTTTTTTACATTAAATTTAATAAATTTCAGTTAACTTCACAAACTTCTACATATGGGTCATACACAAAGAGTGAACATTACAAAATATTTATAATAAAACTTCACGATTTTTAGTGAAACGTTATATTTATTTAAAGTCAGATAATAATATTCATAAAATAATATCACTAGAGATCAGTCTTGGATATTTTAGGAGTAAATCACGTTTTTAGTTTTCTTACGTCTACAGAAGAGTTTGTGTTGTCTACAGAAAGGAACAAAAAGTGATCTCATATAATCATATCAATAAGATCAAGAATAGAAACAATAGAAAAAAAAATTAAATGGAGTTCTCCTCAACCCCTAAACAAGTCATAATCAAAAATCTATACCAATTCAGCACAAAAAAATAATCAAAATTTGTCCACGGAACAGACATTATGCTTCTGTAGGCATATAAAGGAACAGAATATTAAAATATATTATCCTCGTCAGAATCGTCCCACATGAAATTCGTAGGCCGTTTTTTTTGTGGTGAATCTTCAGAGGCCTCAGAGTCGTCTGACTAGATTCTTCTCTTCTGGGGTCTATGCCTTCGGTTGAATATTTCGATAGAAAGATCTGGTGTCAGTCTATCTGAGAGTCCTGGCGAATTTGGCTCAGTTGGAGCTTCAGGAGTAGCTGGAGCCACAGGAGAATCACGGATAGGCAAATGCTCAAATGAGGACTCTGGTGACCCTGATCTTTCAGGGCACTCAGGTGACAAATTGTACAAGGATGAATCAGGAGTGGCTATTGTTCTAGATGTGCCAAGCATTATATAATCCCTTATGTAGTTTATTTGGATTCGACCCATTTCGTAATGTGGACATATCTGGTGAGGAGCACACACCAAGCAACTTAAACGTCTCGCGTGGATAACTCCTGGGTCTTTGACACTCCATGTTAGTTGGTGAATTCCAAACGTACCTTTAAAAGGTCGTGTAGTGCTGTTGTCCATTAGTTGTTGAATTTCAGGAACTATTGACTCATTGATCCTATAAACTTCAATTCCCTTACAATTATTCCCCAAGCATAACATCAACTCATCCAAACTAGCCACATCATGTCCTCTTGCAACGTGGTTATCGCAAGTTCGTTTGATGCAACCACCCACTCCATCAGGTGCACCTTTGCCATGTCCACGTTCGCTATAGTGCCAAATGATAGAATCAACACTAAACTCTTTGCTTAAATATGACGCTATCAAGTGAAACATAGATTTATTTCGATATTGTGTAGAAGGCCCGTCGCTCAAAATGTGCAAGTTTTTCAGATCTCGAGATAACTCTTTAACTCTATTTACCAATGCCTGTAAATGAACACAGATGAGAACTGGATCATGCCTTACATTTTCTGAGACGGTGCAGAAGGATGTACTTTCTGAATAATTGTGTGGAGGTTCTAACTGAGTAGAGTAGTAGACGGAAGTATGTAAGGATAATTGTATCTTTGAACCCCCAAAGTGAGCAGACTGTACTTCTTGACCGTATTTGCACTGATAATTTTCTGAAAAATCTATATGGAGAAGTCCGTCTGTCGGCGTTAACTGTGATTTTATATTTTGAATGGCCTTGAATTGATGCATCACATACGCAACATGTTTCATAAAAATCGGTAAATTAGTGTTTAATATGTCAACGAGAGCCTTCTTCGTGGTTTGTACTTTTTCTTTAATAGTTTTCTTGCACTGTTTTTCTTCTCCCTTTATAACGACAGTTACAGTTTTTGTTACCCATCTCTCGTAAGTTATTGTATCATTATTAAGAAAGTCATTACACTGAAAAGTTGTGTCTTTGCAATCAGGACAATTTCGTTCTAAGCAGATTACTGCCAGAGTATTATTGCAACACAAATCCTTCATCAAAGAAGAAGCCGATACATACGGAATTATTTTTGAATGATATAATGCTCGAATAATATAATCATTATTTGTGTGTATGGCACATAGACAAGTGTTCCTAGCATCGACTTTAGGGAATAAAACCCAAAATGGTCGATTTCTTCGGAATGTTTCATAGGAAATCTGTATGCCAGTGTTATTCACAAATGCCTTATGCAAATTCAAAAGTGAGTCATTTAAAAAGCGAATTTGTTTCTTAATCTTCCTTCTTGTGATTGTATCTTTTTTTCCAGACGTCAATCTGCTGTGTTCATCTTGCAGTAAAAAGTCTTGGATTGCCTTTCTTATCTCTTGAGTCTTCATCGTTTTTATTCTTCTTTAAGCACTTTCTTTTTTCTTATCCAATTTACTATTTGTTCTTATATATCTCATTCGATATTTGGCAAGTTTAGACTCTAATTCAAGAACTTTGATCCTTAAAATATTATTTTCTGCAACAAGTCGTCGTCTATTCCGTCTAGACACCGCTCTGCCAACATGTATACGCGAAAACGAAGGACTTGATGGAGGTGTGTACTCTTGCATAAAATCACTTTCCATTTTCTTTACTCTTTCCTTATCGCGTTTCTTTTTTGCTTTTTCCCTCCAAATTTTTCTTATCTGCCTTTGTTCTCTTGGCGTGTAGTCTTTAACAGTCTTAATTTGACCTAACTGTTTTTTTCTTTTGTATCTCTCCCTATCCTTCCTTCTTCTTTCTTCGAGAGCTGCGTCATCCATTTTTGCCCGAGCACGGCGTATACTAAGTTTTTTCTGCTCACGCCTGCGTTTCTTTTTTTCTTCTTCGGTAAGCTGACCTGATCGACTTGTTCGTGGCATAGTAACTGAAACAAAAGACCCAACCGTCATGCGCTGCAAGCAATACGATGCAAAAAAGCAAATCAAAGTGGAAGGCAAAAGTGAGCAAAATGCATGATGAAATAAGAAACACAAAACACAAAAAAAAAAGAAATACAAACATACAAAACCTACTTTAATCATCTACGAAATTCATTAAATAAATATTACAAATTACAAAATTTGGTTAAAAAGGATTAAAAAAAATACATTCTAATTATGAACCTCCCTTTTTTATAAATCTGTTAAAAAGCGAGTAACTAATGTTACCGTTTTTTTTTCAAATGCAGTGAGATTTCATTGCTTATTCACTTCTGTGGACATGCCTCCCTTCTGTAGACACTAAATCTACAGTAAAGATGTCTACACGAGAGACACATTTTCAAAAAATCAAAGATGGCAGCTTACAATATGAGGTTAGAATTTAAGCAATGTGATATTTGCATACCGCACCCATACGCTTATACTATCTTGATGTTTTTATTTATTTGTAAAGGCTACTTACTCATGTATCCCTTGAACAGGTTAGACGCACTGATCTCGACAGAAAACTTGTGTAATTAAATAAAATTTGGGTTTTTTATGTCACACGCACTTTAAGTAAAATCACAACCGAGCAAATGACAGAGAATACAGTGCTACCAACACAAAGAATAAAATAATAAAGATGTGTTCATCTTTGAATAATTTTGGCTTAATTTATGCGTCTACAGAAGTAGACCTTAAATCTGTGAACAACATGTTTATACGGATTATTTCAAAATTTAGAACTATATATTTTTTAAACGTTATGTTATGAATATTTGACAATATAACAGATGGTATGAAACGAAAAAACGGTGTAGAAAGTTTGTGTATATATTTTTAACTATCACTTAAACTCAACTACTTGGCATCCGAACAGTCTAAAGAAGGAGATTTTTTCAGATTCATAAGCGAAAAAAATAAACTAAATTCCAGTACAGCGCGATTTTTTTATGAAACATGACAAGTATTCAAGACGAAATAACTATTAAATATATTTAATGTTGATATAGTGTTAAAATAACGGTTTTAAGTTGCATGAACATATTTTTTTCGTGTTTGACCCATATATATTATCTTACATAGAGGCCTCCTTTTAAGTTTGATAAATACCTGTGCTAGGAGACCCTGCTCTTCTAAAACTAGAAACAATAATAATATAGGAGTTTACATACAAAATAAATTCATCTTAAATCTAGGAGGGTATGTATGTGTGTGTGCATGTGAGTGTGTGTGTGTGCATGCATGTGTGTGTACGTGGGTGTATGTCGCTTATAACAATAACTTATCACATGATACTATGTAAAAGAGTTTCAATGTTGTCTCTTGGATTTTAGCCAGTCTATTAAAGTTTTCTTGTTTTCCTGAAAACTCATAGGATAAATATTTAAAAGTTTATTTAATTTGTTGTACATTACATTATACTTACAGCAACCTACCTACCTACTTTACGATAAGTTCTGTACCTAGAGTTATGGTATTGTGATTCACGTGTGCTCACGTGTTAAGTGCGTTGAAGGGAATATTGAATATAGTAGCCCTTTGGCTATTGAGTTAAATGTTTTCTTTCAGAATTGTATAATGTTTAATTACTTTATTTATTTTAATGTACACAATATTATTCACGTATAAATTATGGAATCAGGACACAAGGAAGGACAATAAATATACATTGTTTCCCTGTTTCTTCCCTAATATTTTTTCTCATATCGCTTGTAAACAACACAATCGTTCATGAGGTTGACGATAGCAATTATAATACTTAAAGTTTAATTAGGTACAGTCACAAGCAATGTAATGTAATGTCGTCGTTCCTTCACTGCTGAGGATCGCGACCACATATATTATACGCGTCTCCAAGCCATGTGGTCGCAGGGTCTTTCACCTATGGACATTTCGCCGACAGAACCTTTAATATGCATCACTTTCGACGACAGCCCTTTCCAGCTACAAAATGTTTCACCGACACGACGATAAACCTATGACTCTTTTAACTACAGACCTTTCCATCTACGACGGAGAATTCGCCGTCTATCTTGAGACAAGTGATATTACAAAAATGCACATATACATATATCTACACCGTGTAAATCACCTCATCACGAAGCCGTCAACCAAGCATTCTGCACATGAAACTAAGTAACTTTACGTAAAAATTATTGCTGGGAAATGACTTTTTTTGGGGGGTGTAAAATCATGTTTTGTAGTAGAACTCAATGTAACGCACTCAAAACACTGTGCTGATGGACGGATTGAATAGTACGGGGGTCGTGGAGGTGTTTAAAGTAAAAAACAAAATATTGTTTATAGTATGTTTTGTTTATTTATATGAACGGGTCAAAACTGACTCCAAATGGTTCGTGTAGCACGGCTGCTGCATGCTATCACCAGCTTTGACATACTGGAGATACAAATGAAATAATATAAAAATTATATAGGTTTTCTGTTGTTTCATTTCTTTTTCTATTTCCAGTATGTGATAGACATGTCTTAGAGTTCGGCCGTTAGTAAAGACTCAGTAAGCTATAGATATATGTATATGTGCATTTTTGTAATATCGCTTGTCTCAAGATTGACGGCGAATTCTCCGTCGTAGATGGAAAGGTCTGTAGTTAAAAGAGTCATAGGTTTATCGTCGTGTCGGTGAAACATTTTGTAGCTGGAAAGGGCTGTCGTCGAAAGTGACGTATATGAAAGGTTATGTCGGCGAAATGTCCATAGGTGAAAGACCCTGCTGGGGAAACGGAAATAAATGAATCGTCCTGTCGATGAAAAGTCCAATGACGAACCGGTCGTAGGAGAACGGTTGCGGAATCTCTTACTGCTTGCACCACTTTTAATGCACCAAGTTTCAGCGCCATGCAAAAAGATTGAGAACCAGTGCACGGACCAATCGTATTTTGGCGGAATCCGGTTCCTTCAAATTTTCTCCAGGTTGGTCGTTGCACTTTTAGCCATACAACGGCGGACTTCCTCAAGGCAGCTGCCCTCACTCGTTATCAAGGACCCAAGATATACGAAATCAGTAACTTTCACATAACCGACCAGTGGGTTTGAGCTAGGCAGAAGATGAGCGCGGTCTACCACCATTACTTTTGTTTTGCTATGGTTTATTATAAGACCAAGTTTAGCGCTCTCTGCTTCTACACGCTTCAGCAGAACAGCTATCTTAGATTAGTGAGTCTTTCACCGCCTACACAAATTCCACCGTGCGAGACATGTATGATGTATGGATGGATGTATGTATGTTTTGGATTTTGCTAAGTGTATATAGCAAAATCCAAAAGCGATTTTCTCTGACTTTTTTTTAATTATAAATAGGCTCGCGCTTGACCACTATCTCACCTGATAGTAAGCGATGATGTGGTCGACGGCAATATATACGATTCTAGGCAAGCGTGCATCAGCACGCTTGCCTAGAATCGTATAGTATCATATCAAAGAAGAAACCAATATTTCACGAGAAAATCCCCTTTGTTGCTATACATATACATTTCATTTATGGTGACTGTACACAAGCGCATTCATTACAATATTGACACTCAACTGATTTCCGGAATACGATGGTAATGATGTGCAATTTCACTATATTTCTATCGATAACCAAAAATACAACTTTTTCATTTTCAATACACACTTTTTGGGTAAGTAATTTAAGATACTATTACAAAATCTCTAATATTTACAAGATATAACAAATGAATCTATAATTTTATTCGATATAATGATAGGTTAATATAATAAACGATTGATATAATTTTAAAATAACAAATTTTTATTAGCTTACCAACATTGAATATTTTGAAATACCACTTAAAAGACATAAATCCTATTTGGTCCAATATGATAAAACGCCGAGTAAAAAACACAAAGCAATGCAAGCAAGCATGCAACATGCAGCAGGCATGGTTTCTGTCACAGCTACGGCGCTGCGGGCCTCCGGCGGTCCCATGCGAGTTTATCGTCGCAGATGTGTTTCACGCTCACCAAGCGCGAGTGTTAAAACCACTTGCTCCACGGCTCGCGGGCCGCCTCGCCCCTCCGCGCCTACGTGATTTTAAATAACACTCTAAGGGTAGGGCACACATGACTACGTGGAGTCGTTTCTGTCACGTCACTCCCGCAGCACGCTTGCTTCACTAACCAAACCTAACCCAAATGATTCACCATCATAGAAGGGACTAGGCACTCTGCTCTGCTTCCGACTTAACCTTGTAACTTAATATAACCCATCCGAGTCGGATTGCTTTGAATCGGGGTGTTAACCATAAAGATGGTATCAATATTATATATTTTAAACGGTAGGCCTTATGATTTTCGATTGAATAAACGTTATATCAAATAACGATGTACGAAATAAGTTTTAGAGTATTTCAATGTTATATCTAAAGAAATTATAATAAACAGTTGGTTAACTCACGTTTATTATATTTTGTGAACGTTATTAAAATGAAATTAGACCAAATAACTTTATTTGATATGAGACGCACCCACGCTTTTTTAATGTTTTTTTTTTGCAAAACCCAATGTCCTTAATTATATTAACATAATAGTTATTTGCAGTATTTGGCACTTTTCAGCACCATTGAGCATCGGTTAGTGCAATAATATAGGATGTTTTTGTAAAAAGCAACAGGTTACAAAAACTGGGTCAAGCAAAAGCTTTTTCAAAAAACTAAAACTGCGTTTTTATTCGCATCCAAAAACAAGGAGTCATGGTTCACTTCTGACGTAAAAATCATCCTGCAAAACTAAACTGTAGGTGTAAGTTTGAGCTTTACGGCCACACAAAATTTCGTTTGTTACTTTAATTTATCCTGCTTATACTGGATGATTTTATAAACATGAGCAACACTTAAAATGTACAACTTACGGCACCGAACCCGAAATCGCAAAAAAAAAACTGGTGCTCCAAACATTATTGGTCACGTTAATCAAAATGCAGTTTTATATCGTATTCTGTATTTAGTCCCACATAGTAAAAGTTGGTCACATATTTAAAAGTACTTCTCCCAAGTATTTCCTACATTTAGTCACTCGCCCTGTATGAAATTTCGTTATTGGCCGCATGATATAAAAGGTACCATTTCTCCATACATTCTGGTCAACGGTTGGTCAAAATGACAGCATCACCTGTGCAGTTTTCGTGGCAGTCCTGAATATGATGACCTGAAAGATCGACAGCTCTAATGGCAACTCCCTAGACTCTAGAGAGTTGTTCTAGGGCCTAGAGGATTAAATCACTCTTATTTATTGATTACCTACTTATAACCATGTTATGTAACGGATATTTTCTTGTCTGATTGCATAAATGGATGTTATAAAATAAGGAAATCCAGTGTTTTATAATAACATCACCTCAATACCTATATAGTATACTTAACTTCTGGATTTTTTTGAAAAAATCTTAAATCTCACTTGCACTGAAACCCGGAACTATAAAGGTTAGTTTATAAGTACCTAACCTTTAAAGATCAACTTTTAAAATGTGTTTAATCATTTTATTACTATAATAATTATGTCAGTATTTCAATCTTTTTCTAAGTGTAGCCGGATAACCCTGCCCAAACAAGTCTTCAATGAAAAAGCAAATGTATTTACATCGTGTAAAAAATGTGCTTACATTAGTAAAAACAAAACTGAAACTAAACGTTGTTGTAGGAACTAGATCTTGTTATCAAAGTTGTTATACTAACTATTATAGTAAACATACCTATACCGATAATTGTTATGACTAACCGATTAAATATTATTATGCGTCCCTAGCTTAGTTTAACTATCTATCTATGGTTTTACAACATGATATAACATTGCGCTCAATAACAAATTAATTGCTTGTTTGTCAAGAATTATCGCATAATTGCAATGCATTATAAATTCCGCGTTCAGCTCTGAGCTCTGTAGTCGTTGAAGTGCATTCGACAAATTCACAACATGGCGAGAGACTTGGCGAACAAAGTAGTCGTTATAACCGGTGGAGCCGACGGGATCGGGTACGAAATCGCTGACAAATATCTTACTAAGGGAGCCAGAATCACCATCTTACTCGACATCAACGAAAACCTCGGAGCTGATGCTGTGAAGAAACTGTCAGCCAAACACGGGAACAACAGAGCAGCGTTCCTCAGATGTGATGTCACACAAGACATTAAAACTGTTTCCAAGTGGATCTTTGACTCCTACAAAGTGGATGTTCTCGTCAACAACGCCGGGATACTCAACGACCGTGCCCTTAAGAAGACCATCGACATCAACGTCACCGCGGTTTTGGAATGGGGATTGACCTTCTGGGATCACATGAGAAAAGATAAAGGCGGGAACGGAGGTACAATCATCAACCTAGCTTCTATCTATGGCTACAGAGTCGACCAGTTTTTGCCAGTTTATCAAGCTTCGAAGTTCGCCGTAATGGGATTCACGAAGTCATTGGGACATGTCGCCAACTGTGACAGGACTGGTGTGAGGGTAGTAGCAATATGTCCAGGATTTACTGAGACCAAGTTGACGGAGCAGCCTGCGGCCTGGGACATGGGTCAAGATACCGAGTTTGGCGACTTCCTCAAGGCTCAAGCGTGGCAGAAAGTGGAATCAGTTGGCAACGCTGCAGTAGACATCTACCAGAAAGCTAACAGTGGCACAGCTTGGCTCATCGAAGGTGGGAAACCTATTGTAGAAGTCGCTAAGTGCTAAGTAACTGGAAATACTTTGTCTTAATACTATTCTTGTGATGATTAAATATTATTTTATGGTTGAAATTTGCTTTTATCTGTTATCGTTTTAGTGCCCTTTTATTTTGTACTTGAATATTCGTCTATAAAACATTATGCATTTACTGCAGCTGTAGAATCGTATAATTAAAAAACAGCGTTGGTACCAATCACCCTCACAAAACACTCACATAACTCTTAAACCAATATAGCATATAAACCTTCATAACATGAGACCGATCCTAAATAATACCATTTTGGTTAAGCTGCAATTTACAAAAACTAGATACACTGGTTTTCACAGTTCAGCAAAAAGGTGGCTTAATACATATTATTACATAGAGTGACTAGTAATTAGAGACCGATGCCTGAACACGTGGTTACTTAGGCTGCTTACGTACACCGTATACGGCACGTGGCGGCAAGCCTATGGCGCCGCTCACGGAACGGGCTTGCGAGCCGTACGGATGGTGGTCTTTCCCACCGTTGCACGGTACGATAGTAATGCGACAGATTAGGCGTCACGCGTCTAACAGCTGATAGGCACAGGCGCGCGAACGCGGATTTCAAACGGCTGTTGTGTTACTGTGATAAAAGTGAATGAATATATAATAAAAAGTTCTTAGGGAAAGTTGTTTGTTATCATGAGCAAAATGACGTGTTTAGGTATCGGTCACTAATTAGCAGTATACAGTAATGATACCAGTCACCCTATACATATATGCTGTTTTTAATTTTAAATCACCTCTAAAACTTGCTAAGTGCGTCCCAGACTAAATAAATCTGTAGGTAGTTATTTATCATAAAATTTATTTGTTTTAACAACTTTTTAAGAAGTCTCGAACTCGTTCAGAAATGGAAGGTGTTAAGTGACGAATTGTGACAAATCGTCTGATCAAACTTCATAAAAGATAATGCTTGATTACAAATGATGGCACCATAAACTTGTGTTAACAAATCAACTTGGAAATTTTTAATCTGTTTGATTGTTTTATGGGAAGTTGGTCTATGTTCTATGTATGTCGTTCCCACAGACAAACTGTGAAAACAGTTTTGTGGGGCTTAGTTTTTAAATGAAAGCTTGTATACAAATTGTTTAATAAATAAATAATAAAATAAAATGCATAATCTTCTTCTCTATCTAGATAACTTTTTTTACATTTATTGGTATTAATTTAAATAACTACTATATACATTACAACGATTAATAAATTAAATAACTAAAATAACAATAAATTATAAAAGGGCGGGCGTAAACTTCTCCTCAACGCTGTCAGGTGGTAATGTGCCCAAGAGACTGGCTGCATTGCCACGTTGTATAGCAACAACACTTAGCCTCTGGCCAAAGTAAAAGCCAGCCCTTGGGTCTCGGGAAGCGTCTACCAGGCGTTTTGAAGTTCCATAAAAAGACTCTGGCACTCGGACCCCACGACCACGAAAGTTTCAACCCCAAACGGCTCGAAAATACTATACTGTGCTGGCGCTATCGCTGCGGCCGCTGCCGCAGTGACAGCGCCAGCACAGCACGATGAGCTTGGAAGATGTGATGGCGCAAGAGTATCGACGCAAGTTGCGTCTAGTTAGCTCCGGTGTTCATGTGATCGTATTTATGGAGTCACCTGGTTGGTTGTTAGCTATCAGTGGATTTTTTGTCGACATTCAAAAAATAGGCAGGTCAACGCCTGGTTATAATGCCTGTAAATATTACCAAATTAGACAGTAAACTAAATACCTACTCATGTATAAGATCAAAAGGACAACTGGCGTAAAAATGCTCTTTAGCATTGCTGCTATCCAGAGACTGGCAGCATGACCGCATTGAATGGCAACACTAATTCTTTTGGGTCCCTTTTAAGGGAGAAAATAAAAAAATGTTTTGCAAACTGTTGATGTGATATTGGTCTGACCCTTATTATCCTAACCATGTCTAACCAGTTGCAGCTGAATACCAGTATTTTACATGGAGTGACTCTAGCTCTCTGAACTCCACAACCCAGTTAGTATTGGGTAGTACGATACCCCTTGGTGAGACAGTGGACTTTCGGGCCATTGACTATTTATAACGACTGTTAAAGATCTACACTGTCTTGTGAGGGACAGAGGAAACTGAGTCATCCACGGACCGACCTTGGCAAGCGCTGCTTAAATTTATAGATCGATCCGCTCGGCTGCCAATATTGAGCCACGAGCTCCTCGCGCGTGTGAATATCAAATGACAACCTTGTTGTATGGGTTTTATAATTATTTAATTGATCACCTACTCTAGGAGCGTAACCAACTTATTAACCAGGATACAGATATAGGTTTTTTTTACTTATAGATTACAGTGCAAACTAAAATAAGTATGTGGTCTTAAAATACCATTGTAAATTACTCAAACTTGTGCGAAAAAACTTACATTTGCAATACGATTATGTGGGAGAACATGACATGTTATTCTAATACAATGTTAAGTATGTTCGTGAAATAAATTATTTCATAATTTATCCCCACTACTAAACCCTTTACTGTGTGTGTTCCGACTTCCAACACGCACTTAGACGGGACGGGACGACCTTTTTTATCTTATCGGAACGTAGCTGTTGAACAATGATCGCCACACTGCAGACATAATAATTATTCTTCATCCACGTTCATACATCTAGCAACACACGCCCGCTGGTTGCGATCCCGAAATTAAAAAGCAAAAGAAAAACAAAACGCTAGCTGTAAATTCTTTTTTCAAACTTTCTTCTCCATACCTAGAATAAAATAAAAAAAAATAAAATCGTACGTAGCCTGACTGACTGACGTCGTAATCCCTGGTGCATGTTGTTTGCGGACAACATTTTTTTTGCCGGTGAGTACCTGAGATCCAGCGCAGATTCGAGAAACGGCAACAGAAGCTGGAGAATTTTGGCTTAAAAATCAGCAGAAGCAAAACTGAATAAAATTGCTGTGCGATTTCGGCGGTCTCTCTAGTTCCGGAGTCCGCTAGATTTAGGTCGACTGATGCGATACCTTGATGCACCCAGACTGTGCAATGGCACCAGAGTTCGTATCACAGAGCTTGGCAGTTATATTATAAAAGCCACCATTAATACAGGAGCTGCTAAAGGAGTGAGCGTTTTAATTCACCGTATGCCCATTATTCCAAATAACTTAGCCATTTCAACTTTATTTAAGATGTAGTAATATATAAGTCCGTTAAAATAAGCTTCTGCAATGACAATCAACAATTCTCAGGGCCAAACCTTAAAAGTCGCAGGCATTCATTTGGGCACTTCATGCTCCTCAGACTGTCAATTATATTTTGTTAGTTGTTCACGTGTTTCAAGAAGCCAAAATTTGCACGTGCTGAAGGACAAAATAATAAGTATATGACGGCGCCTTTGCAAAAAGGCTTCATATTATTCACGTTGCAAACTAAACTGTGACTACAGACGAGAGAGAAGCGGTCTATAATTCTCTCTGGCGGAACGTCAAGTCGTTGCGGGTAGCCATATTGACTTGTGAAGTTGTCAAGGTAACAAGGCGGTGACGGATCGCCGACGTCTGTTTTCTGAATCTTATTAAATCTGGTGCCACATATCATATGTGATTCCGATGAGGCGGATATTAGCCTTTATATATTTTTGTTGTATACAAAACAATATCGGAATAAATAAATAAATAGTGACCAACAATGCGTCTGATTGTTCACTTTGAAAAAACTATATGTTCTTGTTTTTAAGCAATAGTGTCGCTTCAACGCCTTAAATTTTTGTTTCGGACATCTTCCGCCCAGAATTACAGCGCCCAAAAGTTCTTCTATTGTAGTCATCACCCACATAATAACATTTCGATCAGACCATCAGTTCTCACACATAACATAACATCACGACTGTAATTCCCGAAGGGTACACAGGTGTAGGGTACTTTTAATCGTACATCCAGCAGTTTCGTTGAAGTATTACGTAATAAGGGGCGAGGCTATTGTCATTAACCGGCCCCGACATTAAGAGCGTTTATAACTTACCGCTTTTCATACAAATTTTCAAGTCGTTTTTTTCCGAAATGACTAAACCGATTTAAATGAAACTATATACGCATAAGCAGGATACATAGGTCTAAGAAATTACTAAAAAATATTTTCAAAATGTGTTTTAAAGATTTGGAATTTTCTGTTTCTATAGAAAATTTATAATCGGTCTAATTTAACTGTAACACTATTTTTCGAAAATGATTTTTAGTAACTTTTTAGATCTGTGTATCCTGCTTATATGTACGAAGTTTCATTAAAATCAGTTCAGTCATTTCGGAAAATAACGACTTGAAAGTTTGTATGAAGTGTCGTAAGGTGTAAACGCTCTTAAAAGTAGCTGCTACTGAAAATTTCCTGATGGAATAACCCAATGATACTTTAGCCAACTCGAAAATCGAACCTAGGACTTCAAGCTCAGCAGTGGCGCTTGCCGACACTGCACCAACGAGGCAGTCTCACACATACACCTTAAAATGTCTGCGCGATCGAAATCGCGGGCAACAGCTCCGCGCCAAAATCGAAAACAGTTGTGCCAAACTAACAACAAATAAAAAACTTAAAAAAAAAACTTTTTTATTTTAATAAAAAAAAAAAAAAATAATAATTCGGAACCATAAACAAATCACTCATTCATTCCTGTTTAACTGAATTTACATTCAAAGTGTTATATGTTTCAGATGGCGCTAGTGCCGCAGTAAACATCGGCTCCGTAATTAAAATTGTTTTTAAATTATCTAAATCCTTTGAAGTGTGTGAATAAGTAGCGAAATAGCATCAGCGTATTCCGATAAATAAGTGACAGTGTTAGCAAACAATCCTGTCTGTGAATAACAGTGATATAAGTAAAACTATAAAACAGTGTAAACATAGTGTACACAAAAGTAAAACTTTCGTTAAAACGTAATAATCTTTGTTATAAGGATTTAAAACAAACAGTGCTCAAACCTGTGAGTATTTGATCGTTTTACATTAAAAAAAACCAACAAAAACACTTTTTTCAAATCGCGGTCACAATAACAACAACAAGAAAAAAAACGGTCAAATTAAAATTTGAAAATATCAAAAATAAAGACAGAACACTATTTTCATCAACATACATAGAGATCGTTTGGCTAAGCTGCCAAACAGTGCATCTCTTTTTAAAAGTCGTGGTGCACGCTCGAGGCCCGAGTTCAAACCCAGCCGAAACAAAAGTTCTTTTTCCATTATTTCTCGACATTTATCAGCAACAAAAATGGAATTCTTAGAAAACATTACGTTTCGGATGAGAAAACGTGCGACATCACTGTCAAACGACACAATAAACGAAAGTAGGCTTGATAATTCTGCGAACTCACCGCTAGATGGCACATCTAGTAGCCTACCTCCTAATATATCCGATGATGAAAGCGACGAAGAAATATTGCAGCTTAAAAATGAACTACAAAAAGTTAATTTACAACTAAGCGCAGCTCACAAAGAAATTAATAACTTGTCTTTAGAAAACATGAAGTTAAAACAAGAAATTAAAAATTTTGATACAAAGCACAAGATAATGAAACAAGTTACAAGTAAATTAACATCTGAGATAACCGTTACAAAAAAAAAAACTTAAAACATAGTGGCAAAGTCATGTAAAAGTATTCCTCCCCCAGAAATTGACATTCCTTCACAGTCACCAGCAACCAAGAAAAAGCTCTCTGTAGAAAATAGACGCACTGAGGCACTTCAATCCCAAGAAGCTGAACTGTCTATCAAGCCTAAAAACACCAAACATAAGCTGTGTATTTTGAGTGCAAATAAAAATAACAAGATTTTGTCTATAGCCGAGAATACATTTAAAAACTATGAATACTGTCATTACGTTTCCCCGAATTGTGGCACGGAGCAACTTATCAACAACTTGGAGAAGAAATTAATAGAATATACAATGAATGATTTTTGCATTATTTTAATAGGAGAAAAAGACTTCCATAAAACTGAAAACTATGTGGATATAATTATAAAACTGAGAGAAAAAATGCAGAAAATACAGCACACGAATATTATTATATGTGTTCCCACTTTCAAATTAAGTGATCATCCAACACTGTTTAACTGGCGCATAGAGACCTTTAATAATCTACTTCATTTAGACTTGCAGACGTACAACTATGCAACGGCGTTTGACTCTAATTTAGACTTGTGTTACGATTTTACAATGTTTTCTAAGCTCAGTAGGAATATAAACGATCGTGGTATGCGAAATCTGTTTCATAATTTGTCGGTCACTATAGCTGATTATAATTCATTTTCTCATCAAGAACATATAGCTGACATTCAAACAAACATATCGTCTCCACGATGCGATTTTTTTCTTTAATCATATAAATATAATGCATCAAAATATTGCCGGTCTCTTAAGCAAGTCCGACTTACTAGTTATCTATATACAGGAATTGTTAAGTAAAAAAATTAATTTAGATGTTATATGTATTACTGAACATTTTATAATGTCTGGCCAAGAGAAACTTTTACATATACCAAATTATAAGCTAGCGGCATGTTATGCTAGACAAAACATTAAGCGCGGTGGAGCCTGTATTGTAGTTAAAAAAGGCATCGAATATAAAGACCTCCCTGACATTATGAGACATTCGATAACGGGAATTATAGAATGTTGCGCAATTGAATTACCTTCACAAAAACTTACAATCCTATGTGTGTATAGACCACCAAAAATCACTAATCTGCAGCAATTCTATGAAACCCTTGATATTATACTTAAAAAGATTTCTAAACCTAACAAAAAAATTATTATGTGCGGAGATTTTAACATAGATATTCTGAAAAAAAACAGAATTAGCATGGATTTTGAATATTTTCTGATGAACTACGATTTGAAGCTAGAAATAAATAAACCGACCAGACCTCATAGTAAAACTTGCTTAGATAATTTTGCGCACAACTCAAAACAAAGCTGCCAAAGTGAAATAATAGACTTCGGATTATCCGATCATACGGCACAAATATTTACAATGAAAGTTAGTAAGTTTAGTAAAATGAAAACATGGAAAACATCAAGACGAGACATATCTGAAGAAAATTTAGTTATCTTCAGAAATCATCTCCAAAGCTTATCGTTTTCAGATATATATAGCACAGAGGATCCAAATGAGGCCTATGATAACTTTTTAGAAATATTTCAACTCCTATATGGATTATGCTTCCCCTTCAAAACTATCATATTAAGATCTGAAAAAAAGATCAAATGTGTATCTAGAGGTATTAGAATCTGCAGCAAAAAACAACGACAATTACTCTGGAAACAAAGACTTAATCGTACTAGTGAAAATAAAACGACATTTAAAGAGTACTCAAAAAAAATTTAAAAAATTATCAAACTGACCCAGAAAGCACAGAACAACTTTCTAATTAAAAATTCCAAAAATAAATCTAAAACATCCTGGCAAATAATAAATAGTACAAAATCTATAAGTGAACCCATAACAAGAATAAAAAAACATGATTTATTATTAACTGACCCTCATGAAATAGCTCAATCATTCAACGATTTCTTTATTGATCAGATTTCAGATCCACCCCTGAACAATACTAAAAATACTGTAAGAATAACACATAACCCTCATTCTATTTTTATGGCTCCTGTTGTCCCTCAAGACATTACAAGGGTGATCAAATCTTTAAAGAACAAGAAGAGTTATGGATATGACGGTATTTCAACAAACGTTTTAAAATTTGTCTGTGCTACTATAGCTAACCCTTTAAGCCACATTATTAACGCAAGTATATCGGCGGGAACATTCCCCGATAGTCTTAAAACCACAATAGTTAAACCACTCCATAAGAAGAACAATAAAGAAGACATGGCTAACTTTAGACCAATAGCTTTAATCCCCGTATTTTCCAAAATAATTGAAAAAGTAATTTATGAGTCATTTTATTAATTTCTGTCAAAATACAATATATTATGTGAGGAACAAAAAGGTTTTCGTAAAAATAAAAACATAAATATGGCCATTATACGATTTAATATATAAAATAATGGTTAATGTGGATAAAAAAATACCAATTTGTGCAATTTTTACCGATATGACCAAAGCTTTTGATTACGTGAACCATGAAACGCTTTTGGTCAAACTTGATGCTTACGGTATACGAGGGAATGCGCTACGTCTTATAAAGTCTTATCTAAGTGGACGTCTTCAATATACTGAAATCTCGAAAATATGCGTCAAATCAAAACGTGAGGTCAAATATTTATCTGATCCTAGGGAAATTAAATATGGCGTTCCCCAGGGCAGCGTTCTAGGGCCATTATTATTCTTGCTGTATATAAATGATCTACCCCGACACATCCCATACCCTTGTGTATTATTTGCCGATGACAGTACGATCCTTATAGACTGCCTCAATAAAAAACTTTATGAAGATGAAATAAATAATTCTCTAAAATTAATAATAAAGTGGCTCAACGATAATAATCTTATTATAAACCTCAAAAAAACCAATATAATGCATTTCTATCAAAAAATTCTTCCTTCAAACCTAAAAATTAATTATAAAGGACAAACAATTGATAGCGTTACCATGGCTAAATTTTTGGGTATATTGATTGACAGTCAATTGACTTGGAAACCGCAGGCTGAAGAAGTTTGCAAAAGATTAAGCACGTCTGCGTATGCTCTTTACAATCTGTCCAAGAAAGTTAACGTTGATACATTAATGGTTGCATATCACGGTTTGGTGGTCTCTGTTCTCAGGTTTGGTGTAGTATTCTGGGGTAATTGTTCCGAAAGAGAGTCTATATTTAAAGCCCAAAAACGGTGCATAAGATCCATTTTTAATCTCAAGGTTACAGATAGTTGCATTTCTTTTTTCAAGAAACACAAAATACTAACTTTTCCTTGTATACATTCTTGAAGTAGCTATATTTGTTAAAACTAACAAGCATCTATTTCCAACATTAAATGATACGAGGACGCGAACCACTGCCATGAGATCAAAATATCAGAGCCTTTTGTGTACTGGTAGATTTAACACTGCTTTGCTTAAAAAAAACATTATTGGTATGGCACCTATAATATTTAACAAACTGCCAAGTTGTATTAAGGATCAGCCCTTAATAAAATTCAAGAAACTCTTGTCGTCGTTGCTGACAGAGAAATGTTATTACTCGGTTACCGATTTTATAAATGATGAATTGTAATATTTGCTTCACTTTATCTCACTTATTATGTAAATAATTTTATAGTTAGCTGATCCATGATCTCATTTTGAATTTTAAGTACCTAGTCTCTAAGTTATCTGTAAGTTAAACACTATATTTTTGTATGCCAACAGGCAGAATGTACTGGGAATATTATCTGAAACTAACACCATTATTGTAACACCTGCATTCTATACAAATAAAGAATTATTATTATTATTATGTTTTGCATCCTCCTCAAACTCAAGGAGGTAACTCTATAATGCTACTGATTCTCCTCCTGAATCAATAGTATAACGGGTAGATATTTTTTTTTTCTTATTTACGGAAATCGGTAAGACTGAACCACCCCTGTTTTAAACGTGGCCCGTCTGATTCTCGCCCTATAACCGCGCTTCCACACATACAAACAATCACAAACGTTTATTCGATAATTTCTCATTCCCTAACCCACGTTCAGGGGGTTATTCTAAAATACTTATAAACTTAAACAACCAAAAAACTGCTTTTTTTTTACGGCTACGTTGTTTAATAATTAACTAGGTACCGAAATTTTAATAGATTATTGATGTCTTTTGTGACAACCTCCTGAATTTTGACGAGGATTCAATACAACACCTTGTATAATTACTAGCTGTACCTGGCATGTATTGTGTTGCAATGCTCTTATTCCTACCAACCCTTCCTACCTACTTACCTACCCTACCCTACTTACCCTTTAAACCTTCCTTGGGCTTGTACAAATATATCAAAATTAAAATTAGCCAAATCGTTCAAACTGTTCTCGAGTTTTAATGACTAACAAAAAACATTCCATTTTTATATATAAAGATAGATTAAGATTTACATACCTACCTACTCGCAAAATGTTGGTATAAACACTTCTGCTTACTCCTTCAGTCGTGAAAAGTAACACTTGTTCTCCCCGTCACTTAGATATTTTTTTTGTTCTGCACCATACCTGAGAACATTCTAGTTACGGCGATATCGGATGTCAAAGTCCTAACTTTTTCACAAGTATTTTATTAAATACAAGTTTTTAATGTTATAACTTTACTTTGAATACCTCCACGACCGACCTGGTCATTATTCAAAGCATCCATCAGCACGATGTTTTGAATGCGTTACATTGAGTTTTACCGTAAAACGTAATTTCTCCCTACAAACCAAAAAATCATTTCCCAGCAATAATTTTTGCGTAGGGTTACATAGTTTGATAAACAGAATGCTTGATTGACGGCTTCGTGATGAGTTGGTTCACACCTTGTATAAGGTGTAAAATGACAATTTTTGTATAAGAAAAGCAAATATTATCGTCATTTTCATGGTCATCGTCGTTATCAATCGTCATTACAGATTAGATTTCAAAGAGTGACGATGCTAGAAACTCGCATTACTAAACAGAAAGCCGGATTGATACAAATCTACCTAACGCCCCATTCGCGACTTCAGGTTATGCGACTTGCGACGCGACTTGCGTCAATCCCGTGAGTACCGCCGGGTCACAAACCGCGATGCTCTTAGAACAGAAATTACTTTATCAAACCACGCGAATCACGTGCAGCGAAAACTGGCAAAGCGTTGAAGTAAAACACCTCTGTCGATCACCTTTAAGTGTGAAATGATGACGACATTGATATTAATAAAACGTGGTGGTTCTATACTATTACTAGACTAAATAAACGTAAACTTGGTTATCAAATAATTGTTTTGTTAAAAAAAAAAACCTAACTCATTATCACCATTATATGAGGCTTTACAGCCGCGGGTGATCCGTAGCCCGGTCGAATATATTTGTCGTCACTCAGTAGAAGTTGTAAAATGACGATTGTTGTGTAAGCACCGAAATCGTCATTTTGATCGTCATCGTCGTCACGGGTCTTCAGGAAAGATTACATTAAACAGATAATTAAAGTAGTGACGGTGCTAAAAGCTTGCATTACTAAACAATAAATGATGAACAAACGAAGTTGGAGCCCAAATGAATGATGTAATTATTTGATAGTCAATAGGTAATCTAAAACAGGTTACGTTAACGTTACTGGTTATCTTTTATGATAAGACGTGACAAGGCACATTTTTACAAAAATATAAATAGACTATCTAACTAACTTGTTGTACCATTACGCTTTGTACAGTTCAGTTTGTGATACAATCGACATGGAGCGCGATCCGAAAGATAAAGTAGTCGTAGTGACTGGAGGAGCAAGAGGCATTGGATACCACACCGCGGACCAGTTTCTGAAACACGGAGCCAAAACTTTGATACTCTTGGACATTATTGAAGATGTTGGCGTCAACGCTGCCAAAACTCTAAACAAAACGTACGGCGAAGGCAAAGCAGTTTTTATAAAATGTGACGTGACCAAAGACTTAGAAAAAGTATCCGAAGAAATATTACAAAAGCATCAAGTTGATGTTCTCATTAACAACGCAGCAATGTTCGACGAAGAACAGCTAAGGAAGACTATTGAAATAAATTGCATAGCTTTGATCGAATGGAGCATGAAGTTCTGGGAATACATGAGGACTGACAAGGGAGGTCGCGGTGGCACAATCTACAATGTAGCCTCGGTTTACGGATTCCAGTACGATCCATGGCTAGTGTACTACAAAGCGTCGAAGCATGCTGTGGTGGGTTTCTCAAGATCTTTGGGTCATCCTTACAACTACGAGAAGAGTGGTGTAAGGGTTATTACCATATGCCCAGGTTACACTGATACACCCATATTTGCTGGCAAAGTGTGGGACTGGCAAAAAGAAGATTTTGATAAGAAAGTGGCGGAAGAAGTTATAATGCAGACACCAGAGACGGTTGGCAAGGCTGCTCTGGAGATCTTTACTTTTGCAGAAACCGGGTCTGTGTATGTTAAGGAAAATAACGAGCCTATTACATTAGCTCCAATGTGTAAATACACGTAATTAGTTCTTGGTGTAAATGTTTTTATAGTCCTTGTAAGTAACTATAGTATTAGTGTATCGTGTTTTTATTCTTGTTTATGTCTCTTAACTTTTATATTTTGTTTCATTTATGTATTTACCCTTATATTTATTCTCTAGTATTTTTTCCTGTTATTGTAACTACTTTGTATTGTTTCTGAATCCGCCTAAGGTAGAAAGGTAGAAAATGCCCAAAGCATTAACTCCGTCTGTGTACAGTTTTACTTGGGCATAAAGTTTTAATAAATAAACAACTATTTTTGTGTAACTGCATATTATTATTTATTAAATTACTGTCATAATATTTAAGTTTTCTCCAACTAATTTAACAATAAAAAATTACAAAAAAAAAACTATTTTGATAGTCCTTTTTAAACATGAGAATAATAACTGCTTTCAACTCACCCGCCCGGACAGGGCAAGTACCTTTAGGAATTGCCATTGGTTTGTGGTGCTCAGATAGGCAGTCTCCTATGTAAAATACTGAGATAGATAGATAGATATATCATTTCGCCGTCCCCGGAGAATAAAGTGATTACTGCAAAAACGCAACTTTTCAGGAAAATAAAAAACATGTTTTCGTCGATTGATCCTTAAATACTAGACGTGGACTGATGATTGTTAGCTTTAAAGAAAGGTTATTTTTTATGTTCGAAATGTATTAGTGGAACACTCCTATTTATTAAAGCAGAGCTGTTATTTAAAAACTGAGAAGTTATTCAAAATCAATCATCGTCTATTTTCTATAATGTCGATTATCATTTTATTCTCCGTACTGAATGACCAGAATCAAATATTTCACTCTTTACTTATCATTTCATTCGACGGGTTTTTAGGGTGTAGATGATGATGATAATACTTTAATATCGTCTTATTCTCGTAAATATTGTAAAACTTTTTTTCCGTAAAGGACTTTGCATTTGGTTTACCAATGAAACTATTATATGGTAATCAATATTAGTTTTATTTAACTCAAGTTTTTGAAAATTAACTTTGTAACAAACGTCTTCGAAATTGTTCTTAAACAACAAAAAACTAGGTTCTGACCCCTCCAAAATGAAAGTACATAAAACTATCGAAACAAGTGCGAGTCGGACTCGCGCACGAAGGGTTCCGTACCAATATTTATAAAAACCACCATATATAATCTGCAAATGAGACTCGTTTTTAGTACAACTGACGCTTAGCGCCAGCTATCGATATTTCTATGTAGTTTTTAGAAATTTTCGAGTCAAATACAACTCGACTATTACTCGTATACTTGTAAAGCCCACTTATGTGTGATAGTTTTCCTTTAAACTTCATTATATATAGGTACTACTGCCGTGACATTTGAATTTCTAACTACAACGGTTTGGTCGGTAAAGGGGGGTGGGGAGGACACTTGACTCTAACGAAAATTGGTGCTTTAAAGCTTGATAAGTCACGAGCGGTTTACTAAATCAAAAAACGGTCTTCCCAAACCCCTAACATTTTTGAAAGACCAATCCCACCCAACAATATCTGTTGACTACGGAACCCTAAAAAACAACAGTATTTTTCCTAATTTACTCTCTTTGTATCACATCTGCCTAGCCTTTTCCCAAACTATCTTGGGGTCGGCTTCCAGTCTAACCGGATGCAGCTGAGTACCAGTATTTTACATGAAGCGACTGCCTATCTGACCTCCACAACCCAGTAACTGGGTAATACGATACCCCTTGGTAAGACTGGATGTCAGACTTTTTGGCTTCTGACTACTCGTAACGACTGTCAAAGATCTACAAATGACAGCCGGGACAAATGGCTTAACGTGCTTTCCGAGGCACGGAGGAAACTCGGTATGTAATTATGGTCACGCATCCACGGACCAACCTCGGCAAGCACGGCTTAACCTTTAAGATCGACCCGGGCGACTGTTATTATTTAGCCACGAGCTCCTGTTACTCTCTTTGTATTAATTAAAGTCAGCCTTATAAACACATTATTATATAAGCTATTATTATGTTTATTCATTATAAATACTTCTGGCATTTTAATGTTCCTTTAAAAATAATATACTCAGTTAACATCAGGAACAGGGTACAAGCCACTGGCGGCGGCGGCTGTCGGGGCTCCAGAGAAAAGAACCTCCTAACAATATGAATCGTGTCCAAAAGTACCACCTTCTGAATCAAGCCCTTGATCCAGCTGCCTAACGAGAGCCTCCTTAGGTATCGATCGAGGCTCTTAGCAAGTAAGCCATTTGGCTGAAATGACTATCAGCACAATAATCGCTGAATTCACATCCCACACATCGACAACCTCGCGAGCCAAGACAAAATACTTGATTTGTTTATCATTCTTGGCTTACTCGAGATTTTCAACATGCGGTACAGTTACGTATATCAACAACAATTGCGTGCCACTCTGATAGATCAACTACCACTATATCAGGCTAAGTGGCTACAATGGTTCTGTCAGTGATGATGGACAAATCTCAATTCAGTGAGATTTTGGCATTTTGGAGAACTGGGTCCGACACATACCTATAGTACGGCACTTCCGATTCCACAAAGCTGTATTTTAGACCAAGTGGCTGATGGATAATCCTGGCTACAAGTGTCTATGCAAACACTCTCCGTTAGCCAGACGAACACCCGAAGATAATGTGATGAATTAATTTGCCTGGACGTTGACATACCTACCTGACACAGTCAACCATACCGTCCTTCACAATAAATCTTCGGTAGTTATTCGTCATCGTAACTTTATTCATAATTGCACAGACAAAATATTGGGTTTCTTTGAACAAGTCCCTGGAACGTAGCCAGACTACGGATCCTGTTGGGTCAACATCGGACCCATGCAGGGCCCGGAAAAGGGTCTGTGAAGCTCCTTACTCTGCAAAACCACCTTGCGGTCGTCAATGTTAAGATGTACAGGTTTGCGTCAGTTTTCTTTAGCCAAGGAGAGCGGGATGAGGCCGCATTAAGAAAGCCACACCTCCACGGCATGTACAGTCTGATAACCGAAGAACTTGGGTGATGCATTCGATTTGCCGTCATTAATGTATGGACCTTGCTGTGCAGGACGTCTATTTCTTTTATGTCCAATAGAGTATGCCGAAAGAATTCATGAAAATCAACATTACCCAACTGTTGAAGGCACGCACCTTATTTCCACCTGATAAAAGACTATTAAATACTTTTTCAGGCGGCTGAAGAAGCGCTCCTTCAACGATTGCTTCATGTCAGCACATTGATGCCCAGCCCTTCGGACATACCAAAATACTTGTAGGTTTTGTTTGCTGAGAGGGATCTAAGATTAAGGGAATCCGAGAGCTGCTCTCCCCTCGTTTTACACGCATGACCGCACATTTGTCGACATCAAATTCCATCCTGATGGCTCTACTAAAAATTTACTACTTTGAGTAGCTCTATTAGTTGCAAATTGCTGGGTGCAAAGAAATTCAGATGATCCATGTAAACGAGGTGAGATATAACCTGAGCAGCTCTCTTTAACCGATAACCTAGTTTTGAACCCATTAGCAGCGTGCTAAGAGGATTCAAGGCCAAGCAAAGCCTAAGTGGACTGAAACTATCACCCTGAAATATACCTCGCACTATCTTTATTGACTCGCTATTCCTCTGGATTTGCTGACATCCTGGATAGCGAAGGGTTGTCTTTGATTGCTCCTATATACATCATCAGGAAGGTGCGTAAAATTGCATCAACTATAAACAACTCTAGCACCCTCATGAGCCATGTATGTGACACCAAGTCATAGGCCTTCTTATAGTCTATCCAACATCCTTCGGGAACAGCGAACCTGTTGACTAATGGCTATACCAATGAGGAGCTCCTTAGTGCCGTGGGACCCATTCCTACATCAATTTTGAGAATCGGACAACAAAATTTTCGTTAAATGTGTTATGATTTTAGCTCTCAAAATAACTTACTTAACTTTATAGACTGTCGGAAGATACGTAATTAATGTATTTTTTTTTTTTTGTATCTCTTTCGAACAACCCGCAGCCCTGGCAGGCATCGGCCCTTTCGGACCCCTTCCGGATTGCTGACATCTCCTTGAGGCGCGCGTGGAACACGTACGCGCCGTCGACACGGCCTGTCGTCATGAGACGGACGGACGGTGAGCTAGCCCATTACTCACCGTCCACAGGTTTCTGCTTACCCCTTCAGTCGTGAATTAATGTCGTAATGGAAATATGGGTAGTAACACTTGTTTTCCCCGTCGTTGCGATATTTTTTTTTTGTTCGATACCTTTACCTGATAACATTCTAGTTACAGAGATATCGGAAGTCAAAGTCCTAACTTTTTCACAAGTATTTTATTAAATACAAGTTTTGAATGCGTTACATTGAGTTTTACCGTAAAACGTGATTTCTCCCTACAAACCAAAAACTCGTTTCCCAGCAATAATTTTTGCGTAGGGTTACATAGTTTGATAAACAGAATGCTTGATTGACGGCTTCGTGATGAGTTGGTTCACACCTTGTATAAGGTGTAAAATGACAATTTTTGTATAAGAAAAGCAAATATTATCGTCATTTTCATGGTCATCGTCGTTATCAATCGTCATTACAGATTAGATTTCAAAGAGTGACGATGCTAGAAACTCGCATTACTAAACAGAAAGCCGGATTGATACAAATCTAACTAACGCCCCATTCGCGACTTCAGGTTATGCGAATTGCGACGCGACTTGCGTCAATCCCGTGAGTACCGCCTTGTCACAAACCGCGATGCTCTAAGCAATTACTTTGTCACACCACGCGAATCACGTGCAGCGAAAACTGGCAAAGTGTTGAAGTAAAACACCTCTGTCGATCACCTTTAAGTGTGAAATGATGACGACATTGATATTAATAAAACGTGGTGGTTCTATACTATTACTAGACTAAATAAACGTAAACTTGGTTATCAAATAATTGTTTTGTTTAAAAAAAAACCTAACTCATCATAACCAATATATGAGGCTTTATAGCCGCGGGTGATCCGTAGCCCGGTCGAATATATTTGTCGTCACTCAGTAGAAGTTGGAAAATGACGATTGTTGTGTAAGCACCGAAATCGTCATTTTGATCGTCATCGTCGTCACGGGTCTTCAGCAAAGATTACATTAAACAAATAATAAAAGTAGTGACGATGCTGAAAGCTTACATTACTAAACAAAAAATGCTGAACAAACGAAGTTGGAGCCCAAATGAATGATGTAATTATTTGATAGTCAAGGTAATCTAAAACAGGTTACGTTAACGTTACTGGTTATCTTTTATGATAAGACGTGACAAGGCACATTATTACAAAAATATAAATAGACTATCTAACTAACTTGTTGTACCATTACGCTTTGTACAGCTCAGTTTGTGATACACTCGACATGGAGCGCGATCCGAAAGATAAAGTAGTCGTAGTGACTGGAGGAGCAAGAGGCATTGGATACCACACCGCGGACCAGTTTCTAAAACACGGAGCCAAAACTTTGATACTCTTGGACATTATTGAAGATGTTGGCGTCAACGCTGCCAAAACTCTAAACAAAACGTACGGCGAAGGCAAAGCAGTATTTATAAAATGTGACGTGACCAAAGACTTAGAAAAAGTATCCGAAGAAATATTACAAAAACATCAAGTTGATGTTCTCATTAACAACGCAGCAATGTTCGACGAAGAACAGCTAAGGAAGACTATTGAAATAAATTGCATAGCTTTGATCGAATGGAGCATGAAGTTCTGGGAATACATGAGGACTGACAAGGGAGGTCGCGGTGGCACAATCTACAATGTAGCCTCGGTTTACGGATTCCAGTACGATCCATGGCTAGTGTACTACAAAGCGTCGAAGCATGCTGTGGTGGGTTTCTCAAGATCTTTGGGTCATCCTTACAACTACGAGAAGAGTGGTGTAAGGGTTATTACCATATGCCCAGGTTACACCGATACACCCATATTTGCTGGCAAGGTGTGGGACTGGCAAAAAGAAGATTTTGATAAGAAAGTGGCGGAAGAAGTTATAATGCAGACACCAGAGACGGTTGGCAAGGCTGCTCTGGAGATCTTCACTTTTGCAGAAACCGGGTCTGTGTATGTTAAGGAAAATAACGAGCCTATTACATTAGCTCCAATGTGTAAATACACGTAATTAGTTCTTGGTGTAAATGTTTTTATAGTCCTTGTAAGTAACTATAGTATTAGTGTATCGTGTTTTTATTCTTGTTTATGTCTCTTAACTTTTTATATTTTGTGTCTTTTTTTTTTTTTATTTATGTATCTATCTTTATATTTTTGTTATAAAAATTCTCTAGTATTTTTCCCTGTTATGGTACTTTGTATTGTCTCTGAATCACCCTAAGGTAGACAGGCAGAAAAAGCCCAAAGCATTAACTCCGCCTGTGTACAGTTTTACTTGGGCATAAAATTTAATAAATCAACAACTTTTTTTGTGTAACTGCATATTATTATTTATTAAATTACTGTCATAATATTTAATTAAGTTTTCTCCAACTAATTTAACAATAAAAAAATTATTTTGATAGTCCTTTTTAAACATGAGAATAATAACTGCAGGTTCGATTTTTTGGGTTAAGGTTAAGATGGATAGAGAACCTTTCATTACAACCCACACCCGCCCGGGCATGGCAAGCACCTTTAGGTATTGCCATTGGTTTATGGTGCTCAGATGGGCGGTCTCCTATGTAAAATACTGAGATAGATAGATATATCATTTATTCAGTGCACACAAAGACATAGCAAAACACACAGAAGCACAATTAAATGATACAGATCACATGAATGAATATACCTGTATAAAACAAGGTGCAAATATACAAAAAGAAAAACAAAACATGTTTACGAAACAGTAGTAACACCATGACATACCTACTTCAAATAAAATAACCAGTATACAAGGTGCGGTGTGCGCCTCAAGGTTGCATTAAATGGGAGTCCAGCTCAGCATGAGAAGCTGATAATCTGCCGGATCCCTGTAGTGACATACGGACGTCGGGCAGACGAGATAAAATTGGTGTTGTGACAAAGTGTTATTTATGAGCGGAGTTAAATTATGTAAGTATACCTTCAACTTAAATTATATAATACTATATTCAACATAATTGAAAAAAGTTAGGTAGCAAGATTGTTTTCCAAAAGGTTTATCGTAAGTAATGTAGCGATAACAATATTTATATCACTGATTTCTGTCATATCATATCAAACCATTTGGTTTTATTTTATAGGGCTGATTAGAGTTGATAAGATAAGACTTATGATAATGGACGACACCTGTTGGTAAATGATTTTCACTGCAGATACAGACAGACAAGTCGTATCTTTTTTTTTTTACTAACCTGTACTTTTCCGGGAAAGACCCCAACGCTCATGGACTCCCTCAACTCTCCGTTTGCCCCACTCTTTGGCCGGTCAATGATAAATTAATGTGAGCCATCACTCCATCATTGTGTGGCGGCCCGAGTACCTATACTGGGTGGAATAGACAATGACGCGAAAACGGTTAACATTTTCTGTTTTTTTTTTTTTTTAAGTTGCCTACGAACAATTCGTGTGAGGAGCTCGTGGCTAAATAATAACAGCCGCCCGGGTCGATCTTTAAGGTTAAGCGGTGCTTGCCGAGGTTGGTCCGTGGATGGGTGACCATAATTACATACCGAGTTTCCTACGTGCCTCGGAAAGCACGTTGGTCCCGGCTGTCATTTGTAGATCTTTGACAGTCGTTACGAGTAGTCAGAAGCCAAAAAGTCTGACATCCAGTCTTACCAAGGGGTATCGTATTATCCAGTTACGGGGTTGTGTAGGTCAGATAGGCAGTCGCTTCATGTAAAATACTGGTACTCAGCTGCATCCGGTTAGACTGGAAACCGACCCCATGATAGTTTGGGAAAAGGCTAGGCAGATGATGATGACCTACGAACAATTCGCGTCGTTGTCCCTTTTACTCAGTAAACAGGTGTAACGTTATCTCAATTTTCCTTCTAAAGTACGCCTACAAAGGACACGTAAGTCTTGTAACTAATTAGCTAACTCCTCGTCTTGAAGACCTTTTTCTAGAAGTTTCCAAACAACCGTTTGTTGTTTATGCGACGTGTAATGAGGAGCATTGTATGAGGACAGGTGCGGGGTGCGGAGAGCGGGGGCGGAGCTAAAAGCTTTGCAACATTAGTTCCCATCAGCAGCGCTACAGACTTAGCGGACGCGGGTGGATATGGGGAGGAAGTCGCTGGAGCATGCTTGGTAGGTATATCTTTATGCAAGAGTTGAAAATCTCTCTTGTTATTGACTGGGCTGCTATTATCATTATTATTTTGGATGCCACCGAAGAGCTTTTAAATAAACTTGAGCGTTTGCAAAATATCTGTATTCGTTTTGTTTTTAACCTTAAAAAGTAATACCATGTCTCCAACTTTCGCAACATACTCAATTGGCTCCCAATTCAACTTCGCCGAAACTCTCGCATATCGTGTCTGCTATTTAACATCCTTCATAACCCAGAAACTCCTTCCTATATGCGGGAACCGCTTTTCCATTTCGAACGGGTTTGCCATTCTTTTAATTCTTTTTTTTTTTTTTTACAATAGTTTTTCAATCATTGCACCTTTCGTTCATTGTTCAGAATAGTTACAGCACTGATGATAACATCTGTGTCTATTGTGTCTATTAAGTTAGTGTTCTTTTATTGTTTTATTTTTACTTTTGTATAGATTCTTTTTATATTTACCTATTTTTTGTGAATGTGTGGACATTGTAGGGTTTGTATTTTTTTTTTCTCTATTACTACCGTCTGTAGTAAGCAATCGACTTATTGTCGGGCCTACGCTGTCCTCCCATACTTAAGTACTAACGCTGTAACTTCAAATATTGTAAAACCAAATGATTTTAAAAGAGTAACCATGGAGTTTCTTGCCGGTTCTTCTCTATAGGAAACGACCAACCCGAACCGTGCACCTTTTGTTGACGTTTTATAAGTGCCCATGTAGGCCTATGTAAAATAAAATATTTTGATTTTGATTTTGATTTTGGAACGCTTTTCCTACTCCCGTCCTTCTGATGCACCTTGCAGGTCGCATCTTAGGAAACTCCTTAAATCCTCTCATCACTCTACCGACTTCTACTCCTACTCCTTCACCGTACACGCTGTGCGGTTGTGGAATTCACTTCCACCTGACATTTGAGACTGCCAAACTGTTGCAGTTTTCAAGAGAAGAGTAAAAGCATCAAGCAAAGCATATTTCCATTCCGTCATAGTTGAATAGCTATTTATTTTATTTGTGTATATATTTTGTCTTTGTATTTATACGCAAATTGGTTTATTGTTATATTGATAGTTATTTATTTTAAGTTTTATGTATTCAATTCTCTCTTCTTCTTTTACACACTATGTCTGCATCTCTTTGTTTTAATATCTCCTTTCGCAGGTATGCTGGAAGAGATTTCTTTAGAAATAAGGATCACCTTTGTATCTATTTTCTGTTTCTTTCTTCTTCTCTGCATTAAGTGTGTACCTGTGTGTGTGTCCTACATAAATTGTTAAATAAATAAATCATCATCATCTTCCTTTTTCTAACAATGTAGGTGTCTGCTTTCAGTCATTCGTATTTTGTTCAGCTCTATACGTTCACCAAAAGTGATCTCATCCACCCTAAACCCGATACTTAACGCTTTCTCCCTTAATCCTAGCCTTAAAAGTCATCTGCTGGCCATGAATAATGGCCATATTTGCTACAATATCAAACAGTTTTTTAATTCTATCTTTAACACTGATAACGGGATATTTAACAATTTATATCCTGTTATCAGTGTTAATGATAGTGTTAGTGTCCATGTCAATTAAAAAGTTTTATTTTTTTAATTTTTTCAGTTTTCCTACGGCGCGCGAGTATGCTGTACTGGAAGCCGACCCCAACATGTATGGGAACAGGCCATGCGGAATCCGTGCTATTAAATAAAAAATTGTGAGTGGAGTTTTTCCGCGCGGAAGAAGTGAAACTTCGTAATACAACACGCATGCGTTCGAGTGCCACGCATTCACTCTAGTTATTTTATTGAGCTTCTAAATAATATTTTGTTGTTTTCTTGTTGTATTATTTTTATTACAGAATAATTACATAAGTTTATCGAGGTTATTCTACTCATGGAAATTAAGCGAAGGCTGGTCACACCGAAGAGTCGAATGCATGACTGTTTGCACGCCATCTTGCGTACCTAGTAGAACTACGTAGTCACAAAAAATATTGTTATACTGCCATCTCTTAGTGAGTTTTAGAAAATATTCCCCCTCCATGGTAGCGTTAAACTTGTTGGAAGTCGCATAAAAAGTTTCACTTCAATAAAACCGTTAAAAATACTTGGATTACCGCTTTTTCTCTCTCGAGAATATTATGACAGATTTGTTCCTCAACACGTTTGACATTTTCCATCACCGTGTGTAGCCGAAGTATCGCATCGTAAACCGGCTGTTCCCACAAAGTTGTTCTTACACTTTTATTATTATTCTGTGTTTGTGTAACTCCGCGGATTTCCACGCTAATAGCAAAGTTACACGATTTTAAACACAGCATAGCGTTAGGATCAACCTAAATGACTAGATGGCTAAGTACTTGGAATTGACTGAGGTTTATGAGTACTTGGCTTTGTATCTCGAAAGTTAGGGTAAAATACTTAGATTTTTGAGAACTAGTCTGTTCTCTAAGTTGGGGAGGTGCGGTGATGACAGGTGAAGTGAATTTGAGATCGAGTGCACTCTAGGACTTAAAAAGAAATGGGACGAGGTGGACAGACGACATTTTTACCATCACGGGCAAAACCGGGATGAGGCCTGGATGAGGCTGGAAGGCCAAGGAATGGGTGAAGTTGGGTCCTGGATGATGATGATGAGGTTTTAGTCGAGGTTGCTCCTGGCAGCGCTTGAAGGTAACGAGGGACTCTGTGCTCGCAGCAGCTCTTGAATATGGTAACGAGTGACTCAGATGGTCCGTATAGTCTTGAAAAACGTCTAAATCGAGTCAATACACCACGAACAGTGATACTCCCAATGAAACCATCAACCAAGTCAAGCATTCGCTCACAAACTTCAAGCACTTAATCCACCAGAATCCCATACAAATAAACAATCAACAGAACAAAGAATGGGAAATAAATAACGTGCCTTTAATCAGTGAAGCGATATACAAAGTTTATCTCGGCAGTTTAGTGGCGAAGTTTCACTGAATACATAAATACAGAAGGTCTACAACGAGCAAAACAATGCAAACGCACGAATACAGAATCGTAAATGCATCAGCCTGTAATGTTCTAACTGATGGAACATAAGCCTCCTATCTACAAGAGGGTCTGGGCCCCAATCCATGATACGGGAATCACATGTGTTCGATTTTTTTAATTCTAGGACATACAGATTTTTTCAGTATCTTTATCATATTCAGAGGGATGAAATAATAACACAAAGAAAAATGTCAGAATCAACGTGCTGCCTCATTGGCCTAGTGGTCGCAATTGAGTTTTTCTATTCAGAATTTTTCAGTAACACCAGGCTGATGGCAATAGGCTTGCCCCTATTACATGGGACTAAAACGTATTTGCCGAAATGGGGGTGTACAATTAGGTACACCCCTGCCTAACCCTTCGGGGTTTGGATGATTGAGGCGCGACCTTATGATGTTATGTATAGAAAAGGGAAGAAAGAAAATACATTTAATTGGCACTTACCACATGTGCATACAAAAATAATCAGCAGAATAGAAAAAAAAACTTAAATCAAGTGCCTGTCTGAGGTTGATCCAATAGTTGTGGCCGTTTCCACTTGACCATTACTGCTATCCACTGATAGCAGTGATGGATGGATAGCGATCTCAAATTATGTCATACGAATGCCAGTCACAAGTGCTTTGGCACCTAATAAACAAACGCACACAGACACACGTGTAGTAACTGTACACGTGTGTCTGTGTGCGTTTGTTTTCGCTTGTTGTTTAGAGTTGAACTTCTGTTCATAATACATTTAGCGGCAGTTTGGTGGCGAAGTTCCTTCGTCTAATGAGTGTCGTGACGTATGCTCATTGGACTTGGCTTCAGTGCCGGCCGCGATTAACGGACCCTTAGCGCCTATTGACGACGTTCTTATGGTCCATTGTGTTTCATTTGTTTATATGTAGAGACATTGAATGACATCTTGGAGACGGGATCTTGGAGTTTTGCGCAAAGTAGTTTTAAGGGTTTTAGATGTAATTGATGCTAAGGACGAGTTTTAATACAAAGCTATGATTTATTAATCACTATCTTTATTAGTAGTCCTATTGTTGCTTGATTTTTGTTGGACAGTGCCGCCAGATACAACTAACACACCTTTAACGCCAATCTACAACGTTTTAGAGGTCTGTTGTGGTTCATTTGTATACGAAGGCGTTGGTTCACGTTTTAATTTTGGTGGTTTGTAGAAGACTTTGTGAGACTGGTCTTGTTGAAGATGTTACTTACAAATAATTTAAGTGAGACTTTATGTTTCGACTGTCCTTACTGACTTGAGATTACTATTTGTTAACCAAGTTTGCTTAACTTGACAGTTTGAATAAAATTCTGAAGAAACGTAATTCACAGAGTAATTCATAAAAACTAAATTTGTATTCCCTATTAAAAGCTCTTTTGAAAACCAAACGGTGTCCCAATGCAAAATTAAAGTGGGGCAATTTCTAAGCATCTTTTACTTTAAGTGTACCGAGATGCTTATCGACAAAATGTAACTGGAGACTCGCATGCAATCCCCGAAAGCAGAGGTTGACACCTTTTTGAGATGATTACCAGATAACATGAACCTGCTTGAATGAGAAACACTGACAACTATTCTTACTAGTTTTTCATAGACACTATACTAACGTTAAATTCTTTTCCACAACAATCAACAGCGGTTCAGCACGACAGCAGTGGCACTAAAACAGCTTGACGCAAGTTGTCACTAGCCGCGAATTCGTGTTGGACGACAACGTACA
The DNA here is from genome assembly GCA_963082945.1 of Cerastis leucographa. Classification (NCBI taxonomy): domain Eukaryota; kingdom Metazoa; phylum Arthropoda; class Insecta; order Lepidoptera; family Noctuidae; genus Cerastis; species Cerastis leucographa. Next base: position 21,240,702 of record OY720354.1, read on the forward strand.
GCGTAAAACAAACGCTATTTGGATGCTCCAAGCTAGGAGAGGTTTCTAGTAAAACTCGTTTAGTTCGGCTACCTCGAATAAACAACAGCAGGGTGTGGGTTCTGGAGCTGCATCGCAGATGCTATCATCCACATTTTATGCTGTCTGAGACACAAAATATGTAACAGTGACCACTGGGAAATGGCAAAGTTTTGGGACAACAAAATATAAAATACGAAAGAGAGCAGTAAAAGCAGCTTTTATAAATGATTTTGAACCCTACCTTGTATGTTATTAAAGAAGCAGTGGTTCATGAGTATAAATGCTCCACGCTTGCACGTTTGCGTCCTGTCCTAGTCCAGAGTTATTAGTACTCTGGAACTGTAAATTAGCGAAAATATTCACAACTGCACCTGCTGCAGAGTCCTGATTATTGTACAGACACGAGAGTAAAGAAATAGACTCGATCTCCTACATAGAAAACGCTTCCGCCTCCAACTCGTTCCATCGTCCACCACGCATTGCCCACGCGAATGACACGCGCCAGTCTGCCAATGACGTCACCCGCGTGATTAATAATCTGCCGCGGCGCAGTAACATGCTTTGGAACACCCACCACATGCTAAACGAGCACAGCACAAAAAATATCAGTTTTAAACAGTATCCCCACAAAAAATGACCTTGCATGTCTAGACTGTGGCGCTGGAAGTAATGTATTCAGAAGACTTGTTCGTGCCTGCGTGTTGAGAGTTCGAGTAATGTACTGGGAATCGTAAATTTTGTCGCAGATGTGAACTTATTCAAATATACTTCTCCCTGTGGCTTTGAAGGGGATTACATGTATGGATTATTATGGTAAAATTGTGTAAGGATTATGATATTCTACTTTAGTTAGCCTATCGAGTACTATTAGGAACTAGTGGGAATGTATGAGACCACGAATTAATGGTGAATATAAACCATTGTGCAAACACTCAATAAAAAAAATGCAGGGTTTAAAATCGTCCTGCCAGGGTTGCGGGTTGTTCGAAAGAGATAGCGCGGCCCTGGAACACAAAGGGCGAAGAAGGAACATGGATGGGTTTTAGTCAGTACAAGTCTGACACTCCCTCCCGCTTCGCCCAGGGCGGGAGAAGTCATTTGATGATTTCCCATCCACAAAAAAAAAAGAGTTTAAAATCGTCCCTTCTCTTCCCACGAAGAAATTTTGTTCAGTTTATCCAAATTATAATGAAACATTCTTTGCACTATTTTCCAAAAACCCATTTGTAAGACTGTCATCAAGGGGTCATTAGCGCAATGAAAACAAATGAATAATGTACGAGAAAACAAAGCAGCAACAGGATTAGCTGCAACAGTCGACCGCTTATTTACATAATAAATTCGAAAATATACCAGACTGCCAGCCGCCAGCAGGAAGTTTTAAGTTAATCAGTGACCAAAATTAAAACATAAATTGTGGAATATTTTTTGGGGCATTTGATCGATAGAAGTTTAGTTTTTGGAGGTATAATAGAAATTGTATGTTACGGTATTCGCTTGACTTGTGATATAGTCTTGAGTTTGCATTAATTCCTAACAAGCTGGATTTTTGTACCAGGTCTTGAATACACACTGGAATACAATAATGCTATGTCAAAAGTCACCATGGATCCCGCTTGTGCGTTGTTTTTTTATCGGAGGTAAAAGGTCACCAATTTTAGTTATTTGCGTATATCTCTAAACCGGTGCGAGTTACCAGAAAATGAACGAGAAAAAGTTTTTAGATCGTGAGCTTGTTGGGATTTAATGCAATGCAATACTGGAATGTCTATTTTGTCTGCACTTAAATGGAGAAACGAGGGACATACGTACATAATGTAGCTAAGATCAGAGAATTAACGAGGCTATAAGAATGGAGAAACACTTAAAAAAAGCTGAACTATTATGAAACTTGACAATGCTTTTTTTTTAAGAAAAGTTGCCCCATACTAAGAATTTCTCCTGTATCGTGGGTGCGTTTACCCACCCACGATAACTGTCACGATAACTCGAAACTCACATACACAAACAGCCAGACCCGACCCCAGATCTGCAGGCCATACAAATATTTGTTCCGTGCGGGGATCGAACCTGCGACACGCAGCGCAGCAGTCGATCGCTCAACCACTGCGCCAACCGTGCCGTCAAATATGTAGAAGTGATTTCTTCCTTAGATTCCAGAGGAGAAGAATGTATGTATCTATTTTATTATCAAACAGTTTCGATTTTAAATTATTGATGAAGTGCAAAATTGCTACAAGCATAATTTCAGGATGACTGGTAATCGCAACTGACTGTTATTAGCAAACATAAAGGCGCCAACAACCGATCGATTAAGTTAACATTTTTTTTTTGTAGTTTACAATATTTATGGTTTCGATTTTTGGACCATCGCCTGCCCTTGTTATAATTTATTGGAGTCATCGTCGTCTATATACATATTTTTTCTTGAAAAAAAAAAAAAAAATTCCAAACTCTCCATTCTTCTTTACTGATTTTTTAAAGCCATCTTGCTTCTCATTTTTTCGTATCATAATTATCTTCATACAATCACTAATTATTCTTCTCCTTTTCTGTCACAGCATCAATTGATGGGTGTGGGGTACACACATCGATTGCTTATCGTCTCCATCTTTTATTTTCTGTCTAGTGCACCCAAAAGTTAAAAAGAATTTATTTCGTAAACTGACGTAATTGGCCGGTATAATTCACCGTTGTAATTAACCCCAGTAATTAATACGGACGGCGCGGTCACCCGTAACTGTAACGAACGCTGATGTATTATCGCAAACACATATGGATTTTTTAATAACAATCCTGGAAAGAGATTTACAAAGATGATTTGCTTCATTTTTGGGTGTGGTATTGGTAGGGTCAGTTCCGTTTAGCTTTTGATTAAAATAATATAGAGATTGGATTATCAGGAAAACATTTATTTTATTTAAACAATCAAATATCAATTTTAATATTAGATAGTAACAACATTAGCACCAAGGGAATAGAGTTGATTCAAAAACCAGATTCTGATACAAACAATAGTACATTATGGTACTAGTGTGTAATGTTGGTGATTACCGCTGAGGCGCCATTGAGACCCGAGCCGTTAGGTGAGGGTCTTAAGAGAGCCGAGGACGGTAATCACCAATACACACGTGTATCATACGACGTTTTTCAACACACTTGTGAATAAAATAACAATAAAAACTCATTTTATTTAGTAGATAATCTTAGATATTTTTCCTTGGAGTTTTCAGGTAGTAAACATTCTATAACGTTAAGGGCTTCACATATCGGGTTTATATCGGGCGGTGTACAACATAAATCATTTTCTTCGTAACTAGTACCTAGTTGTAGACATTTTAATGAATAAATAACTATAATTTCAACAGTGAAAACGAGTTTTGAAAAATTATTCGCTATGGTGGGAAAAATTAATCAGTTTTCCTATGCGCGCGCATTGCGATCAGCCACAAACTAAAGGGATGAGGTTTTTTTTTTATTTTCCGCGCATAGGGTTTGCGCTTATTCTGCCACGTACAAAATGGGGAATTTAAAGTTTTCTTTTATTACAGAGAAAACAAAAGTTATATTTGAGTGAAAGTTTTATTTATTAAACACGAACGAGTTAAAATTATCTATTTAAATAAGAAGTTGCATGAAATGAGCAAGCAATAGATTGAACACGATCTTTTTTTTGAATAAAAACTTTTTTAAGAACAAAGCACATAAAGCAATAAAAAAAATACTATATATATATATAATAATACTATGAAAAAGTCACAGTTTGATTATGGGTGTCATTCTGTGCCTAATTGCGGTGACCATAAAGCCACTTTATGAGCAAGTGTGTTGAAAATATATTTTCAATACACTTCCTCGAAAACTAGCTCTTATTGCACTAAGATTAGGTTCGACATGCAACATATTTCGCACGCGTGCGGTAATAAGATTACAGCACGCGTGCGGTAATTCGATTAAAACATAGGAAATTAAAAAAAAAACACCACTGACTATTATAGAGCAGGCGTGTTTTTTTTTTAATCTCGTCATTTTGATTTGCGTCTTTACAGCGTAAATATTTTTTGAATATTTTAATTGTGTTTATAAAAAGAATACTACTAATAAACATGATTATTTAAAAAAAAATATTACTTTTATGAACTAGTTAACATTTTATTTGTGTTCTTATTTAAAATATATTTGAATTTTATAATTTTTCTGTGAGGCTGTTTAACGGCTTCATACCTTTGCTTCTCCTTTACCCTGCGAACATAAAGCGCGGGAAAAAAAGCAAAGTTAGTCTTAATAATTTGAGTTATTTGTGAAAAAATGTCGAACGTAAGTTTTGAAGAGAATTTTTTAGATGGTACTCCGCCGGATATTGTGATTGAGGCATAAAATGCTTGCGATAGCCTGTTGCCATCTAAATCTAAGGTGAAATATATGGCAGCTTTGCAAAGTTTTCTTCAGTGGAAAGTTACTAAAAAGGTAAAAATACGTACTTATCGTTTTATTATTTTATTTCTTCGAAAGTGTATTGAAAAACGTCGTTTGATACACGTGGGAATTCGTTATTGCGTTTCTCGGCCCCATAACACCCTCGCCTTACGGCTCGGGTGTTTATTCGGCCTCGTACGCAATAACAAACTTTCCGCACTTGTATCAAAATGTACTATTATAACACATTTGCTCGTAAAGGGTCTCTTATTTCACCAATTTCAGTATCGTAATGTATCTCATTACGCACTAGTGCGGTAATGTAATGTAAAACACACGGTTTATCAAAATGCTCCGTCTAATACGAACGGTACTTTTTTTAATCTCAGCAAAGAGTTTTTATGTCAAAAAAGTGGTCAACATTTTATGAATAAAAATAACTTGGGAGATAAAATATAATAAATAAACATTTAATTCTTTTATTTAATTAATTTTGACCATAAAATACAACCATTTATCTGTAACAAAACACAAAAATATTAATTTACTTTATTGGTAATACTGGCTGTTTTTGTGCCTTTGCCTTAAAAAAAAGCGCTGATGCGTGCGCATCGCTAATTTCATAATTAGTGAACAAGTAAAAATTATTCCGCGCGCTTTTTCTTTTCGCTGTAATGTTTTTATTTGGAAATGTCGTCCGAGTTTTATTTATTTCCTCGCAAATATGTTATAAAACGTCGTATGACATACGTGCGCTTTGATAATTACAGCCTCTGCTTTCTTGTAGCCCTCGCCTACGGCTCGGGCTAGCAATATCGCCTCGGCTGTAATTTTCAACTTACCGCACTTATATCATAATGTACTATTGAGAGCCAGTTAGTGCTATAACTGTGTGAGAAAAATAATCATTACGGAATACGCATATGAAAAGCTCAGCATAACACATTATATTAACATTGAAAAACTGATCTTTTTGCATTATAAAAACCATGTTTCAACTTGTAAGTCAGGATGGTCCTATTTCTTCATTCTAAACCTAAGCCAGTTTCCTCCTTGCAGCCTGAGGTTATTGTTATCAGCAGCTTGCTTGCCGGGGATGGGCTTCTCACTAGGAGAGAGTTCCATATTTCTAGAACCTGGTGGATTATCACTTTCAACTAGCAGAGAGCATGTTCCTTCATCTCCTATACCAAACGATCCTGTAGGGTTCTTGTCAGGGTTCACTGCCAGCTCGAACAACAAGAAAGAAATACTGGACGAAATAGTTTCGAAGCCAGCGAAGAAGAAGAGGAATGCTTGGGCAACTAGGTAATCGACGTCTTTTCATTCTGGAAGATCAAATACACAGTTTTTACTAAAGTTATGGTTTAAAAAAATATGCTCCCTCTCATAGAAGAGTAGGCCTGTGTCACAGCAGTGGGAACATTATAGGCTAATGATGACGATGGTTTCAAAAAAATATGCCACTTATTTCAAGACCAGAGTACGCGGAGAGTAACATAACATCACAATTACTAATATGACAAAAACATATTTAATTTATGTAATGTAATCCCCGAATGGTTAGGCAGATTTACTACATAGTACAACTCACATTTCGCCAGTTATGTTTAAGTCTGATGTAATAGGGGGCGAGCCTATTGCCATCAGCCGGGCTCATATCCAGACTCCGTGGCTGCTACTGAGCAATTCCTGATGGAAAAACCCAACAGCAGCTTTCTTGGATCCGGGTATCGAGGCAAGGACCTCCTGCTCAGGGTGAGCCTATGGTACGAGTCTAAAGGGTGTAAAACACCTCTTAACGAAGCCGAAAGGCACTGGTTTTCCCTGTCATTGCAATCATTTTTTTGTTCTACGCCATACCTGGGAACCTTCTAGCTACGGAGATATTAGGGGTCAATGTTCCAACTTTTTGGCAAGTATTTTTTTTACTACAAGTTTTTAATGTAAGATTTTTACTTTAAACACCTCCACGACCCCCGTACTATTCATTCCGTCCATCAGCACAATGTTTTGAGTGCGTTACATTGAGTTCTACCACAAAACATGATTTTACACCCCAAAAAAAAAGTCGTTTCCCAGCAATAATTTTTGCGTAAAGTTACTTAGTTTCATGTACAGAATGCTTGGTTGACGGCTTCGTGATGAGGTGATTTACACGGTGTATAGCTATAAAGCGGGTCCATTTAAGACTCAAGCCTATTACTGAGAAATTCCTGATCAAAGAACCAATAATACTTTGCTCGATCTGGAAATCGGACACGACTCCATGTTCAGAAGCCACACTTTGATAAATTCTACACCAACAAGGCAGTCCAAAGAATATAAACTTTTCGGTTTAAATAAACACATTACTTACCTCTATAGTCTATTCAGCTTCTTCCTTCCAACTGAAGATTCTTCAACAGTCGCGAAACCAGCAGCGTCATCCTTGGACTTGGTATCATCATGAGACAGTTTGCCTGAAAACACCTGAAAACCTTTTCTTTAATAATTCTTGACACTCATAGACAGAAAAATCATTATAAAAATTCTATTACAAAGCAACGTTGAAGCGGCAGAGTTCTGGACGACGAAGTAGACAAACAACACACACTACAAAATATAATATTACAAAGCATCATCTTCCTAGCCTTATCCGATCTATAGAACGTGTAACAAAAGGGTTTATGCATACTCAGGGGTGTACTACAGACCATAAAACTGAACGTGTTTTTAGGGTTCCGTAGCCGAATGGCAAAAAACGGAACCCTTATAGATTCGTCACGTCTGTCTGTCCGTCTGTATGTAACAGCCACTTTATTTCGTAACTATTAGGACTACAGAGCTGAAACTTGGTAGGTAGATGTATTCTGTGAACAGCTTTATGATTTTTGGAAAAAAAAACAAAAAAAAAATATAGATAAGGATATCCCCCCTCACATGGAACTGACACTAAAAAAAAAAACTTTCAAACCTATACGTGTGGGGTGTCTATAGATAGGTCTTTAAAAATGTCATAGAGGTTCCTAAAACCATTTTTTTTCAAAGTCAATCTTGTAATAGATGTGTCCCCCCCCTCTAATTTCTAAAGTAAGAGGAGAAAAATTCTGAAAAAATATGGGGATGTAAAACGTAAAAAAAACTTTCAACGAAAATTGGTTAGAATAAGATTTGATATTTGGTTTTTGAGATTTGGGACTTTTTCACCAAACTGCAGCTGCTGCTGCAGCAGCTGCTGAGTGGAAGTTTAATAATGAATGACCGTTAAAAATATTGTTATTATATTGTTTGGGGCTATGGAACCCTGTGTGCGAGTAAGACTCGCACTTGTCCCGTTTTTTGCTATTACGATGTTCGTCCGATGGAGAAACATGTTCAGTTTGGTGGTCTGTAGCACACCCCAAAGTATGTATATACCCTTTTTGTTACACGTTGTATAAACCCAGAAGCTGGACACTTAATTTCCTTCAATTAATACTAATATTAAAATATAGCCTACAAATGAGATTGCATTAGAAGATTACCTTCCTGCCATAGTCTCATGTTTATAGTAACACGTTTTTGTCGTTCATTCTCCTTTGTTAACCGTCAGGCTATCATATACTCCTTTTTCTTCTTTTTGCAATTTTACAGTACGGGTAATTTTCATAAAATTCACCTATTTTGGCTTCTATAAGCAGATGGATCATATCAGGTCTCAATTTTTTCTTCTACTCACGCTCCTTTAATGTGCTTGATACCAAATTTCTAATGAAATCTTGAGAAAACTTTGGAATGAAGTCAAAATCCAAAATCTGTAAGTAAAAACATTCATGCATAAATTATGATTTGACATACTGATTTTTTCGGGATTTTAAAGCTCTTTGTTTAGAAAAGAGCAGCCTGCAAGTAAAGCTTTGTTCAGAAAATTAATATTTTGTATTTTTTTTTTTTTATAATTTTGATAAAAATATAATATATTTGTTGATATAGCATGAGCATATCAATCCAAACGCTCTTAATGTTAAAGATAATTAAAACTAAAATAACAATAAATTATAAAACGGCGTCAATATACTCCTCCTTGACGCTGTCAGCTGGTAACGTGCCCAAAAGACTGGCGCCGTTGCCACGTTGTATGGCAATACTTAGCTTTTGGCCAAGGGGAAACCCAGCCTTAGTGTCACGGGAAGCGTGAACTATGCGTTTGGAAATTTCCTTAAAAGGCTGTGAGCACTCGGACCTCACGGCCCCAGAGTTTCAACCCCAAACGGCTCGTAAATATAGTTACCACAAAGGTAAGTTTGAGGTTCTTCGCAGCCGCAGCAGCAGCACCAGTAAAGCACGATGAGCTTGGAAGATGTGCAAGAGTATCGACGCAAGTTGCGTCCCACACTAAAGGCCTACCCATAATCCAAGGAAACAAAGACATGCCGTCCGGTCTTTTGCCATCGTCGCGTGCCAAGCCATTGGGCTCTAAGATAGCTGGAACGCCGACCTTTTGTTGGTCAAAATGATGTTCTTCGTGCAGCATTTCTAAAAGATTATGGTGAAATAAGAGAGTGCTTGGAGAGGATCAACAAAACATGTAAGTAACTTTCTTTTTAGATTTAATTGACCTGACCGATCTCGGCCTGATAATCAAACCTGGTTTGCCGTTATATTGATTCTGATGGATGTGTGTGGTTCCTACTTCCATGAATGAAAATATTATTTAACCTGGATTCGGCAGGCATTGCCGCACACGGTTGAGCGTGTTATTATACCTTGTTACTGGGACTGGAGCTTCGCTTTTTTTTTTGCCATTCAGATGTGCCTGTAGTGGTGTAATTGAAATAAATGCTTTGAGTTTGAGATACATTTAATGATTTGGATAAAAACAATACCTTGTGTTGGATCTTTATTAACATATTTATTTATAAATGCTGGTCTATAAATGCTTCAATTCTGTGTACATATTTTGAGTTCATAGAGTCCTACTTCCTCTGTCTTAACCGTAGCCAGTGTCCTCCCTGTATCCTGATGTTTAGATTATCTGTCGCTAGCTTGGCGGGGATGCAGGTCTTCTCGCAAGGAGACAGTTCCATCTGCCGCATAAGCTGGTATGTCATCACCTTCAGCTCGCAGAGAGCGAATCTTGACCCTGTTTATAATATTATTATAGTTTTAATGTTAGGAATCCTCCAAGGTGTGTCTATTCTGTGTCGACCAGAAACTTGCCTATACAATTCCTAGGCCCAACACCAAAAGGCATATATGTGAGTGGATTAATCTTATGTTTATTTTTTTCGGAGAAACGTTCAGGATCAAACTTCTCAGGCTCGGCGAAGAAATCAGGATCGTGATGGAAAGCATAGGTCGGTATCACCACTCCTGAGCCTTTGCGCAACTGCAAGGTAAAAAATTTAATATTCAAAAATTACAGATTTTGTAAAATAATGTGGCGAGTGACCTGGAAAAGCTAAATTAGGATGTTAACTTACAATAAAATCTTTTTCAGCTGCTTCGTTTGGTTTCCCCATATTATAATCTCTAGTGCATTGTCTATCCGTAAACGCTGCTGGTGGCCAGAGCCTTAAAACCTCTGTAAATAATTTCTGCACTTATTTGCAATCATCAATGTCATGTGTTTATAATGTTTGAATGTAATAAATATTACCTGAAATAACCATATCCAAATACCTCATGTTTTGAATAGAATTGAAGTCAAACTTGCCGCCGTTCTTAGCGTCATGTTCCCTGATCTCCTGTGCCAGTCGCTCCTGCACATCAGGGTTCACTGCGAGCTCGTACATCAAGAAAGACATACTGGACGATACTGATTCGAAGCCAGCGAGAAAGAATAGGAATGCTTGGGCAACCAGGTCAACGTCCTCCCATACTGTAAGTTACAAAATCAAAAATTGCTTCCAACTTCGTTTTGAATTTCTTGTTCCAGTTTTTGTAACGCTTAATATTGTATTAATTAGTACCTCGGTTTATCTCCTTCTTTCCAATTGCAGATTCTTCGACAGTTGCAAATCCAGCAGCTTCATCATTTGATTTGATATCTTCGTTAGATATTTTGCCTACGAGAATAAAAGCAGGTACTGGATCATTCGAAACATAAATTTCATTCAGCAGCATTTAAATCTGTTTGGCACCTTTTTTGGCTTCCAAAAGCAGATGGATCATATCAGGTCTGACAGCTTTGTGCAATTCACGGTCCTTCATTGTGTCCAGCACTAAACGTGTAAAGAAATTTTTGACGCTGTCCGGTATTAGTTCCATACCAAGAATCTGTAAATGATCGAAGGATTACAGGTTTTCTATTTTTTGTGCTGCCCCTTCGGTGCCTCCTACTGAGCGTGGGGTCCTGCGTTCGATTCCTTGGTCGTGAAAAAGAATTAGTGGGAATTTCTCAGTAGCAGCCCGAAGTTTGGAACACCATGCCTTGGAAAGCACGTTAAGTCGTTGGTACTGCGCTGATCTCTCCCCGGTCGTATCTGATTGCCGGTCCATCGGAATATGAGAGTAAAAGAACAGAATCGTGACAATATTCATCAGTCGTTTTTCTGTATTCATTTCGATTTTAGGAGGTACTCATGCGAAATTTTACTTTAGGTTTTAATATACAGTATGTTAGGTTAAACGAGGGACATATTGAAGGAGGGTATTCAGTATTCGATTCTCGTCCCAAATATGTAAAAAACCTATGACGTATATAGAAAAAAATTTAATGTTTTGTTTAGTGCCTAGATATTTTGGACTGTCCTAAGCCAGGTAAGTTTAAAGTATGAAGGGAAAATGGATTAACCTAAGAGTCATTGACCCGCTCACATGTTCTGCGATAGTACTAAGTCGCTAGCGCAAGGGTGTATACACGTTGCGTGACATTTGCGAAAATTTTGGTATGGTTCTGTCTGTTATTTATCAGTGTTTTTTTTTTGTTTATATTTTTATTAGTATCATGTTAGCATGTACTATTATGGGTTTGAATATGTCCCTCGTTTAAACTAACATACTGTATATTCACCAAGTCAAAATCACCTTTAATAGTTTCGGCGCATTGATCATCAGAAAGAATACTAGCATCTGACGGAAATCGAAGTTTGTTGCAGTCTTGCCCATCTCAAAGAATTTATTATCTTTGTCTGTATGAGAGTCCACCTTCAGGCCGTAAGCGCAAGAAGCTATCACATCGTTAGCGTTACGAGTGGTAAGGTCCTTGCAGTCAATGTCAATGAAATCATCTGAAATCAGAAAAATTTCGAAGATATAGGAAAACTCCCGACTTTTACTCGGCAGGCAAAAACTATGGAATGCCACCTTCTTAACATACTCCTTTTGCACATAGACATATCTTTGTTCATACATTACATAGGTATATGGTTGCCAGTTGCGTACACTACGCCCCTGAACTTTTTGAGGAACATCAGCAGTTAGTTCAGGTAATGGCTTTCTTACAAAGATGATGATATTATAATGGCATTAAAATCGGATATGCACGAGATTTTAACTGCGTATCTAAGTAATTAATGTATACCTTTTGAATCCCTAATCTCCTTCGCGAGCGATTGTATCATCTGATCACCGACCTCCACCATAAACGGCACCATCAGGCGTATCTTAGAACTTGTGAACGCTGGACTCAATGTGGAGCGCATGTCTTTCCATTCTTGACCTGCGGGAAATATACTTGATATATGATGAATAATTTAAAGTTGCCAGAGCCTAGGCATTTTTTTTTTAAACAATGATATTAAAATATATGTATTATAATAATATAATAATAACAATCATATATATTATATATGCGTCATTTATAAAGACAAACTAGATACCTTGCATAAAGAACAAAGTTCTGGTGATGAAGGAGTCTTCTCCTAAGCTGCGGTGATTGAGGAAGTGCTCAAAGTCTTTGACAGCGATCTTTTTTACAAGCTCAAGGTCTCGGATGACTACTAATACGTTAGTGAATTCAAATCTACCGACGAATCTGTAAAAAAACATTTATATCACTGAAGATTCGACTTATCAATCCAAGAAAGTAAAAGTTTTTTTTTTTCTATCTCACCTTTCTCCCGGAAAGCTTTTGTATAAATTAAGAAGATCATCTGCAGTGTGGCATTGCTGGAAGAGGACCTTGCCCATGTTTCCCAGCAGTGGGAGTGGCATAAAGTGCTTGATGCCATGCTGGTGGAATGAGATAATTTTCCGGAGGTATGGCACTAGCAAAGCCAGCAGAAGGATCGCACAAAAAAGAAAGATTATCATTTTCTGTAAAACATAAGAATTTGGATTGAGTCAATTACGTCTATTTAAAGTATTATTTTTAACATTCATCTCTGTTTTCGTATAAATAAATGTTGTTTTCATATTAAAAGAACACACAATAATAAATATCCACTCTTACTCAACAGTTTTATTAGATTGGTCCAATTTAAAATTCAATCGGCGAACTGCGCTATTTTTTGCCATGCATCATTGCATGGCAAGGACAATAGGGTTAAATGTTCTATTATAGCACGATGTCTCTTTTGTACTTTGTTAATATAAAAAAAATATAAATATTTTGTTCTTTACTATAATTTTGCTATAGTCGTACATTATGAGAAGTCTGAAATTGGCGCCGGTGACTGAAAAGTTGTGTGGTTTGGGCATGTGATGCGGAGAAATGAGAAAAATATCGTGAGAAAAGTTTTGAGAATAAATACGAGAAAAGGCCAAAAAAACAACGGATCAGATAGATGGACTGTGTGAAGGATGATATGGCAAGAAAGTTGGTGTCTGATGAGATGACGAGTAATAGAGAAGTATGGAAGAAGAAGTACGCCGACCCCAAATGAATAGGGGACCGGACTGGGTAAAGAAAACGACATTCTATTTTGTCCGTCAGACAGGTAATACAAAAATATTAGACACGTATTTTTTGTTTTATCAAAATATCAAAAAAATACTTAGTTAAAACTCATTAAAGTTGGAGAGTGGGGGCTTACTACGTCATAAGTAGGTATAAAACTTACCTACATGTGACGTCATGCGCCATTTCAACTCAATATATCTCCGTCATTTTATGACCACGTGAAAAAAGAAAAAATACGTGTCCAATATTTTTCAATAAACTAACCGACGGACAAAGAAAAAAAAATTAGGATTATCCCCTATTGGGCAAGAGCAAGAGACAGATGACTATATTTTTGCTACGAAGGTCTACAACCAATCAGGTTTAAAAGTAAATAAACAAAAGTATAAAACTGTGTTTGACCCTAAGTACTGTCTGATATCAGAAGCAAGGTCAATTTTGATTGAGCGTATTTGGATGAGTCAGCGCATAACTATAGATTATTACGTATTGTTTGTTAACTAAAATTATACAAGGTGTTGTTTGGCATCCTCGTCAAAATTCAGGAGGTGGTCACAAAAGACATAAATAATCAATTGAAATTACGGTACCTAGTTAATTATAAAAAAACGCAGATTTTTGTTATTTAAGTTTGTCAGTATATCTCCCTAACGTGGTTTAAGGAATAAAAAATTATCGAATAAACGTTTAAGATTGTTTGTATGTGTGAAAGCGCTGTTATAGGGTAAGCATCAGACGGGCCACGTTTAAAACACGTGTGGTTCAAACTTACCGATTTCCGTAAATAAATTTTAAAAAAAATACCTACCCATTTTATTATTGATTCGGGACGAGAATCAGTAGCATCGTTACCTCCTTGAATTTGACGAGAAGGCAAATCAACACCTTGTATTAAAAAAAAAAACATAACTTACCACAGCAAAAAAATGCCAACACAGATAAGTAAACACAGAAAAAATCACTGTATGTAAACAAGCTGCGCCAATGGCAACGTGCTATGTAACTCACTGCCGAATATACTCTGAGTTTGAACACTTCGAACCAGGAGTTAAACACTTTTGTACGCATTTACAATAAACTGGATAGGCAGATTAGATTACAAAATTGCTACGTTTGTTTTTATTATTTAAAGACTTGTTATATACTCCCGATGTTTTGTTGCTAGGGAATTTTGTTTGGATAATCTCAAGGTACTATCATGCCGTCCGTAATGGATTGAAGAATTTCGACGGATCACCGGATTCTTTTCTAAAAACAACGTAGGTAGTCTAGGACAGGAGTTTTTCTAAAGAAATGTTTGATGAGACCATAGAAGTGCCGCCAAATAATTTTGACTTAGTGATTGTTAGGAAAACCAAAGACTATCTCAAAACTCTTTATTTACTACCAAAAAATAACTTTTGGCCCTGTATAGTAAGTTAAATGAAAGTAACTTTAGTATGACTTCTGTGTTGCAGATTAGATGACAAATAACTTGATTAAGGGTTGAGGTAACTTGCCTGCCAGGGTTGCGGGTTGTTCGAAAGAGATACCGCGGCCCTGGAACACAAAGGGCGAAGAAGGAACATGGGTGGGTTTTAGTCAGTACAAGTCTGACACTCCCTCCCGCTCCGCCCAGAGTGGGAGAAGTCATTTGATGATTTCCCATCCGCAAAAAAAAAACAAAAAGGGTTGAGGTAACTTTTAGTAGAATTCATGGTAGCTAAGTGAATCTATAATGTTAATCATCTCTGAAAATAAAGAGCGCAGGCCATAGGTAGATGAAAATATGGTTAGTATCAATGGCGTGCGCAAAATATTGTGTTGTGTGCCAACAATGGCACGCGTGCCATTGGTTTGCCATTCCTGGTCTAAGAGAAGACGAGATAAGCATAGCTATGTTTATGTATAGAATACTGGTCAAAGCATCATCTTATGCACTAACAGTGTCCCTATAATAAAACATTACGATACGCGACGGGACGAACACAATACAAATATTGAAGTAGAATAAGTATATTTGTGTTCGTGAATGTAAAATACGACCAGGACCGGTACTTTGTTATTGTTGAAGAGACAATAATTATTTTGACGTTGCATGTTTGTGGAGCTTCAGCCTTGGAGCGACAGCCTATTGGAATAGACCGTCACATCAAGCAAAATACTGGTGCATTTAGGGAAAAGATTCGGCAGATGATGATTTTAGCACATCACACATGGTGCAGTTAGGGATTAGATTCGGCAGATGATGATTTTAGCACATCCTTAAATTGATTCATCAATATAGTTAATGCTCTGGATAATGTAAAGGAAAACATGATAAGGAAACCATTCACCGTGATGTTTGAAAAGGTAAGGCCTAAAGAAGACAATCGCACCTTTTTGTCGACGTTTTACAAGTGCCCATGTAGGCCTATGTGAAATAAAAATATTTTGATTTTTGATTTTTTGAATCAATATTCTCTAGTCAATTTCTGTTTTGTAGCCAACGGAGTTTGAATAGGGAAATACAATGCAAAAGGTATCTTACTGGTAATAAAATAATATCTGTCTCTTTATTCAATTACATTGCATTTGTACATCATAACAAATAATAAACGAGCAAGCGTTAACAAAAAATACAATATTTTACGATTGCCTCATTCTAAACCTAAGCCAATCTCCTCCGTTCATTTTCAGGTTGAAGGTGTCAGTAGACAACTTGGCGGGGATGCAGGTCTTCTCGCAAGGAGACAATTCTATCTGCCGAAGAAGCTGGTATGTCATCACTTTCACCTCGCAGAGAGCAAATCTCGACCCTTTTAATAAAAAATAAAAAAAAAACAATTTAATTGATTTAATCAATTAAATTGTTTTTTTTTTTTTAATTTTAATGATCTTTGAATATGTTAAAAAAAAAACTTTTCCAGTTTTTTTTTTTAATTATTCAAAGATTATTATCATAGCTGATCTCACCTATGCAATTCCTAGGTCCAATTCCGAAAGGCATGTATGCGAGTGGATTGATTTTATGTTTATTTTGTTCGGA
Organism: Cerastis leucographa; assembly: GCA_963082945.1. Lineage (NCBI taxonomy): Eukaryota > Metazoa > Arthropoda > Insecta > Lepidoptera > Noctuidae > Cerastis > Cerastis leucographa. The sequence continues at coordinate 21,256,952 of OY720354.1, forward strand.
AAAACGTTCAGGATCAAACATCTCAGGGTCAAGGAAATACTTAGGGTCGCGGTGGACGGCGAAAGTCGGTACCGCAACTAGTGAGCCTTTGCGCAACTGTAAAATAAAAAGAATATAGCAGCTACACTTGAACATTGCAAATTATAACATAAAAATACCGGCCAACTCGAGTCGGACTCGCGCACGTAGGCTTCGGTACCATTATTTATAAAAACGAACCCCCTTAATGAGTGAGTATGGGGGTCCCCTTAAATATTTATTTTATTATATTTTTAGTATTTGTTGTTATAGCATTAAAAGAAATACATAATGTAGAAATTTCAACTTGGTACCCATCACGGTTCATGAAATACAGCCTGGTGACACACAGACGGACGGACGGACGGACAGCGAAGTCTCAGTAATAGGGTCCCGTTTGACCCTTTGGGTACGGAACGTTAAAAACTATTACGAGTGTAATCCCCGAAGGGTTAGGCCGAAGATATGGTAGTCGCACATTTTGCCAGTTATGCTCATGTAATAAGGCCTTACAGCCTTTTGCCATAATTGTTTTAAATCTGATTTTGAATGAACATTAAACTTACAATGAAATCTTTTACGACAGTGTCGTTTGGTTTTCCCATGTTGTAGTCTTTGTTGCATACTCTATCCACAGCAACAACTGGTGGCCACATCCTCAGTACCTCTGCGACAAAACACATGTTTCAATATTTTACGATTCCGGACTCGCACATACAAGGTTTCATAGCTCCAAAAATTAAAATAACAATATTTTCACGCCCATTCACATGTTTTGAACTCATTTTATTTTTGTTGCGGTTTATAGAAGACACTTAATCTTTGTGCCAGCAGCCTCGGAGTAAAATGACTGTGACATACCGACGGACATGAAGAATCTATAAGGGTTCTGATTTAGAGATTTAGATACGGAACTCTAAAAATGAACATAATCTTACCGGAAACCACCATGTCCAAATACGTCATGTTCTGTATAGAATTGAAGTCGAACTTTCCGCCATTCTTTGCATCGTGCTCTCTAATCTCTTGTGCCAAGCGCTCCTGTACGTCAGGGTTTACTGCCAGCTCGTGCAAGAAGAAAGACATGGTAGATGAAATTGTTTCAAAGCCAGCAACAAAGAACAAGAATGCTTGAGCGACAAGATCACCATCTTTCCATTCTGCAAAATAAAAAATAATAAATTCAGTCGAACGTCAGATAAAATGTATTTTTTCAAAAACTTTATAGTTTATCATCACCTCGAGCTATTTCCTTTCTTCCGACGGAAGATTCCTCAACAGTGGCAAATCCAGCAGCTTCGTCATTGGACTTAACTTCGTGGGTCAGTTTACCTAAAATAAGACGCATTTCTTACATTATAATTTGAACACAACAGCAGCAAGAAAGTGGAACAAATTTTTTTTGAAATGAAACCTTCTTTAGCGGCGTTGTGCACTTTTGTGATGGGTAAAACATGTTAAACTCGCATCAGGACACGTGACCGTCAGATTACATTGGATTACGCAAGAATTTGAACTTTATGTCATCTGTCACTGAGTTAGGGTTTCCAAAACTGGAAAATTCGTAAGATGGATTGACATTGGGTTACGAAGGAATTTGAACTTTATGACATCTATCATTGAGTTTGCGTTTCCAAAGCCGGATTATTATCTTATGCACAAACAAAACTTTAGGTTTCTCGAAAGAGCTAAAATTCGTAAGAAGTTCTGAAGTGTTAAATTGTGTACGATAAATGTGTAAAATGTGTATGTGTAATAAATGAATATTGTATTTTACCACATAAATGATAGTACTTTTATACTGATAAATTAAAGCAATTAGTGCAAAATTTTTCCCTAACCATTCCAAAATGATTATATTATAGGTAGCCTGTATCGTCCCAATGCTGGGCAAAGGCCTCCCTCCATTCCTTCGAACGGTCACAATTCTGTGCTGCTTCTTTCAAATTCTCAAGGAAAACATTCAGTTCGTCCCGCCATCTCCTTCGTGGTCTGCCGCGACCCCGTGTGACTTTTTCAGTTACATAAATGATAGTACTTTTATACTGATAATTAAAGCAATTCGTGCAAAATTATTTCCTAACCATTCCAAAATATCAAAAATGCACAACGTTAATATTCAAGTTTTCACTTCTGCCGGCACTCCCGGATTGCAACCCGTTTTTTTTAAACTTCGTTATTGTTTAAAAACAGCACCTTTCTTGGCTTCCATAAGCAGGTGGATCATGTCAGGTCTGATGAGATGACGCATCTCTCGGTCCTTCATTGTGTCCAGCACCAGGTTTGTAAAGAAATTCTTGACTGCATCATTTATTATGTCCCATTTAAAAAGCTGGAATGCATTTTAATATTAATTTCTTAAAAACTGAGTACTGCACATAATATACTAGGTGTAAAAGTACCCTTTGGGAACGTTCTATTTACGGAGATATTGGGGTCAAAGTACTTTTTCACAAGTTTTTTTTTTGTGCTATAACGTTACTTTAAATATCTCCACGAACGGAGTACCTACTATTGAATGCATCCATCAGCACAGTGTTTTGAGTGCGTTATATTGAGTCCTACCGTAAAACGATAATTTCCACGTCCATATTTTTAAAAAGACTTACGAGTGCGTTATATTGAGTTCTACCGGTCATCATGATCTGCCTAGACTTTTCCCAAACTATCTTGGGGTCGGCTTCCAGTCTAACCGGATGCAGCTGAGTACCAGTATTTTACATGAAGCGACTGCCTATCTGACCTCCACAACCCAGTAACTGGGTAATACGATACCCCTTGGTAAGACTGGATGTCAGACTTTTTGGCTTCTGACTACTCGTAACGACTGCCAAAGATCTACAAATGACAGCTGGAACCAACGTCTTAACGTGCTTTCCGAAGCACGGAGGAAACTCGGTATGTAATTATGGTCACCCATCCAAGTACCAACCTCGGCATGCACGGCTTAACCTTAAAGATCGACCCGGGCGGCTGTTATTTAGCCACGAGCTCCTCCATATTGAGTTCTACCGGTAAAACGTGAATATTCACCTCAAAATTATCGCTTAGACTTATTAAGTTTGATGTACATAATGCTTGGTTGACGGCTTTGTGTCCTTTTACACCTCGTAGAATTGATTGTATTATAATACACCGTGTAAATCACCTCATCACGAAGCCGTCAACGAAGCATTCTGTACATGAAACTAAGTAACTGTACGCAAAAATTGTTGCTGGGAAACGACTTTTTTTCGTGGGTGTAAAATCATGTTTTGTGGTAGAACTCAATGTAACGCACTCAAAACATTGTGCTGATGGACGGATTGAATAGTATGGGGTCGTGAAGGTGTTTAAAGTAAAAACCTTACATTAAAAACTTGTATTTAATAAAAATACTTGTTAAAAATTGGAACTTTGACCCCTAATATCTCCGTAACTAGAAGGTTCCCAGGTATGGTGTAGAACAAAAAAATATATCGCATGGACAGGGAGAACCAGTGCCTTTCGGCTTCGTTAAGAGGTATTTTACACCCTTTATTCTTGCCTGATAAAATTAAACTCATCAACAGCATCTAAGACTTGTGATAACCTTGTGAAAATTAATGTAAATATTGTGTCGTTGGTGTGCTTTGCTTAATAAATAAACTCAAATTCACCTTCATAAGTATTGGAACTTTCATTAGTAAGAAGACCATTAATAGCTGACCGAAATTGAAATCAGTAGCTCTCTTGCCCATCGCGTAGAATTCGTTGTTTTGCTCAGTTTGGGAGTCTACCTTCAGACCGAAAGCGCACGAAGCTATCACATCGTTAGAATATCGTGTTGTTAGGTCTTTGCAATCAACGTCTATGTAGCCATCTAAACAAAAAAAAGGCTTTTATTAAATATACTCTGAATATCTATTAAAAACTACCTGTATCGTTCTGATCTATTTGATCTTATAACTTGTCTGTTCCTGAAGTTCTGTGCTATGGAATTTACACTAAAAATATACCTCCCGAAGCCTTAATCTTTCGCTGCAGAGCCCGAATCATCTGATCACCGACCTCCACCATGAAAGGCACCATCAGACGTATCTTAGAACTTGTGAACGCTGGACTCAATGTGCAACGCATGTCTTTCCATTCTTGACCTGTGGGAGTTTCAAAATAAATGAATTGAAAGAACACTCTTGTGAAATACAGATAAGATAATGGAAGCCGGGCACAATAATTTACCTTTTAACATGAACAGAGTTCTGCTAAACAATGAATCGACTCCTACGTCACGGTGATCGACGAAATAATCAAAGTCTTTGACAGTGATCTTCTTGACCAGCTCAACGTCTCTGAGTATTATCATCTCGTTAACGAATTCAAATCTGCCCACGAACCTGAGAAACAATAATTCTTAACAACGTCCATTTCGTTGTATTTTATTCCAAGTTTTTGATGAAGTTTTTGTTGATTGATTTATGGTTGATTTAAAGAAACCATTTGACAAAAACGGCATTGCACTGCAACAGTTTAAATTCCTCGCAGAAATGAGCGACTGTCGCAACCCTGTGCAGTGCACGCCACAATAGTGGCGATAAATCCCATCTTTGAGGAGTGGCTGTAGAGGCGCCACGGCGCCCTCAAGAGAAGAGGAAGAGGTCCGAGAGTGCCGATGCTGGCTGGGGCTGCGGTACTGTTCGAAAGAGATACCGTGGCCCCGAAACACAAAGGGCTAAGAAGGAACATGGATGGGTTTTAGTTAGTACAAGTCTGACACTCCCTTCTAGTCCATCCAGAGCAGGAGGGGTCATTTGATGACTACATTATCCGTTAAAAAAAGGGTCTGCTGGAAGGTTGTTAACTTGAATTAATGAGCGTTGCTACGATATGTTTCAAGTCAGGAATGTCTCAATGTGTCGGACATGAATTGGTTATTGGTTATTGGGTTCTGCCGACGACAGTAAACGCTCACAAATCAATGCTTCCGTTGTATTTTCACGTGAACCCACTTATATCATAGCTAGTTTGGTAGAAATACTTTATTGACATCTTACAATGCTAATATTTGTAGTTTGGTAGAAATACTTTATTAACATCTTACAATGCTAATATTTGTGGTTTAATTTCCAATTCTTACCTTTCTTCCGGGAAGCTGTTGTATAAATTACAAAGGTCATAAGCAAAGTGTTCTCTTCGAAAGATGAGCTGGCCCATGTTGCCCAGCACTGGGATTGGCTTGATGTGCTTGATGCCATGGCGGCTGAATGAGGAGTACAGTTGCCGGAAATACAGCAGCACCACGGCGATCAGAACAACCACCCAGATTAGCAGGATTATCATTGTCTGGAAGAAAAGTAGCAATTTTATCATTGTCTCGATATAACTTTTCAAGAGTTATCAATAGACACCCTTGACCCCACACAGTTATACAAGGTGTTGTTTTGCATCCTGGTCAAATTCAAGGAGGTGATTATGCTAATGATTATTGTCCCGAATCAATAATAAAATGGGTCAGAAAATTTTATTTTTTCTTATTTACGGAAACCGGAAAGTGTGCACCACCCGTGATTTAAACGCGGCCCGTCTGATTCTCGCCCTATAGCCACGCTTCCACGCATACAATCTCAAACGTTTAATCGGTAATTTCTTATTCCCCAAAACCACATTAAGGGGGTTATTCTGAAAAACTGACAAACTTAGCCACCAAAAAAAAAAAATTTGTTAGTAATTAACTAGGTACCGTAATTTTAATTGATTATTTATGTCTTCTGTGACAACCTCCAGAATTTTGACGAGGATGCAAAACAACACCTTGTATATTATACTCGTATGTACATTTTTTTTTCAATACTTCGATGAATAAATAAATAATTATGTATGCAGTAAGGCGACACCTATTATTGCACATAATATTTGTGTAACGGTTCATACAAGGCACATACTCTCAAAGTGTCGGAGTAAAAATTCTGTGACATACAGACGGACAGACAGACAGACAGGACCAATTTATAAGGGTTCGATTTAAAATCACCAACAACGGCGTCACCATTGTTGGAACAGTGACTGTTCTAACAAAACTTGTAAACCGAATAAATCAAGTGGTAAAAGTGTCATTATTCTCTTGCCCAATTATTTGGATAATGTCTTCTACTTCCATACTTATCTATTGCTTGTCATCTTATGAGATACCTCCTTTCTTGCCATATCATCCTCCACACAGAGCATATATCGTTTCTTCGTTCTTCATCTACTCTTATGCCCACAACAACCGATTACCACACATATTATAAGTCACCGGCGCCATTTTCAGACTTCCTCTTATGTACTCATAACTTTGTATTTCGCCATCGCAGTGTCGAGTGGACCGAGATACCGAAACTTGGAGCAGACAGAAAGAAACGCGAGCAGATAGGAAGAAACGCGGTATCAAGTGGTAATGCAAGGTAGTATAAATTAACACATTCGGCAAGTGTCCGCGAAATAAAAAGAAATGTGTTCTCACTGTGCTGTATTTACGTAATTATGTATCCGTTTCTTATCATTTTATTTACAACTAATGAATAGTATTACTGAGAAGCTCGTGGCTAAATAAAAACAGCCGCACGGGTCGATCTTAAAGGTAAAGCCACGCCAGTTCGATTCTTGGATGGGTGACCATCATTACATACCGAGTTTCCTCCGTGCTTTGGAAAGCACGTCACGCCGTTGGTCCCGGGTGTCATTCGTAGATCTCTGACAGTCGTTACAGATAGTCAGTGACCTGAAAGTCTGACATCTGGTCTTACCAAGGGGTATCGTATTACCTAGTACTAACTGGGTTGTAGAGGTCAGATAGGCAGTCGCTCCATGTAAAATGCAGACATTAAGCTGCATCCGGTAAGACTGGAAGCCGAAGTCACCATAGTTGGGAAAAGGCAGTTGGCTAGGCAGTTGCTTGTTTAGCGGTATGAAGTACAGAGTGTAAAGTTCTTCATTTCCCATAGAAAAAGGATAATCCTCCGACCAGACGGGTCACCGGGTTACGTCTAGTGGGCTACTACCCAACAGGTTGTTGTCGGGTTTTTGCTTACAGTCTTATGTCGAGGATAACTTTAACTGCGGGATTCAGGATATTGATGTTAGTTCTTCATTCATGTCATAGATGGCGCTGTAGTATTGCCACTAACCATCACACAGCAAATTCAAACATGCATTTTTCTATTTCCGTCAAGGACAGCATAAACCCCTCGTGTTTATACATTATTGTATTGTTAATGTCACGATTTCAGATAAAAAAAAAACGGAATGCATTCCGGGAGTGCCAGCAGAAGTGAAAATTTAAATATTAACGTTGTAAATTTTTGATATTTTGGAATGGTTAGGGAATAATTTTGGACTAATTGCTTTAATTTATCAGTATAAAAGTACTATCATTGATGTGGTAAAATACAATATTCATTTATTGCGCTATCGTACACAAACATGACAATTTTTAATACATTAAAAATGTAACACTTCAGAACTATTACAATCCGTCTTAAGAATTTTACCTCTTTGGAGAAACCGAAGGTTTTGTTTGTGCATAAGATTATGATCCAGTTTTGGAAACCCAAACTCAATGACTGACAGATGTCATAAAGTTCAAATTCCTTCGTAAGAATAATAATCTGACGGTCACGTGTCCTGACGCGAGTTTAGCATTTTTCACCCATCACAAAAGTGCACAACGCCGCTAAAGAAGTTTTCAATTCAATGTTTTCACTTCAATTTCGAGTGTTGACATGATGATTGAACACATGGCAACACATCAAGTCATAGATTTCCAGTATAACATGGCGATTTTCCGTTCAATGAAAAATCTACATAAACTTATTTTGTATCGTTAGATTGATCGTCGTTGGAACAACAACGCATTTATACAGTATGTTAGGTTAAACGAGGAGAGAGTATTCAGTATTCGATTCTCGTCCCAAATATGTAAAAAACCTTTAACGTATATAGAAGAATTTTTAATGTTTTGTTTAGTGCCTAGATATTTTGGACTGTCCTAAGCCAAGTAAGTTTAAAGTATGAAGGGAAAATGGATTATACTAAGAGTCATTGACCCGCTCACATGTTCTGCGATAGTATTATGTCGTTAGCGCAAGGGTGTATACACGTTGCGTGACATTTGCGAAAATTTTGGTATGGTTCTGTCTGTTATTTATCAGTGTTTTTTTTTTGTTTATATTTTCATTAGTATCATGTTAGCATGTACTATTATGGGTTTGAATATGTCCCTCGTTTAAACTAACATACTGTAGAACTTAAATTTATTAACAAGTAAATCGTTACTGAAGAGGTACCAGATGAGACGAAAAGGTACATACCTATAGTTTGACGATAAAATTAATAAAAAAACGTATCAAAGATTTACATATTGTCTTTTTGACATTTATATATTGTCTTGAAATGCCCCTAATCATAGTGTGCCTCTTTGCATAGGCCTCCTGTATCAATTTACACGCGTTTCTGTATGTCCTTTGCTACTCGTCTCCAGTTTGAAGATACATACGTACTATAAAATAATTACTCGACAAATATTACTAATTTGCCAGAGGTGATTAAACCTGATTTAGAAAAAGAAACCACAAATTATTTAATTATTTGCAACGTTTGAAGAGATCAAATCCTTTGACCTTAATTTGACCACAAGGTAAATCGCTTAAATATTCATTTGTCATAGTTTGTTATCGTCGTTTCATTTAGACTTTGACCTTGACAATCTACAACGCCAAAACGACTGTTCACAGTTTTTTAATAACAGACAGATAATAGTTAAACTTATTTGAAATCCAACTTATACTGGTTATCACGAACACTGGGCAACACCTAAGCAAGTGCATCGAAAAGGCACCGGTACTCAAAGTAACAACGCCATTGCAATGATGTTGGCATGCGTTTAGACGTCATTTAATTATTTTGATATCAGGCAGCAATGAAATAAAAAAGGTGTAACTAAAAAAATAAATAATAACATATCTTACATTTAATGACAGTCACGATGACACCACAATAACACACACCTTAAACAAACTAATCGTGCGAGCGTGTAACCTCTATTCACAGTCAGATACACAGTGATGTCGAAGTTTGAAATTTCGACGTATGTTAGTTCTAAAGTACAGGATCTCGATGTACGCCAGTTCGAAAGTTCATGGGAGCGAAGTATGCAAGGCCGACGTATCGGTAGTTAGAAACCCTAAAAGCATAGTCGACGTAGCCCCGCTACGCGGGGCTCCTATTTCTGTCTGCAGGGTTTACAGTAACCTAACACGAAGGGGATGTCTGGAGGGCTACTCTCTTTCTCCGAAACGTAACTTCGGCAACGAACGAAAATTAAACGTAGTTACGTTTGAGAGTAGCCCTCCAGGGTCTTAGTTCGCTCGCTCTGCTCCCTAACTAGACCCCGCCATCCCCTTCGAACCTAACCTGTCCGAGTCGGGGTGACCCAAGTCCAGAGCTCGCTTCGCTCGCTCTTTAACAATTATGCTTTCTAACTAACGATACGTCGGCCTTGCATACTTCGGTCCAGTAAACTTTCGAACTGGCGTACATCGAGATCCTGTACTTTAGAACTAGCATACGTCGACATTTCAAACTTCGACATTCAGTAGCGGAGTGAGTCGCTTTCTCTGTCCCTATGTCCCTATGTATGCTTAAATCTTTAAAACTCCGCAACGGATTTTGATGCGTTTTTTTTTTATAGATAGAGTGCTTAAAGAGGAAGTTTTATATGTATAATATCATCCATTGAATAGTGGAGAAATACTGTTATTTTTGAGGTTTCTAATGTGATGTCGTAAATAATTCATTTTTCCGCTTACATTGCAAACGCAGGCTGAACCCTACGAGATTTATCAAAATAATGTACTAAGTATTGTACACATTGAAAAGGTCAACAGAAAACTCCGCGATGGTATATGTCTATCTCTTAAGGATATCCCACAATAACATTTTTTGTCATTTACTTTTTACGACAAATAATGGCTAATTTTTGAAGCGATTTTAACCAATACAGCATTAATCTTTATGTTACAGATTTAAAAATTGCGGGACGTAGCGTTTGCGACGGTACCGGCCGGCCGGGGCGGGATGTTTGTATTGTCTAATGACAAGAAAGCTGTGAACGTTGTATATAAAGACATTCTGTAATATATATTAATTGTTGTAAAAAATAAAATAAATAGGTAAAAATGTAAAAAGTAAATAAGTAAAAATGTACTGCATGAATTTAGATATTCCAAAGATAGCAGGAAATCTTCATGGTATAGGGAAAGGGGAAATGTTTTACTCCAAATTTAACGCGTGCGGGCCACGGGCAGTAATGAATAAATCAAAACTACTGGATCGATTTTAATCATTTTTTCAGTGAGTGACATAGGCTATATATTTTATACCCGTGCGAAGCCAGAGCCGCTATGTTTTTATATACAACGTTCACAGTTTTTCTGTAGTGTATTTAGTATCAGCATTGCACCCGTGCGAAGCCGGGGCGGGTCGCTAGTAGATGGATAATACGAACATAGTTATCTGCTATGTAGCTATGTGCAGGGTTGGTAGATTAGATTCGACAATTGTTTAAGCGATTATTGCTGTATTTCTGGTGCTCACAGAGTTTTGCCGCTGGCCTCAAAGCTAAAATGTTCCACAATGCGCCGATCTAAGTTTCATTTAGGAATATTTTAATAACTAGCTGTCCCACGCAACTTCGTCTGCTTTACATCTTCCCCGTTTTCGAAACATTTTTCATTGCTGCTCCGCTCCCGTTGGTCGTCACGTAATGATATATAGCATATAGCCTTTCTCGATAAATGGGCTATCTAAACTCTGAAAGAATTTTTCAAATCGGATCAGTAGTTCCTAATATTAGCGCGTTCAAGCAAACAAACTCTTCAGCTTTATTATTAGATTAGATTTGTTAAAAAATATGGTAGTCAATAGTACTTTCAGGCGCATTAACATTTTTAAATATTCCTTTTTTTTATTAATAATGGGTGCCCATCGGTATCAGGAACAAGGCTAGGTACATAATCATCATCCACAGCCTGACTTCACTCAATGCTGGGTATACAAGGTGTTGTTTTGCAACCTCGACAAAATCCATGAGGTTGTCACTAAAGAAATAAAGAATCAAAATACATAACTATACCTAGTTTATTATTAAAACGCTGCATTTTTTGTTGCTTTAATTTGTCAGTATTTCAGAAAAACCCCCTTAACGTGGTTCAGGGAATAAGAAATTATTGAATAGATGTTTGAGATGGTTTGTATGTGTGAAAGCGTGGTTATTGGACGAGGATCAGACAGGCCGCGTTTAAAACACGGCTGATTTACACTTACCGATTTCCGTAAAAGAGAAAAAAATACCTAATCATTTTATTGTTGATTCAGCTCCAGAATCAGTAGCGTAGTTAACTCCTTTAATTTGCCAAGGATGCAAAACAACAGCCTGTAGATAGGCGTCTCTTTTGTTGGCTACCACTAAATCATCATAATAGTACACCTCTGCCTACCTCTGTGCGGATTACATGGGTTTCAACATGTTTATGATAAGTAAGGTAATTAATCAAACGAATTTAATGCTTTTGCGCATCATGAAACATTGAATGTCTGCTGTTTACGTAATTGTGTATCCGTTTCTTATCATTTTTTTATTTACAACTAATGACTAGGATTACTGAGGAGCTCGTGGCAAAATAAAAACACTGCACTGGTCGATCTTTAAGGTAAAGCCGCACTTGCCAAGGTCGATTTGTGAATGGGTGGTCATCATTACATACCGAGTTTCCTCCGTGCCTCGGAAAGCACGTTAAGCCGTTGGTCCCAGCTGTAATTTGTAGATCTTTGACAGTCGTTACAGGTAGTCAGTGGCCCGAAAGCCTGATAACCAGTTTTACCAAGGCGTATCGTTTTACCCAGTACGAACTGGGTTATGGAGGTCAGATAGTCACTCCATGTAAAATACTGGAAGCCGACATCAATAAAGTTGGGAAAAGACTAGGGAGCATTTGTAGATCCTTGACAGTGGTTACGAGTAGTCAGAAGCCTTGTAATAGACAGTCGCTGAATTATAAAGAGTGTGAGGTAGAAACCTGGACGGTCCCTATTAAAGTTTAGATGGGGAATCATAAAAATATGAAAGAAATATTGCAGTAAAAAAAGAACCCACAGAGCCTATATTTAGTTACATTACAATCTTCATAAAAATACAAAACTATAAATACGGGTTATACTACTTCCTCATTCTAAACCTAATCCAGTGTCCTCCTTGCAGTTTGATGTTAAAGCTGTCAGTAGCCAGCTTGGCAGGGATGCAGGTCTTCTCGCAAGGAGACAGTTCCATATGCCGCAGAAGCTGGTATGCCATCACTTTCACCTCGCAGAGAGCAAATCTCGATCCTTTTCATGAAAAAGATCAAAAATTAGTTTATTTTGTTTTTTAAATCATTTCTTGATCCTCTATTATTTTGTACATGATCTCACCTATGCAATTCCTAGGTCCCAATCCGAAAGGCATATATGCAAGTGGATTTATTTTGTGTTTGTTATCTTCGGAGAAACGTTCTGGATCGAACTTCTCAGGGTCAGGGAAATACTTAGGATCGTGGTGGACGGCGAAAGTCGGTACCACAACTACGGAGCCCTTGCGCAACTGTAAAATAAAAAGAAAATACCAGCTTCACCTGAACATTGCATAACATAGCATAATAAATATTAAACACGGTTGTAATGCACATAGGACAAGGCCGATGAGTATCTAATGGTACTTGCACATTTCGCTAGTTACTCTCATGTCATTGGGGCGAGCCGTAAGCCATTCTTATTTAAAATCTGATTTTGAATGACCGACTTACAATGAAATCTTTTTCGACAACATCGTTTGGTTTTCCCATGTTGTAGTCTTTGTTGCAAACTCTATCCATAGCAATAGCTGGTGGCCACAGCCTCAATACCTCTGAAACAAAAAAATTGCCATTGCTCAGCTAACACATGTGAAATAATTGCCGTTGCTCAGCTAACACACGTTAGATGAGACAATATTTTACGATTTTATTAATGAAGGACGAACACGATCTTACCCGAAACCACCATGTCCAAATACGTCATATTCTGTATAGAATTAAAGTTGAACTTTCCGCCATTCTTTTCATCATGCTCTCTGATCTCTTGTGCCAAATGCTCCTGTACGTCAGGGTTAACTGCCAGCTCGTACAACAAGAAAGACATACTAGACGAAATAGTTTCGAAGCCAGCAACAAAGAACAAAAATGCTTGAGCGACAAGATCACCATCTTTCCATTCTGCAAAATACAAAGTAATTAATTCAGATGAACTGCGTGTAAAGGCACTCCATCATTGGAAGTATTCACCTGTAATGTAACACAGATTTACTTGTCCCTGTACAAAATCGAGACTTGGAATGTTACATTATAGGCGAATGTTCGCGGTGAAAGAGCACCGTTAAATGTCTTTTCTTGTAGCTAATTAGTTTATCATCACCTCGAGCTGTTTCCTTCTTTCCAAGTGAAGATTCCTCAACAGTGGCAAATCCAGCAGCTTCGTCATTGGATTTGACATCTTCATGTGTTAGTTTACCTAAAATAACACACATTTCTTACGTTATAATTTGAACGCAACAGAATCATGAAAGTAAATTCGAGGATTGACTTTGTCATTGTTTACACAGCACCTTTCTTGGCTTCCATAAGCAGGTGGATCATGTCAGGTCTGATGAGATGACGCATCTCTCGGTCCTTCATTGTGTCCAGCACCAGGTTTGTAAAGAAGTTCTTGACTGCATCATTTACTAAGTCCCATTTCAGAAGCTGTAATTTGTAGTTTGTTAATTTCAATTATTTGTTAAAAATTGTGTGCACTACTTAAAGATTTGATTAAAACATAATATTCCTGTCTGACGAAATTAACCTCAAACTCACCTTCATAAGTTTCGGGGCATTCATTAGAAAGAAAAACAATAATAGCTGTCGGAAATTGAAGTTAGTAGCACTCTTGCCCATCGCGTAGAATTCGTTGTTTGGCTCAGTGTGGGAGTCTACCTTCAGACCGAAAGCGCACGAAGCTATCACATCGTTAGAATATCGTGTTGTTAGGTCTTTGCAATCAACGTCTATGTAGCCATCTAAACAAAAAAGATTTTTATAAAACATACTCCGACTATCCATAAAAACAACATCTGTTGTTGTGATCTTGCAAACTGTCTGTCCCTAAAGTGTTATGCTATAGAATATACAGTAAACAAATGTACCTCCCGATGCCTTAATCTTTCCTTTGAGTGCCTGAATCATCTGATCACCGACTTCCACCATGAAAGGCACCATCAGACGTATCTTAGAACTTGTGAACGCTGGACTCAATGTGGAACGCATGTCTTTCCATTCTTGACCTGTGGGAGATTGAAAATTAATTAATTCAAAGAAACCCTTGTGAAATAAGAGGTAAGATAATTAAAACCACACACAAAAATTTCATCATCAGCATCATCAACCTTTAATGTTCCCACTGCAGGGACACAGGGCTCTTCTCAATGAGAGGTGTTGGTAGATGTCACATGTCTTCGAATTTTTAGTTCTAGGACATGCGGTTTCCTCACAATGTTTTCCTTCACCGTTTTGAGAGCAGCGGTGATGAAATAAATTACACAAACTAATGCGCCTGCCTGGGTTCAAACCTTACGACTTACTGCTCGTAAGACGGGGTTGCCACCACTGGGCAACCGCTGCTCCAATAATTATTTACCTTGTAACAAAAACAGAGTTCTGCTAAAGAAGGAGTCAGTTCCGACGTTGCGGTGATCGACGAAATAATCAAAGTCTTTGACAGTGATCCTCTTGACCAGCTCAATGTCTCTGAGTATTATCATCTCGTTAACGAATTCAAATCTGCCCACGAACCTAAGAAACAATGTTTTTGTTGTAGTTCATTTCACGTTTTGAATTCAATGAAGTTTTTGTGGTTTAGATAATATATGCATAGTTGATTGAGAGAAACCATTTGCCAAAAACCGCATCGCATTGAAATAGTTTAAACTCCTCATAGAAGTTCACTCGCTATGATATTCCTAACTGCAATAAATGAGCATTGCTGCGAACTATGTGGTTGCTATTATTAAGCCACGAGCCCCTGAATGTGGTGGATATGAATTGGTTAGATTGGTTCTGCTGACGGTAGATGCTTACAATTCAATGCTTCCGTTGCGTTTTTTACATGAGCCCCCCACCTATATCGTAGCTAGTTTGGTGGAAAGACTATATTAAGATCTTTAAATTTTAATATTCGTAGTCTTGTAACTAGTTCATGATAAAAAGAAGTTTGATTACCAATTCTCACCTTTCTTCCGGGAAGCTGTTGTATAAATTACAAAGATCATAAGCAAAGTGGTCTCTCCGAAAGATAAGAGGTCCCATGTTGCCGAGCACTGGAAGTGGCTTGATGTGCTTGATGCCATGGCGGTTGAACGAGGAGTACACTTGCCGGTAATACAGCAGCACCACGGCGATCAGAACGACTACCCAGATCAGCAAGATTATCATTGTCTGGAAAAAGAATAGTCATTTTATAAAATCTATTCTTTGAAAACAGAAAAAGAACTATACAGAGTGTAAGGGACAGCCCTCTGCAAACTGATAGGATGCATTCAGCTTCTATTTATTTTGAAATATATTTTACCGGATTTTTACTCAGGAAAATTTTAGGGTTAATTTACGGAGACACGCCGCACGCCGCACAGCGCCTCCGTAAATGAGCCTTAAAAGCCACGGACATATTAAACCGCCCTCGTATTGCTGGTTTTTAGGGTTCCGTTGCCAAATGGCAAAAACGGAGCTCTTGTGGATTCGGTCTTTCCATTTGTCTGTCTGTCCGTCTGTATGTCAAAGAGTTTTCACTTCGAGATTGTTGGCACCACATAGTTGACATTTTTGAGGTGAGGGGGCTTACTATGAACCGCTACACAAATATGATGTAAAAGAATGGAAAAAATAAAAATAGGGGTGGCCTTCCATACAAGGTTGTAATAAAAATATCTACGTATATGTATAACTGTCTTCGGTTACACGTAAGTATAGAAGAGCAACCCCATTTTTATTATGTTGTGTTAATTAGTAGAAAAATAATATTTTGATCATTAAAAATAAATAAATTAAAATTAGATCCGTCAATTCTTCAAGGAAGTGTAACCTATTACACTCGCTTGGGGAATTGACGGATCTAATTTTAATTAATTGCCAACTGCCTTTTGTTCCATAAATATATAAATCACCCCCCATAAAATCATAAACGGACCTTGTGTTCTATTTGCAGACGATATCTCTCTACTCACTTCATGCCAAAACGGTGACGACATAACCGCCAAATTAAAACCCCTTCTTTCTACCGGCTGTAAACTGGATGGAAAACCATAATCTAGAACTAAACTTCACCAAAATAAAATAAATTACTTTCCACCTCCATCAAATACCTCACTAAAACTAAATTGCATTTTTGGAACGAAGTTCCTTATCGCGCGTTGTGAAAGGGAGCTAGACGGAAAAAAATCTTACGAAAAGTTGTCACGACACGTTTTGCTATAGTAAGCTATTGTAAGCTTTATTTCTTTAAAATAAAGTTGAAATTTCCTTAAATTTCGTACAATTGGGGTGTGTATGTGAGTAAGGATAGATATGATTATTATTTTGAGTGACCGAACTACAAAGTACAAATTGGGTTGTGCAGTTAAGTAAGACGTATTGCTTCGAATTAAGGATTAATCTTCCTTAAATTAAATATTTTATTTTTCGCACACTAACTTAAATCTAAAATGTATTGATATTATGTACGTGAAAGGAACTTCGTTCCATCCGGGTGTCCCTTGACACCTCTCAAGTTTTTTTAATCATTCAAAACGGGAACAAGTAAATGAATTTACTATCCTCGGTTTGTCCATGGATAGTAGCATTTATAGCACTTGACAAGTAATCATCTACTTAAGAGGTACCAATGTTGCGAGAGGTAAAAACACCTGATTTAGAAGAAAAATCAACAAATTAGGATCGTAAGAGATCAAATCCTTTGACCTTCATTAGAACACAAGGTAAATTGCTTAAATCTTGTTTGTCATAGTCTGAACTCGACGTTTCATTTAGATTTTGACCTTGACAATCAATTGTCTGTAAAACACAATACCAAAATAACTTTGATCACAGTTTCCTAACAAAAGTATGAATTGAACTTATTTGAAATCCACACGAACATTACGCCACGCTATAATTTATTCTGTGCTCAAAGTTACAAAGCAATTGCAAGGATGTAGGCATGCGTTTAGATGCCATCTACTGATTTTGATATCAGAGAGCAATGAAAGACAGTTTAGAAGGTGTCACTAAGAATAAAGAAATAATAACATATTATCTTACATTTAATGACAGTTACAGTGACACCACAATAACACAAACTTAAAATAAATTGATCGTGCGAGCGTGTAACTCAATTCACTGACAGATACACAGTGAGTATAGATGGACTCTGGTTAATAGAAACATAATTATCTGCTATGTAGCAATGTACAGGGTTGGTAGATCAAATTTGACAATTGTTTGAGCGATTATTGCTGTATTTCTAGTGCTCACAGAGTTTTGTTGCTGGGGTCAAGGCTAGAATGTGCCACAATGCGCTGTTCTTAGGTTCATTTAGGAATATTTTAAAAATACAAAAAATACACTGGTGCCCGCGGCTAAACCTGCGTGTAGTTTGATAATTGTCCCATGGGATCCTACTACCGGGATTAAAAGTATCCTATGTGTTAATCCATTATTATAAACTATCTGTGTTCCAAATTTCATCCAAATCCGTTCAGTAGTTTTTGCTTGAAAGAGTAACAAACATCCATCCATCCATCCATCCTCACAAACTATCGCATTTATAATATTATAGTAGGATTGTAGTCACTTTAAGTACTTTCAGGCGCATTAATATGATTAAATATTCCCTTAAAAAAATAGGAGCAATAGCAGCCCATCGGTATTAGGAACAGGGTTAGGTACATAATCATCATCTGCAGCCTGAGTTCCCCCACTGCTGGGTATACCTACTTCTAGTTAACAGTCATGGCAGCTGGGGGCGCTATGCTATGCTACTAGGTCAATGTTTAATATTTCTCGTGTAATATTAATAACGGCTTATGTTTAACATAACACCAGATAAAGTAAATGTAACCTCAAAAAACATTTTTATACTGCCTAAAATAGTAAATGATCACCAGAAATAGTAAATGATCACCAGAATTAAAAACCTGAAAATCACAGCTCCGAACTAAGGCGTAGTCGACGGAACCCCGCTACGCGGGGCTCCTATTTCTCTCTGCAGGGATTAAAGTAACCTAACACGAATGGGATGTCGGGGTCTTAGTTCGCTCGCTCCGCTCGCTCACTAGACCCCGCCATCCCCTTCGAACCTAACCTGTCCGAGTCGGGGTGCCCAATATCCCGAGCTCGCTTTGCTCGCACTTGCTTCCTAAGTTCTTCTTGCCACAAAATTTGGTGATCATTTACTATGTTAGGTCTTTGAATACAATTTTTTTGGTGTTTAGTATTTTTTTTTTGGTAACATAGCTTAGGATCTCAAAGTATTTTTTGGTGCTCATTATATTTAATCCCATTAATAACTACACGAGAAATATAAAAAGTTGCCTTTGTAACGTTTGAAGAGATCATTCGATCTAATTTGACCAGAAATTGTATTGCTTAAATCTTTTTTGCCAGAGTTTGTAGTCGTTGTCAACTTAGTACAGTGCCATCTATGACACAAATTAAGAACTTACATCGCGGAACCTATGACTCTTTCACAACACGTTTTTTTCAGGCGCCACCGACGCGCGTTTTGCAATCGCGCGTTGTCGGTGCTGCTAAACTTGAAAAAATGCAGATTACTTGCTATTGAATCGCTGCAAACTTATCAAAAACGAGCAAACGACAGACGCGCGTGAGCAACTCTCCTTGCAAAAAAAACGCGCGGACGAGCGTGTATCGCACTGGAAACGTGCGTGCGCTGTGTGACTGACTGACATCAAAGAAAGGGACGGGGGAGACGCCAGACAACAGCACGCGAAAATGTTTTTGTCTGCAAACTACAATTTTATATTCGTATAAATTGGTAAATTGGTTGCGATAATATCGCGTTTGCAGCGCGTTACATTTGCGTGCGACGCGCGTCGACAGCTCCTGAAAAAAACTTAGTGTGTAAGAGCCCTAAAACTGTACAGAAAAATCCGACACAACACCTGTCTAGTATGAGGATCCTACCTTTTCTAAAGAGGTGAAGAACTTTACAACCTGTTCTTCATACATTATTGTGCAATTATATTATGAAGGCAAGCATTTAGATGACTTTGAAATCAGGCAGGCTAATGAACAACAGGTTAGAAGGTTTAGAACTAAGAAAAAAAAACTTACATTCAATAACAATAGGCGACGGTGATTCAACAATAACACAAACTGTAAACAAGCTTATCATGCGAGCGTGTTACTCGGTTCACTGACAGATACACAGTGAGTATAGATGGACTCTAGTAAATATGAACATAATTATCTGCTATGTAGCTATGTACTTCAGGGTTGGTAGATTACATTAGACAATAGGGGACCGGACTGAGTAAAGAAAACGACATTCTATGTTGTCCGTCAGACAGGTAATACAAAATTAGTAGACACGTATTTTTTGTTTTATCAAAATATCAAAAAATTACTTAGTTAAAACTCATTAAAGTTGGAGAGTGGGGGCTTACTACGTCACAAGTAGGTATAAAACTTACCTACATGTTACGTCATGCGCCATTTAAACTCAATATATCTCCGTTATTTTATGACCACGTGAAAAAAGAAAAAATACGTGTCCAATACTTTTCAATAAACAACCCGACGGACAAAGAAAAAAAAAATTGGATTATCCCCTATTGTTTCAGCGATTATTGCTGTATTTCTGGTGCTCACAGAGTTTTATCTACGTGGAGATGTGCCACAATACACCGTTCTTTGGTGCATTTAGGTTTTACTATTTAATTTTTGAGAATGAATTTTTGAGAGCAGCGGCAGCCCGAGCAGTAAGCCGTGGGTTCGAACCCAGGCAGGCGCATTACTTTGTGTAATTTATTTCATCACCACTGCTCTCAAAAACGGTGTAGAATTACATCGTGAGGAAACCGGCAAGTCGTAGAACTAAAAAATCGAAGACATGTGACATCTAGCAACCCGCACTGGGCTCGCGTGGATTACAGCCCACTCCCTCTCATAGAGTCCTCTCTATGAGAGGGAGTGCCTATAATGTTCCCGCTGTTGGGACACAGGCCTCCTGGCCTGTGTCCCAACAGCTGATGATGATGATTTAATCTTTAAGAAGCCCGTATTGTCTCACTCCTGGTTTAAAGCCTTCCCTATTCCTTCCACTTCTCACGATGGTGTGCTTCTTTTCGCCAAATCGCGAGGAAGCAATCCAAGATGGCCCGCTATCTTCTCTTCGGTCTACCGCGACCCCGTCTAGCGGTGATGTGGTAACAAATAACAGTATAAAGATAGTGAGGTAGGAACCTGGACTGACTTAAATATTATAATAAGGTGCCGATAGGGTTTAAATGAGGAAACACAAAAGCGAAAAAATATTTTTGTTAAAAAGAACCTTAGTTACACTGGAACTTACTTAAAACTTAAAAATACAAAACTTTGAGAACTGGATATACTACTTCCTCATTCGAAACCTAAGCCAGTGTCCTCCCTGCAGCCGGAGGTTGAAGTTGTCAGTAGCTAACTTGGCGGGTATGCAGGTCCTCTCACAAGGAGACACTTCCATATGCCGTAGAAGCTGGTAAACCATCACTTTCACCTCGCAGAGAGCAAATCTTGATCCTGTCGATCAATAGTACAGTTAGTGTTCTAGTAATTTTTCTGAGACCCTTTTTCATCGGTTTTAATATTTAAAATGCCAAAGGCACTCTGTAAGAAAATGGAACAAATTTATAGGACACTTGGTACACTGAAAGACCGTGACCTGGGTTAGGAGTTAGTATGCCATTTTATCACAGTAGTACATTACAGTGAGATAATCTCCAACATTGCGTGAGCGACGCCACGGACAAAAGATAGTACTGGCTGCAGGATCTTACCTATGCAATTCCTAGGTCCTAATCCGAAAGGCATGTATGCGAGTGGATTGATTTTATGTTTATTTTCCTCGGAAAAACGTTCAGGATCGAACTTTTCAGGTTCAGGGAAATACTTAGGATCGTGATGGATAGCGAACGTCGGTATCATAACCACTGAGCCTTTCCGCAACTGAAAAAACAATGAAATCATTCAAAAGGTCATATTAAATGTCCAAGGAAACGATAGATAGACAATGTAGACAACATTATTTTGTGTTGTCGCGCAGACGGTTAATTAATTGGTCAAGGTCAGGAGAACAATGATTGAACTCACAATAAAATCCTTCTCAGTGGCTTCATTTGGTTTCCTCATATTGTAATCCTTGTCGCATACTCTATCCATAGCCACAACTGGTGGCCACCGCCTCAATAACTCTGAAATGATATATAACCTGTTATTTAGCTTATAGACATTTCATTCTTTTGCTACTTGATTTATAATCTTATTAACCAAATCTCACCTGAAACCACCATATCCATATACGTCATGCTCTGTATGGAATTGAAGTCGAACTTGCCGCCGTTCTTAGTGTCATGCTCTCTGATCTCCTGTGCCAAACGTTCCTGTACATCAGGGTTTACTGCCAGCTCGTACAGCAAGAAAGACATGCTAGTTGAAATAGATTCGAAGCCAGCAAGAAAGAACAAGAATGCTTGGGAGACCAAGTCACCATCTTTCCATTCTGCAAATAATAAATTAAGAGATTGTTAAGAAGATTAATTGCTGGGGCCAACTCTGTGGAGATGTCGATTATTTTTACGACTCAAGGACTATTGTAAGGAAAATTGAGAGGTATTAATCACTCAACATCGAGCACCTGAAGTATGCAGGGGGACACCTGCCACGTGTGCTTGCTTTGTTTTTAGGGTTCCGTAGTCAACAAGGAACCCTTATAGTTTCGGTATGTCCGTCTGTCTGTCTGTCTGTCCGCGGTTTAGCTCAAAAACTGTTAGTACTAGAAAGTTGTACTTTGGCATGAGTATACACCGTTATGACGGCAAAAAAGTGGTAAAATAAAATTTAGAAAAAAACAATTATTTAGGGTACCTCCCTTACATGTAATGATAATTTTTTGTTTCGTCCTTCGCATAGTGTGGGATATCATTGAATAGGTCTTGCAAAAATATTAGTGGTTTGCGAAAATAATTTTTTGATTAAGTAAACCGTTCGTGACTTATCAAGCTTTAAAGTACCAATTTTCGTTAGATTCAAGTGTCCCCCCCCTCTACTAACTAAACGGTTGTAGTAAGAAATTCAAATGTCACGACAATAGTACCTATATATAACGAAATTTAAAGCAAAACTATCACACTTAAGTAGGCTTTACAAGTTTAAGAGTAATAGTCGACCAATTGTATGTGACTCGTAAATTTCAAACAACTCCATAGAAATGTCGATAGATGGCGCTAAGCGTCAGTTGTACTAAAAACGAGTCTCATTTGCAGATCATATATGGTGGTTTTTATAAATATTGGTACGGGACCCTTCGTGCGCGAGTCCGACTCGCACTTGGCCGGTTTTTTAACATAAGCTTGGTCATGGTTACTTACTGGATGATCTTATGTATACAACGGTAGTGCATATAATTGTAAAAAATTACACAGGGGATGCCTCTGACATTTCCAATTACAGGCCCATTTCTCTGGCTACTGTCATAGCAAAAGTTTTAGTAATGCTTTTCAAAGCTTACTTTCAGTCCTTTTACAAGTGCAGCCGTTCGGGCCAGCCGGCAGTGGGTCAGTTTCATTCAGCGGGCATACAGCGACCTACGCGTCCAATATAAACTTGCACTCAAAGTATTGTTGAGGTTGCTGGGGCGTTGCAGTGCGTCAGGGATGTTTGTGGACACAATTTTGATGGTTTCGCCGCTATTATTACCTCTCTGATGACGCGTGTTCACGGCAGTACTAACACTATTCTTAGTCTGTTCGCAGATGGGTGGGATTCTCCGATGGTGCAGACATGGGTGAAGCTCCACGCCTAAGTGTAGCTGTATGTTTTAATTTTTAACCCCCGACCAAAAAAGAGGGGTGTTATAAGTTTGACGTGTGTATCTGTGTGTCTGTCTGTGGTATCGTAGCTTCTAAACGGATGAACCGATTTTGATGAAATTAGTTTCGTTTGAAAGGTGTTTTAATCGAGAGTGTTCTTAGCTATGTTTCGATAAAATCTGATCAGCCGTTTGAAGGCCATGACCTCTTTTCTAGTTGAAGGGAAATTAACAATTTGCACAGGTCTGATCGATTCGAAATTTGAAATCTTGTCACTTGTCACCATGGGCATTGCCATGGAGTGTGAGTGCTAACCCCCCCCTCCCGCAGAAAGTTTTTTTTTTTTAATTTTGTTAATAATGTTTTCGTTAATTGGCGAGATGACACGCAACACCGAGAAAAGTGGAAGCAATGGGGGAGGCCTTTGCCCAGTATTGGGACAATCAAGGCTAAGATAAAATAATATAAGTTTAAAAAGCATGAAATAAAAATTAAATTAAAAATTTAAAAAACCTCTAAAAAACCAAAAATAAAATAATCCAAGCGTCTTAGCGTCGGGGGACTGCTAAGTAGACCGCTTAGTACAAGCACATACCAAAGCGGACCCCCGACGCTAAGACGCTTTTTAAATTTTTAATTTAATTTTTATATATTTGTACCTACTAACACTAGTTTTAAGATAAATTGTTACTAAACCAATGGATTTTTTTCGAAATTAAAGTTTATGAATTGAATTGAATTAACGAAATATTAAATGTTTCGTGTTTCGCGTAGTGGATTACAGCCCACTCCCTCTCATAGAGAGGAGGCCTGTGTCCCAGCAGTGGGAACATAATAGGCTAATGATGATGATGATGATGAAATGTTTCGTTACATACGGAACGTCAGAAAGAGGTAGATTTATGTGGAGCTGCCACAAACTATGTTCCACATCTATCCTGCCCTCTGCCCCAAAACATGCATTCAACTGAAGAAATTTTGGTTCGTTTTCCCACTAGTTCTACTAAATAGTTCTAGTGGTGTACAAAGTCCTACTATTTTGTCCCACCTCAAATCGTAAGACTTATTGGAACCAAATTTGGTTCGTTTCCGCTTCTTCTACTAAACAGTTCTATGGGCCTAAAAAATCTGAAAACTAATGGAATACGACGTAGACGATTACCTCGAATTATTTCCTTTTTCCCAACTGACGATTCTTCAACAGTAGCAAATCCAGTTGCATCATCATTGGACTTGACATCTTCATGGGTTAGTTTACCTGAAATAACAAACATGTCCTTCAATTTCATGAAGACTTCACTAGTAAATACATATTTTGATAGAACGACGGTATAGCTTATATACTTTAAAAACAGCACCTTTCTTGGCTTCCATAAGCAGGTGGATCATATCAGGTCTGATGATGTGACGCATCTCTCGGTCTTTCATTGTGTCCAGAACCAAGTTCGTGAAAAATTTCTTCACTGCATCATTTACTATGTCCCATTTCAGAAGCTGTAAGGATAAGCTTGTTGATTGTTGGAAATAAATTTATATTTCATTAGTTAAATATTTTGCTTCAATCCCTAGTTATTATGCTCAAATTCACCTTTATAAGTTTCGGTGAAATCATTAGAAACAACAGCATTATAATCTGACGGAAACTGAAGTTGGTAGCAGTCTTTCCCATCACGAAGAATTGGTTCTCTTCGTTGGTTAGGGAGTCTACCTTCAGACCAAAAGCGCAAGTAGCTATGACATCGTTAGCGTAGCGCGTCGTGAGATCCCTGCACTCACTGTCTACGTAGTCATCTAAAAGAAAAAGGTTTAAAATAATAAAGATTCAAGATAAATCTATTTTCAAGAATCGTTCGAAAGAAGCACAAGAAGCGATCATCGTGATGTAGGGTCAACAACGTCTATGTAGCCATTTAAACAGTAAAAGATTTTTCTTAAACCTACTCCGAATATCAATAAAACTGCATCCATCGTTCTGATCTATTTGATCTTGTAACGTGTCTGTCTCTAAAGTTAAAATATATAGTTAATAAATATACCTCCCGAAGCCTTAATCTTTGCCTTGAGTGACCGAATCATCTGATCTCCGACCTCCACCATGAAAGGCACCATCAAACGTATCTTGGAACTGGTGAACGCAGGACTCAATGTGGAGCGCATGTCTTTCCACTCTTGACCTAAGTAAGATTAAAAATTTAATAAATTTCTTTATCATGGTATAAAAGTGGTAAGCGAAACCAGACATAGTAATTTACCTTGCAAAAAGAACAAAGTTCTACCAAAAAAGGACTCGGTTACGAAGTTGCGGTGATCCGTGAAGTATTCAAAGTCTTTGACAGTGATCTTCTTTACCAGTTCAACGTCTCGGATTACTATCATCTCGTTGAAGAATTCAAATCTGCCGACGAACCTAAGAAACGGTGTTTTATAAGTTATCAGTAATTTTATTTCCATTCCACGTTTTCTTCTCAACAGCACCTGCTGGGCCTGGTTAAAGCGACTAAACAAAACATTGACTTGTCTTTATTAAAATGTATCATACACAAAAACCTTCTAGAATTAATTCTGAAAATAATGATGAACACATTGAACACCACGTAAAAATCCATGGCGTAGTTAAAAAGAACAACGTGGATAAGCACACATGAAACGGTTGAATAGGTAGCTTTGTAAGAAAATATTTTACTCCTTTTCCAGTGTGGGAAAGAGATGGCGCTAGACGTCCTATATAGCTCGGTCTCTTTCCCACACTGGAATAAGAGTGAAACAACACTGCTTTAAGACGTCATGGTAGCCAGGTCTCTTGTTCAGCAATTACGAGTTACCCGATCAGTTTCACAATACTGTATTCTAGATCAATAACAAATATTTTGATTTCTTACCTTTCTTCTGGGAAGCTGTTGTATAAATTACAAAAATTTAAAGCTAAGTGTTCTCTCCGAAACAAGATCTTGCCCATGTTGCCCAGCACTGGGATTGGCTTGATGTGCTTGATGCCATGGCGGCTGAATGAGGAGTACACTTGTCGGAAATACAGCAGCACCACGGCGATCAGGACAACCACCCAGATTAGCAGAATTATCATTGTCTGAAAGAAAAGTAGAATTGATTTTTTAATACAGTTTTGGGAACGCAGCGCCTTTTCCATAATTTGATAACGCCCAGTTGAAACTTATTTAGTAACGCAATTTTTGTGTGAGGATCTGTAAAATAAATAGATACTGTTTTATTGACTACACAAAGAAGTGCAATCTGAAACCTAGTTAAATCTTGTATGTCATGGCTAACAAGCGGTTTTTTTTTTTGAGAATTAATAGATTTCAAAAAAAGAAAAAAAATACTAAAAAAAGCAAGAGTTCAATTTAAAATTCCGTATCAAATCCCACTAAGACTAATCGTCAGGAATACCAATTTTCAATATCACATAAATGCCTGAACATCATTGCAATGTTCGAATTTTATCTGTAGTCGTTGAGCTTAGCGTTATCTTTCAAAATCCGAGAGTTTATTTAACTCCCTAGCTATAAGAAAAGAACACAAATTAAGAAACAATAACATTACTATCTTACATTTTAAACGGCAGTCAGGGTCACAATAACAACACAAATGGTAAACAAAATAATCGGTGCGGGCGTGTTGCTCAATTCACTGACAGATACACAGTAACCGTGGATGGGCTCATCAACATATACAAATACTAGCTGTCCCGCGCAACTTCGTCTGCGTCACATTTTCCCCGTTTTCGCAACATTTTTTATTGCTGCTCCGATCCTATTGGTCGTAGTGTGATGATATAAAGCCTATGTCCTTCTCCAGGTTAAAATATATATATATATATATAAATATAGCTATCTTCTTGGGAAATTTCATTAAGATCCGATCAGCCGTTTAGTCGTGAAAAGGTAACAAACTAACATACATACATACAAACAAACAGAGTGACTTTCGCATTTATAATATTAGTATGGATATCTGTTAGGCTTGACAGAGAAGATTGGAAAATTGCTTAGCCATTTATATCTTTATTTCTGGTGCTCCAATTGTAGGGTCTGTATAGTAGAGTACCTCTAGAGTGCCTCTCCTTTCTTAAGACACTGTATGTGCGTCTGAAAATCTTACTAGTAATATCAATGCGAATGTTTGTGAGAATTAATATCCATCCATCCTCACTAACTGTTGAATAAATCTTTATTACTCTTTGACGCAAGGACAGTTGAGTTGAGTGCATGAAAGGTATCATCAGACGTATCTTAAAAGTTGTGAACGCTGGACTCAATGTCGAACGCATGTCTTTCCATTCCTGACCTGTCAATGATAAAACTGGATTGTTTAAAGCGAACGTTTAAAAAATATTTATACCCTTTCTGTTACACCCTGTATTGGCTTGATTTTACATATTTTTACGATCAGTATTTTGGAAGAAGATAGTATCACAGGAAGATAGTATCACATTAAATTCAAAACAGATATTTATGAAGACAAAACATAAGAGCAATTAAAAAAAAAAGGTGGGAGCCACCATCTTTTATTGTGAAAAAAGTTCTGTTGAAGAACGATTCCCCATCAAAGGTATGGTGATCGATTTAGTGATCTTATTAATCAGCTCGAGGCCACTGATTACTATCGGCTCAGTTAAGAATTCAAATCTGCCGACGAACCTAAGAAACGGTGTTTTATAAGTTATCAGTAATTTTATTTCATTATGTGTTTTCTTCTCACCCACACTGCTGCGTCTAGTTATTCTAGATCAATAACAATAGTTATTTGTGCAACAAGAGAGCAAAGTCGTTTTTTGCTGCGAGTGCTGATTTTGAATCCTGAGCGTGGCGAGGGATTCAAAGGCACGAGATGCAAAAAACTTTGCTCTCGTGTAACACACATAACTTTTCACTTCAACAGCGAGAACACTTTAGGAGATAAAATAATAAACAGGAATTGATTGAAATAACTATTTATTGTGAATCAAAATAATTAACATTATAGATGATCACCTCGTCTGTGAAAAATCTAAAAAATAAGAAAGCAACACCGTCTCCGAAAAACTGCTGGCGCCCTTTGTAAGTCTCGTTGAAGACATGGTATGCTTTCAGATATCTCTTGCGAGACTTCTCAGGTAGGAAACTTAATTCTGCATTAAAAACTGTCTTGTTGTTTTAACTCTTCCGGTGTTACAATACTGTTCTCGTCGCTAGTTTCACCCATATTTTACAATTATTTTAATATTTTTAACTTATTCAACGCTTTACGCCAGCCACGAATGTTTTTTCCCGCTCTTTCATTTAAATGGCGTGTTCGGAAATAGCAACTATGATATTTTATTATTCTAAGGCCTGAAACTGCGTTAAGCGGGCGCCCGCGCGGTTCCATACAAAAACGCTCCGACGCGGGGACCTGCGCGGGCGTCCGTCGCGGGGAGGCGGGACCCGCATCCAAGTTAAATTTAAGTTCCGTATCAATATGGCTACAGACACACCGTTAAAATTGAGTTAGCGACACTGCCTAAATAAAATAATCCAGCCTCCGAGACAGGTACCCGTGACCGGGACCGTCGTGTTCCCACGGAGCCCGCCCGGCCTGTCCACGCGCGTGGACACGCGTCGGTTCCCTGTAGCGGGCGCCCGCTTAACGTAGTTTCAGGCCTAAATATATTACGTAACATTATTGAAACTAGAAATAAATATTTATAGGTTAAATATCAGTTTTATTTGCAGTAAATACTTATTTTCGTTTAAATACAACAATAAGTTAAAAATTCAATAAATTACATTAAAAGACATTTTTTCAATATCTCTTTAGTTAGTACGAAATTCCGAACGTGTTCGAATTCAAAAACGGAACTACGAAAGGGCTGGTCTTTGTCTCTCTCTCTTTCTAATGGGCGAGAAAGAGATAGAGTGTGAATGTTTCGAATTGTATGATTAACCCAAGGCTGAATAAGAAATTCGTGGCTTTCTGAAAAAAAATAATTAAAAAGTTACTTTGTCTTTGTCGCAAGAAATATTTGAAAGCATACCATGTCTTCAACGAGACTTACAAAGGGCGCAAGCAGTTTTTCGGAGACGGCCTGAAATCAGTGAGCAAAATCGCATTTTGCTCACTGATTTCAGGCATTCTAAAGCTGAATCCTGAGCGTGGCGAGGGATTCAATGGCACGAGATGCAAAAATCTTTGCTCTCGTGTAACACACATAACTTTTCACTTCAGCAGCGAGAACACTTTACGAGATAAAATAATAAACAGGAATTGATTGAAATAACTATTTACTGTGAATCAAAATAATTAACATTATAGATGATCACCTCGTCTGTGAAAAATCTAAAAAATAAGATAGCAACACCGTCTCCGAAAAACTGCTTGCGCCCTTTGTAAGTCTCGTTGAAGACATGGTATGCTTTCAAATATTTCTTGCGAGACTTCTCAGGTAGGAAACTTAATTCTGCATTAAAAACTGTCTTGTTGTTTTAACTCTTCCGGTGTTACAATACTGTTCTCGTCGCTAGTTTCACTCATATTTTACGAATATTTTAATATTTTTAACTTATTCAACTCTTTACGCCAGCCACGAATTTTTTTTCCCGCTCTTTCATTTAAATGGCGTGTTCGGAAATAGCACCCATGATATTTTATTATTCAAAATATATTACGTAACATTATTGAAACTAGAAATAAATATTTATAGGCTAAATATCAGTTTTATTTGCAGTAAATACTTATTTTCGTTTAAATACAACAATAAGTTAAAAATTCAATAAATTACATGAAAAGACATTAATTTTTTCAAAATCTCTTTATTTAGTACAAAATTCCGAACGTGTTCGAATTCAAAAACGGAACTTCGAAAGGGCTGGTCTTTGTCTCTCTCTCTTTCTAATGGGCGGGAAAGAGATAGAGTGTGAATGTTTCGAATTGTATGATTAACCCAAGGCTGAATAAGAAATTCGGGGCTTTCTGAAAAAAATGATTAAAAAGTTACTTTGTCTCACTCAGTGAGCAAAATTGCATTTTGCTCACTGATACCTACATGTTTGAGCTACTGAAGTGAAAATATTTATATTACTTATATAAATAAATATTATATAAATATTTATTTAAATCTTTATTTTTATTATTATATAAATATTTATTTTTATATTTCATTTGTTGCATCTCCAGGATCACATTCCGTTAACTCTTTTTTTTAATTCTTAGCCCTTCTTAATTTTACTTTACACTTGTACGTTCCATTTGTTACATTAAATAAATAACTGTCTTTTATTATTTTACCTTCGGGAAAGCTGTTGTACAAAGTAAGGAAGCTGCTAGCAAAGTTGTCAGTTAGCATCCTGCCCATGTTGCCCAGCAGTGGGATCGGTGTGATGTGCTTGATGCCATGTCGGTTGAATGTGGAGTTAACTTGTTTAAGATACAGCATTAGCACACCGAGTACAAGAACCAGGATAAGCAGTATTATCAAATGTTGTAAAGGAAACAAGTATTTAATTCTTTTAAATTTCTCAATTGCAGTATAGGCCTTCTCTAAAAGGGAGGACCTCGTGGCTAAGCTTCGCTTGCCTAGGTTGGTCCGAGGATGGGTAACCACCCGTGACATACCGAGTTTTCTCCGTACCTCGGAAAGCATGTTATGCCGTTGGTCCCGGCTATCATTTGAAGATCGTCGAAGAGACAGTTGTTAGAGGTAGTCAGTGACCCCAAAGTCTGACAACCAGTCTGATATCGTAATACCCAACACTAACTGGGTTGTGGAGGTCAGATAGGCAGTCGTTCCATATAAAATACTGGTATTCAGGTGCATCCGGTTAGACTGAAAGCCAACTCCAACATAGTTCTTTTACACACTATGTCTGCATCCCTTTTTTTTATATCTCATTTCGCAGGTATGCTGGAAGACATTTTTTTAGAAATAAGCATCACCTTTGTACCTATTTTCTGTTCCTTTCTTGTTCTCTGTATTATGTGTGTACATAAATTGTTAATAAATAAATAGTTGAAAAAGGTTAGGCAGATGATGAGCCCTTCTGTAAAATATATGACAGGGAATGGGCTGTATGAATTGGCAGTTGTTCTATCATGTGTCTATGTAATATGAGCATTTGCTAGCCCAACTAGAGCGTAATACCACGACTTCCTAGTTAAGAACAACACTGCGACCGGTGTCAATGAAATAATTTGATCCGACAGACTGTTTATCAAATGAACTTCACAAGAACAGTCATACAACTGAACCCGAACAATGGGTTTGGCGTTGCGCAAACGTATGTCTTGTGACACAAGACTGATTTCTATATAACCAGTATGAAATCCACCATTCCCTCCGCAGACGTAAACTGTATCCGGTCACCGCTGCAAGACACAACAACTACGGTTTCCTGTGGCGGTGTGCCGTGTCGGTAACAAAACGTGGCTACGTTTGCGCAGCCCCTTGGTCACCAACTCGAGACGAAAGACTGGACACACGTGTGCCCAGTTGGTGAAACTAAAAATAGAATCACTTATTATTTCGTCATCTGGACACGCAAAGATTTTTACGCGTGTCCAGATAGTGAAAGTTCAATTAAATCACCTTTATGATTTCGCCAACTGAACGTGGACACACTAAGTTTTTTTCTGCAAAATTAGGTACAGTCAAGTTAATAATCGCCTCGTACATTCAGCTGGAACGCCGACGGTAAAAAGAGCTCGTCGGATGATGTCGTTTTAAGTTCTACTTACCTACCCAGAACTCTTACACCTACATACTAGCTTAAACTTATGTTAGCCTAGTACTTTTGCTGGGTTATTTTATTAATGTCTTCTTATTTTAAACTCTTTGTGTGCGTCCACACTGCACGCCTAGCGCGGTGGCGAAGGCGGGCGCGAAATATCAAACAACGGCAGCGACAAGCGTGTGGCCACAAGCGGCGGTTTCAAAAAACGCCGCTTGTGGCCACACTAAAGGCGGGCTCGACGCGCGACGTGCTTGAGCGACATAGCGTGCGTAATTTTCAAACGTTCATATCCGCTATCAATAGCTTGTGAAATGTTATCTGTGAATGTACCTAAGTCTCATGTAATAAGAAACAGAACAATAGGGAAGAAGACTGGGTAAAGAAAACGAAATTCTATTTTGTCCGTCAGACAGGTAATACAAAAATATTAGAAACGTATTTTTTGTTTTAAAAAATTACTTAGTTAAAACTCATTAAAGTTGGAGAGTGGGGCTCACTACGTCGCAAGTAGGTATAAAAATTACTTACACGTGACGTCATGCGCCATTTCAACTCAATAATATATCTCCGTAATATTATGACCACGTGAAAAAAGAAAAAATACGTGTCCAATATTTTTCATTTACCCGACAGACAAAGAAAAAAAATTGTGATTATCCACAATTGCCCAACCGGTCACAACTCTCGACTCTAGACTCTTATACTGAGAAATTCCTGATGACAAATCTCAATAATGCTTCGGTTCCTGAAAATCAAACCCTCACGCTCACAATCGACTAATAGAACCAGCCAACCACAGCCAGCATACTACAAGTAATATAATAACAAAAAAAAGTTATATCGCTACGGTAACTATCTGCCTTCGCGGGTCACTAACTCATATATCAAAACAAACTCACTGTATGTAAACAACACCGTATCACAATGAATGTGCTACTCAACTCACTGCCCAAATCACTTCTGAGTTTGAACTCGAAACCAATTAAATAACACAAAATATTATTATATCTGCTGGATATAAGATAGGCTAAAAGGTTCTCTAATATATTCAGATTAGTATTTTCGATTGTAATTTTATAATTTCGTCTGCTTTGAGTATTAATTCTCTGGGGTCTACAATGAGATAGGCCTTTGGACAGACTTAAAGAATATTGACACTCGAATGACGAAACGTCATCAATCATTCAATATTATTCATACGATTAGCTTGTTTCTATGGGTGCTAAATATGCAAAATTATTGTATATCAACGTAAATAGCGAACAGGTACCTAGTTCCCGAAAGTCCGACAAGAAATCTTACCATGGGGTATCAAGTGTTAAAATCTTCCCCTTTCTAGCCTTTTCCCAAACTATATCGACGATGATTATTATGATGTATGTAATGTATCAAACACAATATATTGTTCCTGATAAATAAATATAAGATTATTTCCATTATTATGACGGTCACCATTATATTTAATTTTAACTTTAATTTCAGCGGCAATGGTCTTGAAAACCGAGAAATTCGTACCATTGACTATTACAGTACTAGCCTAAAACATAACCTTATGCTTCAGTCTCCATTTTCCACAAATAAATCCAAATGCTTCTACTTCCTCAGTTTAAACCTGAGCCAGTGTCCTCCATCCATCCCATGTTTAAGTTGTCGCTTGCAAGCTTTGCAGGAGATGCAAGTCTTTTCTATCTCCTTCAGTTCGCAGAGAGCAAATCTCGACCCTGTTTATAAAGGTGATGGTAAAGTTCGTTATTATTATAATTAAAATTTAAACTATACATTAAAATGGGGCAATATATTTAATTATTAAAATGGGGTTCACGACACTCTCAATTCACAAATTTTTAAACTCAAAGTCAATAACGCATTTATTTCAATTTGACTATTACAGGCACTTTTAAATTGTCAAAAAGGTAAAGCTACAGTCACAAGGCACTAACTGAGAAGTTGCCCACTCCAAAGTGAAAATCCCTATAGAGAAGAACGGGCAAAAAACTGCATGGACACACTTTTATTCAAAATAATAAAATTAATGTTGACTATCGGATCTCTCTTAGACCCCTCGACAGTCAATACTTCGTAGTTGTAAAGAAAAGAAAGAATGAAGAAGTATTAATTACATTTATATCATAACAAACAAGGATCAAGGATCTCACCTATACAATTTCTTGGTCCAGCGCCAAAAGGCATGTACTCAAGCGCCATCAAAGGTACGGTGATCGATGAAGTAATCAAAGTCTTTGACAGTGTTCTTCTTAAGTGGGTGATAGACGTGCGAACTTTAAGTACGCGGTTTTTAAGATCGCGAACTTACTCGGCTCGACGTCGGTGACACACGAGAAGCTGGCTAACACTGTATTACCATGTCATCGACGGAAGAAGCTTTGTGTTATTTAGGAATTATATCTTATTACGTTTTAAAAACTAATAAAAAAAAGAAAAAAAAAACGAAAAGTTTGGATAAAAAACTATATTTTTGTCTTTGTATTCGTTGCTTTTAATTTTCCAATGACAAGGATTATTACGGAATCCTTCTATAAACTCTGTCAGTAGATCATGATAATATGTACGGAAATCACTCATTTTAAAATTTCTACAACACAGATGATTAGCTAAACCAACAAAAAATACGCGGAAAAATGGCGGCTCGCGGCTCGCAGTGCTGCCACACGTACGAGCCAAGACGAGCTACGAGTAAGATTTCAAACCGGTTGGATCGCCGGCGAACTTGCTCGGCAATTTTAAAGTACGCATGCTTAAGGTGACACACACGCGAAAAAGGCCGACGAGCCACAAGTCCACGTACTTACTCGCACGTCTATCACCCACTTTAACCAAGTTGATATCCCGGATTAGCTGAATCCGTGAAGAGTTCAATTCTCCCGATGAACCTGAAAGTAATGTGTGAACAAAATTACGATATGATATTTTCATTCACATGGGGTTTATCTGTGATTGTGACAAGTGAAAATATCACTAGGGGGAAGAATATTTTTAGAGTCATAAATTTAAACATAATGTTGCTAAACCCAATGTGAAGCTTTTTGGCGTTACAGGAGCGATGAGTCTGAATTAGGGAGTGCAGAACCGGTTCGGATTCCATATTGGAAACGGGATTTCCCGGTTCTTAATACTGAACCTGTATCGGTTTTGCGTACAAACTCTGTTTGTTAAAATACAAACTTCTGAGCTGCTGCTTCTTCTCAAGCATTGGCCTCGTAAATTAATTAATTCTTATCCTACCCATATTATTTTCAAATGTAATTAGGTCACAAATAAATACCAATGTGTAAAGTTTTTAATTTTACTAATGTCTCTTAATTTCTTACCTTTCTTCCGGGAAGCGATTGCACCAAGAAAGAAGACTATAAGCAAAGTGCCACATGCAGCATGATCCCAGTTAAATTGCCCATCAGTTAGGACTGGTGTGATGATCTTGATGCCATTTTTGCGGAATAAGTTGATCTTCCGGAAATACGAAATCAATACAGCAAGCACGACGATTACACCTAGCACTCAATTTTATTCATATTTTGTTGAATCTTGACACTTAGTTAGAATTGTTTTCTGGTTTAGTGCCATTGAATTTGTCATTCAGTACTTTTAGTCCCGTAATTCGTATTATAATCTGTCAACCCTTATTCCAACGATGTTAGGGTCGGCTTCCAGTCTAACAGGATCAGCTGAATACAGTATTTTACATAAAGCGACGACGGCCTATCTAACCTCCATAACCCATAAGTTAGTGCTGGGTGATAGGTACGATACCACATGGTAAGACTGGGTGTCAGACTTTCAGGCCACTGAGTAGTTGTAACGACTGTCAAACATGTGCAAATGACAGCCAGGAGCTACGACTTTACTAGCGTCCGAGGCACAGATGAAACTCGATATGTAAAAGATAATCACCCATCCATGGCATACCTTGGCAAGCGTGGCTTACCCTTGAACCCATTCGGCTGTTATTCTTTAGCAACGAGTCACTAACATCAGACGAATAGGGGCACCGGTATCTAATCGAACGTTTATTACGTAAACTATGGCACTATTTTTGACGATTGAATGTCAAGGAAAAACAAGCACTAAAAACGGTAGCACACCTGTGTGTTTTGCCAGGCAAAAACTGTTTTTTCCCAATATTAAAAAGCCGGCTGTATTATCAAAATTTGATTTAAAAAGACAGCAACGGTTATTTAAAACATATTATAATTGGTATTCTCTATTACGATGAGTTAGACATGTACTACTGAAAACAGCTGTCACAGGTCAATGACACGCAACAAATTTACTGTCTGTAAACAAAGCGATATCAGTGGCAACGTGTTACTCAATTCCCCGCCAAATTCACACCGAGTTTCAACTCAAAAATGTGCTACTCAAACAATTCTACATATTTGCAATTTATGCCAACATGTGCTCTCTCATCTCATCAGGATAGAGCTTTATTTTAAATGTTGGTTTTGTTATTTCGTCAGCTACGAGCATTTTATCCTTGTGCTCTGTTGTGAGGTAGGTCCTTAAGGTCAGAGCCTGATTACATCATTATTATATTTTTTTTACCGGGTACGTATTTGAATATCGAAGATTAAAGTACCGACGCTTAAAATACCAATGGTCAAAACATCGAAAATTAAAAAAATTTCGATTGTATCAAAATGTCGAAAATTGTTTTACCTACGCTTAAAAAGTCGAAGATTGAAATGCCGAGTTATTAAAATTTCGAATGATTCAAAATATCGAATGACATTATGCCTAAGTTCAAAATATCAACATTTAATACATGTAAGTTCATAATATCTACGTTAGAAATACCTACTAGTTTTGTTTTCGATTATTCAATAAAGGAAGAAGGAGGATTTTTTGTTTAATATTTTGTATTATTGTCACTGATTATATTGTACATTTGCGTACTAATGTGTTTTATTTTGGGTTTTTATTATGTAAAAATAATTAAAGTACATTACATGAGGTTTTCCTTGTTTTTTTTTAAACCACCTAGTAACTGATTACCATCTAGCATACAAGCATGCAGCAATCATTCAACATGCAAGTAAGCATGGTTTCTGTCACGGCTCCAGCGCTGCAGGGCTCCGGCAGTCCCACGCGAGCTTAACGTCGCAGATGGTCTAAACGCTCACCGCCGCAGCTGAGGCTGGCCGGCAATTTTGTTCGACATTTTAACTTGTAAGTACGTATTTTTATTTTATATTTTTTTTGGGAATGTATTAATATTTAAAATTAACCCATTTTTACACGTAGGTATATTAATTTTCGATGTTCAAATAATATATGTATCCATCGATATTTAGGACGTTCGATAATCTGTATTTCGATATTTGGATCATCATCATCATTAGCCTATATTGTTCCCACTGCTGGGACGCAGGCCTCCTCTCTATGAGAGGGAATGGGCTGTAATCCACCACGCGGGCCCAGTGCGGGTTGGTAGATGTCACATGTCTTCGAATTTTTAGTTCTAGGACATGCCGGTTTCCTCACGATGTTTTCCTTCACCGTTTTGAGAGCAGCGGTGATGAAATAAATTACACAAAGTAATGCGCCTGCCTAGGTTTGAACCTACGACTTACTGCTCGTAAGTCGGGGCTGCTACCACTGGGCCACCGCTGCTCACACTGGGCCACCGCTGCTCACATCGATATTTGGATCTTTCGATGTAACTTTTGTAGATATTTAGATTTTAGATATATAAGACGTAGGTTATTTATCCATTCGATAAAATGAACTTTCGTTATTTTAATTTTCGGTTTTATGGCCGTTCCATATTTCAATTTTCGATGTTTTGAACATCGATATTTTAACAGTAGGTATTTTAATCTTCGATATTCAAATACGTACCCTTTTTTACCCAATTCATTCAGTCATTCAGTCTTAAATTTTAATTTTTGTTTAGTTTGTTTCTATGGAAAAGCGTACAGCTGTTGTCACTGACATTCTAAGATAAAAGAAAATATATCGAAAAATATTAAGATGCATGTGTGGTGTGCAAAAGCTAGGGAAAAGTCTCCACACGATGGTTGCCGGAAGACGGACGGCGCCGTCAAGGCTGGCTCAGACACAGGTGGCGCGATACACCGCGAGGGATGGTTCGAGGAGGCACAGGAAAAGAGTTCGTTGACAGAATTGGGGGAGGCCTTTGCCCAGCAGTGGGACAGTACAGGCTGAGAAAAACAATGTATTGTGTGACGAAAATGGAAAAAATTACGAATGAGTACGGAACACGACGAGGACGATGCAGGTAGTTTAAACATAGTGTTGATATCAGGACAGTTGACGAGTAAGTAGTTTATTTTCGTAGTATTATACATTTAGGAAATTAACAGCATAAAGAAAATACCGATGAGAAGTCGGGTGATATAGATGAATGTTAAGAATTAAGACGAACCTAAGTACTTTGATCAATTAAATTAGGGAGAAGGCAGGAATAATAATGACTATGAGAGCAATTTAAACAACAACTTATAAATCTATTTTTTTTATGGACAAAAAACTTCTTAGTAAATACTGTAAGTAATTATCACGTTTCGTGAAATTATATCTTGAAATTACATCATCTTACAACATAAATTATGTTACTTATATAATCTTGAAGATTAGATTAAAGTTATCATATCACTAAAGTGCTGAATCCACTGGGAGCGAGTTTAGTATTTATATGTTGCTAGCTCACATTACGAACTCATTCAAACTTTATTTCCACCACGAGTGTCCAAGCCTCAGTACTAGCGTGGTGGATACTGTAGCGACACCTATCGAACACGTGTAAAACTACGTCGTCAGCTAGTGGACTGAAAGATGAAAATACAACCACTACCTAAGACCCCACACAATCTTTTACTGCCTGAGCAACATTAGTCGACTAAGTTGACTGTTTCTTCCTTTTGGATAAAAGATATAACTACTAAACACATCCAAAAAAGAATATCAATCACATCTTGTTAAACAAACTTAGTTACGTTTGCAGTGGACAATGGCGTCAAAATTATCATACAGGCAATCCCTTTGTTTATGTGTCGGCTTAAATTGATTAATAAATGAATTAACTTATAAATAAAAGCTTTTTAATCTGTAAATGCTTTGTTCTTTGTTTTATTTTTAATTAAGGTTTTGATATTGCTCAGTACAATTAAATTTAATTATGTTGTACAAAGTAGTCAACCTCACACGTAAAGTTTTATTTATTTTTAGGACACCACCAAAATGCTATTCACCTTAACTACGTCATTACAAAATCTAGAATAACAACTCGATTATATCTCTTCCTCTCTATCTCGTTCTCGATCTCTCTCGCATTGTGAACAATCGAAGTATCTTCTAGTTCCTGGCTTTGAACCTTTGCCAATGACCTCCTTCTAGTCTGATGTTGAAGGTCTCTTTGTCTAGCCTGGCAGGGATGCACGTCTTCTCACTAGGAGATACCTCTAAACACTGCAGGATCTGGTACGCCATTACCTTCATTTCGCAAAGAGCAAATCTGGACCCTGAGAAAAAATATTAAGTTTTAAAATGCCTTTTTAATAGCATAGTGTACGGTTTATCATACGGATATCGAAGGGGACCTAACTAATAATCCATCATCGTTTCAGCCCAGAATCACCCACTACTGTGTATAGGCTTTCCCGTTTTTCCGGCACACTTCCCTGTTCAGTGCGTCATTTATCCAGGTATTTCGCGACTTTGACGATATCGTCGACCTAACGAGCTTTAGGGAAATAATAATTACAATTTGATTTCATCTTCCTGCCTTTAATTTTGTTTTGTCTTTGGTTTGTTCTCGTCCGTTACAGTTTTCATTCACAATTTATTTTTC
This sequence comes from Cerastis leucographa, assembly GCA_963082945.1. Lineage (NCBI taxonomy): Eukaryota > Metazoa > Arthropoda > Insecta > Lepidoptera > Noctuidae > Cerastis > Cerastis leucographa. The sequence goes on from OY720354.1 coordinate 21,296,658, forward strand.
ATTTTCGTTCCTATTCCATACATCATCTTATCTTAAGTTACGTTTAAGTTTGTGAGGATGGAATAATTCCATCCCCACAAACTTAAACGTGAATTATTGTATAGATGTTGGTTACTATTTTGATGATAAAATTATGTAAACAGATAGTTTATAAATAGGATTAATTCATATTATACTGTTTATCTTATCTCTTATCTGTTTATCTGTGTGTATTACGATCCCATGGGACAATTACCGACCTCCACGACCTCAACACGGGTGGGGCAATGCTATTATAAATAAATGGCATATGCCCATATGCTATATTAATCAAAACAAAGCTGTGCAGGTAGCTACATACTGGTCTAACACTATTTGAGTTTCATCAACTCGAAAAGAAGAAGAATATATAGTGGACTTACCAATACAGTTTCTGGGTCCAACACCGAAGGGCATGTAAGCGAAGGTCTGGAATGTGTGCCTGTTTTCTTCGGAGAAGCGTTCAGGGTCAAACTTATCTGGGTTGGGGAAGAACTGGGGGTCACGGTGGAAGGCAAATGCTGGTATTTGGATACCCATACCTTTGCGAACCTGCAGAAACGAAGTTTTATTTATACTTTGTAGTTCCAGGTTTTTTCTGTATTTGAAATAAAAATATGTTTACTTACAATGAAGTCTTTTGTTGCCTTCTCGTTAGGTTTACCCAGATTATAATCTTTGGTGCAAATCCTGTCAAGACCAATACCAGGTGGCCACAGACGTAAGATTTCTGTAACACAAAAATTTGGCTTTAACACAGAACAGATTTTTACAAAGAACACAGCTAAATTACTATTTTTGTCTCACACCCGATTTTAATAAAGAATCTTATTAATTAATGTTTCTCTAAGTAGTCAAAATCTTACCGGAAACAACCATATCCATGTATGGCATACTCTGAATGGAGTTGAAGTCAAACTTGCCGCCGTTCTTAGCGTCAGTCTCCTTGATCTCCTGTGCCAGTCGCTCCTGCACGTCAGGGTTCAAAGCCAGTTCGTAGAGGAGGAACGACATCCCTGATGAGACGGTTTCAAAGCCAGCTATAAAGAACAGCACTGCTTGGGCGATGAGGTCGTCGTCAGACCACACTGAAAGCAAAACATAATAATGATGTATACTTAAATCGCATACTTGGATGTAAGGTTGTTGGGTTTGTGGATCTTCGTCATCGATGGTATCGTTGCTTCTCTCACTGATGATTATTGTCTACCTCTCTTTTGTGTCAGGTTTCTTGGTGTGTTTCTTAATGCGTCTCTTATTTGATCTTCTTCTATGTAGGTACGGTTCCGAGTTCACTGACGGTCGACCACTTTTCACCCGGCAAAGTGAACTCGGTAGTACCTGTTTAAATTTCAAATCTTTTTTCAATAGGGATGTCAGTTAGGTGGAAGATAACATTGCCTACTTGATCGTAAGTGGACTGAATGATGCATTGACATCCCCATTGCTATTGACCTGAAATGTTACATGTATACTGTTACTCTTACCGGCAGATAAATGTACAGCCACAAATTTTCTCTTCGGACAAACTCAGCACAAGAAGTAGCAAATAGGTTGTTTGTAATCACAAGTTTAGTGTAAGGTCAGAAGTTCTCACACTAGCTCAGTTCTATTACAGGTACTTAGTTAGGTAACTGCTTCATGTAACTCTACACTACAACGGCAACTGTAATTTGAGTTTTTACTCATTTTTTGTTAATACATACATCCGGGTCAAGTTTGTTCTTACTAAAAGATGATTTGGCGAGATGATATTTTACTTTGATTCATTCAAAATAATTTGGGATGTATATATCTATGTTTGTTTTAAACTCGTTAATTACGTTGCAAGGAGTAAAACTAGAAAGCAGTATAGTAATACCTAACGAAAAAACATCATAAGATACCACATAAAGCTGTAAAAATACGAATGCATTACTGAAAATTATCACATTACTGTCACTACTACCAAGCTCGTTTCTTGTTGCAATTTTGTACGTCTTTTTTCCTACAGGCACACCGTTAGCAGATCATTATAGTTGTTTGCCCTTTGTTTGTTGTCGCTAGTTTTATCATTAAAATAAGCATACGTACCTCTGGTAACTTGTTTCTGTCCAACAGAAGATTCTTCAACTGTCGCGAATCCAGCAGCTTCATCATCGGACTTGATGTCTTCATGCGTCAGTTTACCTGGAGTTACATACGAATTTGTTATAGTTTAAACTATTAATAATATTCCAGTAATTTAATTTCGGAGATCATTTGCCTAGAATTTCAAGTGTATATGCGAATTAGTATGTACCTACCTTTCTTAGCTTCCATAAGCAAGTGAATCATATCAGGCCTGATAATGTTCTTCATCTCGCGATTAGCCATTGTTTCTAGAACTAGTTTTTTGAAGAATTTCTTCGATACCTCCGAAAGGAAATCCATCTTCAAAAACTGTAAAAATAAGAAACTAAGTGTGAATTATGTCAATTCCCTAATACTTTCGTCCGTTAATTTTCTTTTATTATTTTATAGCATTGAGGAGCTCGTGGCTAAATATTAAGAGCCGCACGGGTCGATCTTTAAGGTTAAGCCGTGCTTGACGAGGTTGGTCCGTGGATGGGTGACCATAATTACATACCGAGTGTTCTCCGTGTCTTGGATAGCATGTTAAACCATTGGTCCCGGCTGTAATTTGTAGATCTTTGACAGTCGTTACGAGTTGTCAGAAGCCAAAAGTCTGACATCCAGTCTTACCAAGGGGTATCGTATTACACAGTTAATGGTTTGTGGAGGTCAGATAGGCAGTCGCTTCATGTAAAATACTGGTACAGTCCTGTCTGTTGTCAACATTATCTGACCCACCCTAAAAACAAACGAATTTGTACCCTCTACCTGGAACATTAAGGTTTATTCAATTTATATGAGCCTATCAGAAGAGTGCATTAGGACTCGATGAACAAATACAATAATAATACAGACATGCAAATTTGATCTTTATAACGTTAGCATTAGGTTATATATGTTATAACTACTTGTTATAATACAATTACTGTAATAGCTTATTTTAATGATTATTTTCATGTAATTCTGTTGTCGTGGTCTGTGCATAAGACTGAGAGAACAGTCTTATACACAGACCACGTGTTGTTGTGACATCAAATCCTGCGACGAAGATATTGTCTTGCTTTCAATTTAGAATTTATTCCAAAATGATTTCTTGTATTATTGTAAAGAACTATAGATAGATAACCTTCAAATATAAACTTTCTAAAATGGTAATATTTTCGCATAACTTGTAATAGTTTAATGTGGGTAGTTGAAAAATAAATATTCGTATTCATTATACAGTTTGTTAGTTTAAACGAGGGACATAATTGAAACCCATAATAGTACATACTAACACAATACTAATAAAAATATAAACAAAAAAAACACTGATAAATAACAGACAGAACCATACCAAAATTTTCGCAAATGTCACGCAACGTGTATACACCCTTGCGCTAGCGACTTAATACTATCGCAGAACATGTGAGCGGGTCAATGACTCTTAGGTATAATCAATTTTCCCTTCATACTTTAAACTTACCTAGCTTAGGAAATTCCAAAATATCTAGGCACTAAACAAAACATTAAAAATTCTTCTATATACGTTATAGGTTTTTTACATATTTGGGACGAGAATCGAATACTGAATAACCTCCCTCAATATGTCCCTCTTTTAACTTAACATACTGTAAAAAGTTTTTTTAATTTACCCACCTGTTTACAAGATAAGTTAGTAGGCGTAAATCATATTGGTCATTCTTTAATAATGCATGCAATGTTGTAGAAATGAAAACAAATTGAAAAAGAAACTGATAATAGGTGGATTGTGTTTTCGAAACCACATGTTGTTCGTCGCCAATCCTGCATCAAACCGCTAAGCCACAAGAACTTGTTGGGAACATGCGAAATTAAAGATTGGGTTGTAATTATATAGTGTGACTTAAAAGCTTTTCAACTTTAATGTCAACTAGATAATGATTAAAATAGCTTAACAAAATGATATTTAATGCCGGTTGCTCTGACAATGTTTGGTGGGTTTACATTAACGTTACTTGTTAAAGATCAAAGTGTCTGTATTTTAATTGTATTTGTTCATTGATTCCTTAAGCAACGTGTCTGATAAACTCATATAAATTGAATAAACGGCAAATGGTCCAAATTCGTTTGTTTTTAAGGTGGGTCAGATAATTTATGACAACAGACTGTACTCAGCTGCATCCAGTAAGACTGGAAGCCGACCATAAGATAGGTTGGGATAAGGCTAGGGACAGCCAGTTTGGGTTCCGTCGTGGGCGCTCCACGATTGACGCCATCATGAGGGTAAGAGTCCTGGCGGAGGAAGCGAAGTGTTCCGGGGCGGGGTGGTGCTGGCGGTGTCATTGGCCATCTCCAACTTCTTTAACACCCTGCCCTGGGGTTGCATTAGGGAGGCCCTGCGCTACCACCGGATGCCTCTCTACCTCCGCAACATTGTGGAGGCTTATTTGTCAGGAAGGTGTATCACCTATATGGGTCCCTTGTGGAACATCGGTTACGACTGGGTTTTGCGGTGCGAGCTTCCACCGGGAGCGAACCTGACGTGTAATGCGGACGACACGCTGGTCATTGCCCGGGGGAGCTTGTACAGGGAAGCAGCGTTGCTGGCTACGGCTGCGGTCTCACAGGTGGTTAGACGCATACGACGCCTGGGCGTGGAGGTGGCTCTCAACAAGTCGGAGGCCACTGCTTTTCATGGCCCCTGACGGGCGCCGCCGCTGGGATCACACATAGTGGTCGGGGGGGCCCGGATAGCTGTCGAGTCAACCTTGAAGTACCTTGGATTGGTGCTCGACAGCCGTTGGAAATTCGGCCCCCACTTTCAGCGGCTGGTGCTGAAGTTGAAAGGCGTGGTGGGCACACTGTCAACGCTGCTTCCCAATTTGGGGGGGCCGAGTACCGCCTGTAGACGGTTGTACGTAGGGATCGTGCGATCTATGGCCCTTTACGGGGCCCCGGTATGGGCGACGGACCTGACGCACTATCGCAGTACTGCGCAAACCACAGAGAGCGATGGCCGTCAGGATCATACGAATATCGCACGATCTCCTACGAGGCGGCTTGTGTACTGGCCGGATCCCCGCCGTGGGACCTGGAGGCGATAACCCTCGCAACACTTCATCAGTGACGCGAGGACGTCAAGGATTGGTGCGAAAGGCTGGTGCAGCGACAGATTACACTGCACCGGTCTCAGCTCTGACAGGTCATGGTGGCGGAATGGCGGAGGAAGCTTGACCATCCTTCCACCGGCCTCGACACAATCGAGGCAATCCGGCCTGTACTCGACGACTGGCTCGGGAGGAAGCACGGTTCCCTGACGTTTCGGGCGACGCAGGTGCTCTCGGGGCTGCTTCGCGAAGTACCTGTGTCGCATAAGCAGGGAGCTGGACGCCTGGTGCCGTCACTGCGTCCACTGTCTGGAGGATACGGCGTGGCATACGCTATCGGAATGAGCCGCGTGGGACGAGCCGCGCCGTGCCCTCATCACAGAGGTAGGTACAGAGGTAGGAGACCTGTCGCTGCCGACCGTTGCTCGCGCGATGATCGGTGGCACAGAGTCCTGGGACGCGGTGGTGTCCGTCTGCGAAACCGTCATGTCCCAGAAGGAAGCTGCGGAGAGGGAGAGGGAGATCTCGAGTTCCTTGCCATCCCGCAGCAGGCGCACCGGGAGTCGGCAGAGGGCGGATAACGCCCTCTTCCAGCCCTCCTAAACAGGTCCAGGGGCGACGGATTCGGGGACATCCGTCGCCCCCCATCATAATGAACCCAAGACGGCGGCGCGTACTGTTGGCAGCGGAAGTCACATTCGTTCCCGCTGCCCCCCGACGTAAGTATGCGAGGGAACACCGGTGTGGTTTTAGTAAGTACGAGTCTGACAGACCCCTCCGCTCTCCCTAGGGTGGGGGAAATCCATCAAGGATTTCCACATCGTCAAAACAAAAAAGGCTAGGCAGATGATGACTACTCTGTGCAGATCTTGTCCACCCATTACTACTGCGTCTTTGACCTTGACACCACGTGATGTTGTTTTAATTCGACGAGTATATACCCACATTAGCCGTGTTACTTAGTGTTGGCATGCGAATTTCAAAGCGAAATTTTAGTTATTAACGTTTTATTTAAAAACTCAAACTTGTTCTTTAAACTAGAATAATCTTCAACTTTACAAGGTTAATTATTTCATTATCAGCAAATGTTGATCTAAAGGATTTAATGCAACTACGATAATGCAGATATTTCACCTTCAAATGCTTACTTACGTTGTTTGTTTATTGTTACTAAGTTATTGATTATTAGTTTATCAGTGTTGTCGTATTTTTCTCAAGATATCATTATTTTGACAACAAGGACTAATATTGCACTCGACAAGAATTAGTGTATAAGAAATGATTGTATTATATACTGGGTGAAAAGTCAAACTAAAAGAAGTTCTTAATAACAACTTACCTTGGCAACTTTCGGCGCATTACCCAACATGAAGAATGCTAACAATTGACGGAAATTGAAGGTGGATGTCAACTTGCCCATGGCGTAGAACTCATTATCCTCGTCGTTATGAGAGTCCACCTTCAGACCGAATGCACAAGACGCGATCACATCATTGGCGTAGCGAGTCGTCAGGTCCTTGCATTCTATGTCTATGTAGCCGGCTGTAAATAAAACCTCGAATTAATGAAGCACTGAGGACAAATCACAACAAGACACACGGATGTCGTATGAACGTAAGAAACATACTCGAAACTGCAATAAAAATAATTGGTAAAAACCGTGGAGCTACACGAGGACAGGGTTGATTAGGCAATCGCTTGACGGGTTAGATATTTTCTTAAAGTTTATAAAGATTATATTCCAAAACCTTACTCTTGGATGCCTTGATCTTTTTTTGAAGCGCGTTCATCATCTGGTTGCCCACCTCCACCATGAAAGGCACCATCAGACGCATCTTAGAACTTGTGAACGCTGGACTCAATGTGGAACGCATGTCTTTCCATTCTTGACCTGCGGGAGACCATAGTACAAATTCTTTAAATATATCTGAATACTTAACTGTAAAACAATTCTTTATTTAGCCTAAAGTAATTTGTTAACAACCAAGTAATAGATTCAGGTGATTTTATAGTGCTATGCTAAGAAAACCATAATTTTGGTTTCTATTATGTTCATACCTCTTAAAGAGAACAAGTTTCTAGAGAAGAAGGAGTCTTGGGTACCAAAGATGGCGCGGTGATCGAGGAAGTGCTCGAAATCTTTGACAGTGATCTTCTTCACCAGTTCAATGTCTCGAATCATTACCATTTCACTAACGAACTCAAATTTGCCCACGAATCTAATGAACAAAATATTTTGAAAATTACTGATTAGTTACAAAAAGTAATTATGATCATTATTGTTAAACTAAGCAACCACAACTCCTTACTTTTCTTCAGGGAAACTTTTGTAGGTCCTCTGGATGTCATCAGTGAAGTGATCCAAACGTAAGAGGATTCTGGTCATGTTGCCCAACAACGGTACGGGTCTGAAGTGCTTGACGCCATTGCGACTGAACGTTGAGTAGACTTGCCGGAGATATAAGACGATTACGGCGATAAGCACCACCACCCAGATGAAGAGTAGTATCATGATCTGAAACAACAAGAACAAAATATTTAAAGTTGTTTTGCAGAGGAACTTGTGTCAGTCGTATATTGTTATCATATTTCAATTATTTTTTTGACTCACATACAAAGTGACGGGTAGAATGTTCATAATTATTAAAACTCATAGTTTTCTCATAGCACTGATTTGGTTTTCGTGAGCTTCTGCTGACTCTATAAGAAACTCTGTCTCAGTCGGCTTTAAACTCAAACTCAGCTTTAGCGTAGTACTATTATGTGATAAACTGTCTGTCCATACAGTTACATTTTTACTATCCACATGGACCTCAGTAGCTCATTTGTTCGTTGTTAGTTTATTGATCGTAACCGTCTCTTCTTTTTATTCTTTGTACATTTTGTCAAGATCATCTACTAAATAGTCTACTAATAATCAATGTTGTAAATACCTATTGTCATAACTGTTAAGATTGAGTGTAAAGATAGGCACCACTACAATTTTCTATGATTATCTTGATATTTTAATTTGAAGTACATACACGTGTAATGTATTAAGTTAGCTATGTTTTTCAGTGCCACGGTAAGCTACTCTTCTCGTACCATAGTCCAGTCATTAACAATTTTTTTTTTCTATTTATAGCGGAATGTCAACTGGTGCTATATAAATAATGATTAATATATTTTTATCATATTTAATTACTTAATATAAATACTTAATAAGCCTTTTCCCAAACTATATAATATATAATACTACTTAGTAATTTTATAGGTGTCACCGTGTTTTGCAGACAGAAATTTCACAGAATTTCGTTTCGCAGAAAATGTTTCACATAATGTTTGATCCTCGTATTTTTATTTCGAATATTTTTGTTTCAACTACTATTTACTTGAATGAAACATATTTTACAGAAATACATTTCAATGAATTTTATAATCACATTTTTTTATTTAACAAATTTATCATACAGTAGAATTACTTTTGAACGAATATTGTTTGTTCGATGTAATGTTTCCATGGTATTTTATTTCAACGAAATTATTAACCTTGAATTAAAATATTATCCTTAAAGACAATATGTTGTACTTCAAAAGATAGTGACAAAAACGAATGGCTGCAATCCAGACTCCACGTAGTCTTGTCTGCCCTACCCCGAGTGTTAAGCCCGCTTAAGCGCGGAGGGATGAGGCGGCCCGCAAGCTGAGGAGCAGGTGGTATCTAACGCTCGCCGGCTCGGCTCAGACTGGCCGGCTTGCCGGACAGCAAGCCGAAGCTGCGGTAGTGAGCGTTAATACCATCTGCGACGATAAACTCGCGTGGGGCCGCCAGAGCCCCGCAGCGCCGGAGCCGTGACAGAAACCATGATTGTTGAATACTGCATGCTTGCTTGCACGCTGCATGTTGCACGCTGCATGCTGCGTGCCTGCTTGCATGCTGCATACCTGCTTGCATGCCGCACGCTTGCTTACATGCTGCATGCTTGCTGCATTCTTATTAAAAGCACATGTTCACAAATCAATTTTATTTTTGTTTTAAGAATATTATTATTATTAATAAACGGTGTCACCTTGTTTCGCAGACAGAAGTTTCACAGAATTTCGTTTCCCAGAAAATGTTTCACATAATATTTGGTCCTCGTATTATTATTTCGAATATTTTTGTTTCAACTACTATTTACTTGAATGAAACATATTTTACAGAAACACATTTCAATGAATTTTATAATCACATTATTTTATTGAACAAATTTATCAAACAGTAGAATTACTTTTTAACGAATATTGTTTGTTCGATGTATGTTTCCATGGTATTTCATTTCAACGAAATTATTAACCTTAAATTAAAATATTGTTCTTAAAAGTCAATATGTTGTACTACTTGCTGGCCGGCTTGCCGGCCAGCAAGCCGAAGCTGTGGTGGTGAGCGTTAATACCATCTGCGACGATGAACACGCGTGGGGCCGCCGGAGCCCCGCAGCGCCGGAGCCGTGACAGAAACCATGATTGTGGCATGCTGCATGCTTGCTTGTACGCTGCATGTTGCATGCTTGCTTGCATGCTACATGCTAGCTTGCACGCTGCATGTTCCATGCTAGCTTGCATGCTACATGCTTGCTTGCAAGCTGCGTGTAACAGGCATGAACACCATTAGTGAGAATAAAAAGACTGTTTTCCTGCTTGTCAAGAATTTAACCGCATTATTTGTGTGAATGCGGTGTTGTAATTTTGTAGGAGGGTATGTATTTTTCAAAGGTATGAGTTTTAGAAACTGTCGCTCGATAAAATGTAATTCTTCGTAATAAGTTTTATGTGAAACAAACAATATGTGGATAAAGAATATTTGATTTGTTATTCTATGATATGAATATTCTAACATTAAACTTTATTTGACACAAAAATAGATGATTTAAATTTCTTAAAAGTAAGTATTCTGCGTATTGATTATTCTATGAAATGATAATATGAGAAACAATTTATGTGAAACGAAATTCGATGAAACAATTAGCGACGAAACAACGCACAACCTTAATAAACATTGTGTAATTTGGATTTAGGACTTTTATTGAAAACGGTTTTATGTATTTTGTATATTATTGATTGTAATATGCATTACAAAATGCATGTCAGCAATATGGGAAGGTTCCAAATTAGAAAGTCTAGACATTTTTAAGCCAAAGCCACAAAACTTCTCACAATGCTTTAAAACTTGAGAGATCACGAAATACGTAGCGTCACGAGCACAGTGAACGATCGACTAAACAAAACAAACCAGAGCCGGAATTAAAAAGGGACGTGCATTCGGCGAGCTACACAATAAAGACCGGTTTTTTTTTTACCTGCGTCATTTTTTTGTTTTGTAAGGAGTAAAGGTCTGATTCAAGAGTTTGTAGTTTGGTGCATGTTTGAAATAGTAACAAACATTGTTCTGAGCTATTGTAAGAAATATCATGTAGTTAATTAATAAATTAAAAAAAATGTGATATTAAGGAGGCGTTTTTTAGATTTATTTTGAAAAAACTGAAAAGAAGAGTTTTTTTTTATTTTAATTTTAATTTTGTTTTTTATTTAATAAATGTTTTACTACATTTTAGTTATGTTTAATGATTTTAATTGATAAACTATGATGTCCGCTAGTCAGTAAAAAAAAAAATAATGGAAAAAGATGGACAACCTTAGGAAATATCGTAAAAAAACTGCAGCACGTCACGCGTCTTTACAAAAAAAAGAAAAAAAATCATAAAAAAAACTAAAGCCGCTAAGTCACAAATATAAATGTAATTATTAATAATTTTGTACAAATATTCAAAAAACACCGGGCGGTCACTTATCCCTGGGACACATTATACAGATGAAATCGCGAATCTAGTCAAAATAGTGCGCTTAAGGGTGGTGATGGCGTCTTGATGGCAGTTTCCAGGTCGTGTCGAATGCCACACCTGGAGAGTTCATGGTTTCAATATTGATCCACAGATCCTCAAACTGTGGATCAATATTGAAACCGCCCCGCGTGGCACAAAATCACATAAATTCCATATTTATGGCGTTTACTTACCACCGCCTATGACCTCTGATATCATGCAAGTATTTTTAAATTCTGCTGAAGAGCACCCGCTCTTGACCACGATGATCACTCTTATCTTAGGAGATTTTAACCTCAGTAATATAATCTGGAAAGTAGATGAGAGCAAAACATAGGTCGCTCTCTACCATACCCTAATAACAATAGCGAGGTGATTAGATGTTTCCTAGATTTTGTTTCTTTAAACGCTTTGGAACAGTTTAATTACTTACCAAATGCTAAATCTAAAACATTAGATCTGGCCCTATGTATACTACGTTACTTATCCTTAGCCGTTGCACCCGTCAATTCATTTCAGAAGATCCCTTGCACCCATCCTTAGAATTCTCTATATCTTTAAACATTAAATCATTATTTAAGCTAAACCGACAATAAAACCAGACTTCTTTAAAGCTGATTACGATAACATCACGACAGCATTCAACTCTGTAGACTGGGAAAAAGAACTAGAAGGTCACCCCACAACTGACAAAATGCTCGATAGCTTTTACAAGGTACTGCACGACATCACCAAACAAAACGTCCCGATGAAAAAAATTCTGGGCAGTAAATATCCACAGTAGTATTCTAGAGAACATATACGCCAATTACAAAAAAAAAACGCATAAAAATCAAAAAGTATAAAAATCCTCTAGACATAGTGTCATTTGAGACACTGCGTACTAGATGTGGTATGCTTATTGAAGTCTGTTACAAATTGCTGCGGGTTGTTCGAAAGAGATACCGCGGCCCTGGAACAAAAAGGGCGAAGAAGGAACATGGGTGGGTTTAGTCAGTACAAGTCTGACACTCCCTCCCGCTCCGCCCAGAGCGGGAGAAGTCATTTGATGATTTCCCATCCGAAAAAAAAAAAAAAAGTCTGTTACAAATTAGATATATAATATATATTAAAGTTAGAATGGAAGAAGCAATTGCAAAGGATCCAAATCTATTCTGGACATTTATTAAAAAATATAAAGAAAAATAAGAGTACCTAACCAGCAGAAATGTGACACATGAACAGGACAGCATCAAGTGGAAGAGAAATCTTTAACTTATTTGCCGAGAACTTTGTACAACTCTACAATACCTCGTTGACTATTAACGTGTCAAACCACGTTGATGTCTTGCCCCATCCGGATTCTGTAAACTGGAATTAGGCGCTGAGGAAATATTCCAATCCCTAAAATCCTTGGATCAGAGTAAAGGTGCTGGAAGTGACGGTATTCCACCTGTATTCATAAAAAGATGTGCCAAAGCGCTAACTAGACTTCTTAATCCTATTTTCAACAAGTCGATGGCGGACGTCGGATTTCCCAAGAGGTGGAAAGAAGCTTTTAAGTTGTTCCAAGTCAGGGACAAAGAAACAAGTATGTAACTACCGGCCCATCTCTATATTAAACATATTCGGCAAAATACTTGAAAAGTTAGTAACTAAACGCCTAAATGCACTTGTTAAACAATGTATCACTTCCCATCAACATGGTCATTTTATCAATTCAAGGTCAACCTCTACAAACTTTATGTGTTATGTCACAGCCATATTAGAGTCCCTTGATAAAAGAATACCGGTAGACACGATATACACAGACTTCAGTAAGGCATTTGATAAGGTTGACCATAATATTCTACTAAAAAAAAACTAAACTATTTGGGATTAGGAGGGTCATTATTTAAGTGGTTCCATTCTTATCTAGTTGGCAGGAATTCAAAAGTGGTAATTAATGGTCACCAGTCTGACACCATTCCAGCTACATTGGGAGTCCCACAAGGATCGCACTCAGGTCCTATCCTTTTTAAAATATTCATAAACGACATTACGTCATGTTTTTAAGCATTCAAGTTTCTACCTGTTTGCAGACGACGTTAAAATTATGAAACCAATAGTGACCAACTTAGATTCGGCCCATTTACAGGCTGTTCTCGATAGAATGGTGGATTGGTGTAGAGTAAACAAAATGTCACTCACTGTCTCTAAATGTCATTGTATGCAATTTTCCCGTAATAAAACAGTGCAAACCAACAAATACACATTGCTTCAGCAAACACTGCATGAAGTAAATGAAGTTCGTGACCTGGGAATTATATTTGACAAGAAACTGAAATTAGATAGGCATATAATAAATATAACCTCTAAAGGGTTCATGACCCTCGGATTTGTTCTGCGTAATAGCAAAGAGTTTTCTAAAACCTCGACTAGACTTAAATTATATATTATAATACATTGGTTCACCCACTGCTTGAATATAATAGCACTGTATGGAACCCATACCATGATGATATCCACATTTAACGATTGGAAAGTATACAAAGACGTTTTCTGTACCATCTTTGCTATATAAATCGTCTGGCAAAAAATTGGAGCTACAACCTAAGACTACAGCATTATAAAATGTCCTCGTTGGTAGATAGAAGAAAAGTTCTAGATCTCACATTTCTTCACAAACTGTTCAATGGGACTGCAGTGAGCTTCTCGAAAAGCTGCATATAGGCGCACCATCTCGCTTGCCGCGTAAATGTAACTATAACCTCTTCTATGTGCCAGGATCCAAAACTAACCTCAGACTCTTCGCAGTTTTGCCAAGGCTCTGTAGGCAGTATAACGGGGGTCACCTTGTTTCGCAGACAGAAATTACACAGAATTTCGTTTCCCAGAAAATGTTTCACATAATATTTAGTCCCTGTATTTTTATTTCGAATACTTTTGTTTCAACTACTATTTACTTTCAAGTAAATAGTAGTTGAAACATATTTTACAAAAACACAATTCAAATAAATTAAAATCACATTTTTTTATTTGACAAACTTCTCAAACAGCAGAATTATTTTTCAACGACTATTGTTTGTTCGAATTTTATTTCAACGAAATTATTAACCTTAAATTAAAATATTGTCTTTAGAAGTCAATATGTTGTACTACAACAGTTAGTGAGAGAAACGAATGGTTGCAAACCAGACTCCACGTAGTCTTATCTGCCCTACCCCTAGAGTATAATTTAAGCCCGCGTAGGCGCGCAGGGGCGAGGCGGCCCGCGAGCTCAGGAGCAGGTGGTGAGCATAAACCATCTGCGACGATAAACTCGCGTGGGGCCGCTGGAGCCCCGCAGCGCCAAAGCCGTGACAGAAACCATGCCTGTTGCATGCTACATGCTTGCTTGCATGCTGCAAGTTGCATGCTTGCTTGCATGCTGCATGCAATAGGCATGGACACCATTAGTGAGAATTACAAGATTGTTTTCCTGCTTGACAAGAATTTACCCGCATTATGTTTGTGAACCCGGTGTTGTTATTTTATAGGAGGGTATGCATTTTTCAAAGGTTTGAATTTAAGAAACTGTCAGTTGATAAAATGTTATTCTTCGTAATAAGTTTTATGTGAAACAAACAATATGTGGATAAAGAATATTTTATTTGTTATTCTATGATATTAATATTTGAATATTAAACTTTATTTGAAACAAAAATCGATGATTTAAATTTCTTCAAAGTAAGTATTCTGCGTATTGATTATTCTGTGAAATGATATTATGAAAAACAATTTATGTGAAACAAAATTCGATAAAACAATTAGCGATGAAACAACGCACAACCAGTATAACGTTGTATCGAAGCATTAAGATTTGGATATTACATGCAAATTACCAAAATTTAAAAAAGATATAAAAGTAATAGTATCCATGTCACATTTTTTTTTTCTTTTTTTTTTTGTCTTTGCAGATCTCTATGTTAATTGTTTGATTATTGTTTTAGGTTAGTGTTTTATTTTATTTGAATTGGTTTGTTAATAATTTGTATGTTTTTTTAATTATTTTGTACCCGTATTGTTATTGTTTTCATATTGATCCATTAATTAATTAATTATTTTATAATTATAATTTCATTCATTAATTTAAGATGTCGACATAAAATAACCCGTTTCTACGGAGGTCATGCTACGCGTGCTGTACCGGGTTAAATTTTTGTTTATTTCAGAGTTATCAGTCTTCACTTGTGAGATGACTACAAGACCACATGTTTGATTGATTTTTCAAATCATCATCACTTTTTTCATCTTCCTGTGCTTGTTCCATAATATTTAATTTTAAACGTGTACTTTCAGCCAAAGTACACTAATTGCCGCGAACTGCAAACTACCGGTAGGTATTTTTAACCCCCGATCAAAAAAGAGGGGTGTCTTAAGTTTGACGTGTGTATCTGTGTATCTGTCTGTGGTATCGTAGCGTATTGGTTTCGTTTGAAAGGTGTTTTAATCGAGAGTGTTCTTAGCTGTGTCGATAAAATCTGATCAGCCGTTTGAAGGCCATCACCTCTTTTCTAGTTGAAGGGAAATTAACAATTTCCACAGGTCTGATCAATTCGAAATTTGAAATCTTGTCACTTGTCACCATGGGCATTGCAAGGGGGGGTGGGTGCTAACCCCCCACTCCCCCCAGAAAGTTTTTTTTTTTTTTTTTTAATTTTTGCTGTTTGCGTTAATTGGCGAGATGACACGCAACACCGAGAAAAGTGGAAACAATGGCGGAGGCCTATGCCCAGTGTAGTGTATGTAGATATCAATATATCTCACTACAAACCGATGAGAGCGGCGGTGGCCCAGTGGTGGCAGCCCCGACTTACGAGCAGTAAACCGTGGGTTCGAACCCAGGCAGGCGCATTACTTTGTGTAATTTATTTCATCATCGCTGCTCTCAAAAACGGTGAAGGAAAACATCGTGAGGAAACCGGCATGTCCTAGAACCAAAAATGCGAAGACATGTGACATCTACCAACCCGCACTGGGCCCGCGTGGTGGATTACAGCCCACTCCCTCTCATAGGAGAGGAGGCCTGTGTCCCAGCAGTGGGAACATTATAGGCTAATGATGATGACAAACCGATTACAGTATTGTAACGTTGCCTCGGGCGCGCACGTCGCTCGGTTGTTAATACCGGTACGAGTAGTGGGGCGGGCAGTCGTTGTCGGACTGTCGGCCTGTGCGGTGGTGCGTTGGCGAGTCAACTATTAGTGTAACTATCAGTGGATAAATGTGCATATTTTACATTGGCGACGAGGATAAAAACGTAAGTTTTATATTTACAGGGAGATAACTAATCATATTTTGGAAAGAAAAATTCAAATTACTATTACACTTCAAAAATCAAATTATGAATACACCGTGTAAATCACCTCATCACGAAGCCGTCAACCAAGCATTCAGTACATGAAACTAAGTAACTTTACGCAAAAATTATTGCTGGGAAACGACTTTATTTTTGGGGGTTGTCAAATCATGTTTTGTGGTAGAACTCAATGTAACACACTCAAAACATTGTGCTGATGGATGGATTGAATAGTACGGGGGTCGTGGAGGTGTTTAAAGTAAAAATATTACATTAAAAACTTGTATTTAAAGAAAAATACTTGTCAAAAAGTTGGAACTTTGACCCCTAATATCTCCGTAACTAGAAGGTTCAAGGAACAAAAAAATGATCGCAATGACAGGGAGAACCAGTGCCTTTCGGCTTGGTTAAGAAGTGTTTTACACCCTTTATAATACGTTAGAATCTGTCATTGGACATTTGTAAAGGATTTTTGTAAAGGCTAAAACAAAAAGTGGTTCGTTAATGTATTGTTTTGCAACTAATTAAATGCTATCTTGGTTGTTAAGGAAGAAACATACTGATTAAATTATTTAACATAATATTACGCCTGTGTTCCCCAAGGGGGTAGGCAGAGATGTGTGTTACAACCACGTTTCACCAATAACGTTGAGCATGCCTATTGCCATTAACCAGACGCCAACTCGGACTCAGGTCTGTAATTGGGAGGTTCCTAATAGAGAAACTCAGTGACACTGCCCGACCCGGGAGTCGAACCAAGGACCCCATGTTTAATTATTTGATTTATACTACAGGATTAGTTCTAAAATAATAAATCGAATAGCAGTAGAATAAAATTGACTACTGGTCATTAAATTGACAAGTCATCAAATAACGACGGTAATAGCAGTAGAATATTTCTGCTGATCATTAAATTGAAAATTCGTCAAATAACGACGGTAATAGCAGTAGAATATTTCTGCTGGTCATTAAATTGAAAAGTCGTCAAATAACGACGGTAATAGCAGTAGAATATTTCTGCTGGTCATTAAATTGAAAAGTCGTCAAATAACGACGGTAATAGCAGTAGAATATTTCTGCTGGTCATTAAATTGAAAAGTCGTCAAATAACGACGGTAATAGCAGTAGAATATTTCTACTGTTCATTAAATTGAAAAGTCATCAGAAAATGACGGTTATAGCAGTAGAATATATATACATACTGATAATTAAATTGATAAGTCAAAAAATTTGGTCAGCAGGTAGTGGTACTATTGTTGTACATACTGGTCATTAAATTGACAAATATTTTAACGGTGCAGCAGGAAAGAGATGGGAACGCTGGAAGCGGGTACTGTTGATCTACCTGGAGGTTGCTGGAATAGAGAGTAGTGCGAAGAAACGCGCTTCGCTTTGTTGGACTAGAATTGCAGTAGATATTCTATAATATACCAGATGCGAATGTTTCACCAACAGATGAAGTGGACGTCTTCGCAGTGGCTATAACCAAACTCGACGCATACTTTCTACCTAAACAAAGTAAGATAATATATGAACGTCACCTTATTCGTTTGATAAAACAAGAAGCAAATGAAAAGTTTGAAAAAATCCTAGTACGGCTTAGACAACAAGCAGAAAAATGACAGTTTAAGGGCAAAGACGATCATATAATCGATAAAATTACAGAAAAGTGTTCTAAAGAGCTTAGAAAGAGAATTCTACAAACAGGAAGCACAATAACACTGACAAATATTATTGTTGAAGCAAATACTCTTGGAGCTGTAAGTCGATAAATAGAAGAATTCGGAGGAAGCAGCACATCAACTGAGAACATAAACAGAGTGGAGAGAATAAAAGAAAATATGTGGGAAACAACAACAAACAAAACCTGGGACAACATGAAATAATATAAGGTACAGGTTCGTAACCAAACAAACAGCTGCAACAAGACTTTTTATGGTTACGCAAGTAAGAACCCCTTCAACCTAAAGGGACCATTTGACGCAAAAATAAAAAATCGCAGATAGATCAGAAAATGCAACTCTTTACGTCATCGCTGATGGAACTAGAGATCTGCTTGAGAAAGAAACTGCCATGGCTATGGGTGTTCTTAAAATCGAATTAGAAATCGACCAAAAGGAAATAAAGAGTTTCCTAAATTCAAGGATCTTTTAGTGGAGGTACTAATCGATGAGAAAGTACAACCAATTTCTCAACCATTAAGAAGGATCCCCATACTACTGGAAGAAAAAGTTGAAATCAAAATAAAAGAACTGTTGGAGAAAGAATGATTGAGGAAGTTCAAGGATCCTCAAGATGGGTATCACCAATAGTGCCGGTTTTGAAAAATACTAGAGATGTCCGCATTTACGTAGATATGAGGCGGGCCAATAGAGCAATTTTACGTGAAAATCACCCATTGCCCACTATGGACAAGCTACTACCAAAAATAAAAAGTGCAAAGTAATTTGCAAAACTGGACATCAAAGATGCTTTTCACCAGATTGAATTACATCCCGATTCTCGGCACATTACAACATTTATTACAAGTAAAGGTCTATTCAGATACAAAAGACTAATTTTTGGAATATCCTGTACCTCGGAAATTTTTCAAAAAACCCTGGAACGAATGTTATTGGGATGTAATGGCACTATTAATTTTATGGGAAGGATTTGGAAGAACAAGATCGAAGATTAGAAACAGTAATGAAAACTTTAGAAGAAAATAATGTAGTACTGAGAAAAGACAAGTTCATATTCAGGGAAGAAAAAGTTAAATTTTTAGGACATGAATTATCACACAGAGGTGTAAAACCATTAGATAAGTACGTGACAACTATTCAATAATTTCGTCCACCTATGAAAATAGGTGAGCTTTCAGAAGTTCTTGGGATTAATCAATTATGTTGGAAAATGGATTCCAAATTTGGCAACAACTACTGAACCATTGAAAGAACTGCTTAGGAAGAAATAGACCAAAACCACAGAATTAAAAAATCTTTGTGGCAGTAAACAGGAATTTGCATTTAACAAATTAAAATTGATCCTGTCTAATATTCCTACTCCAGGATACTATGACGTCAAAGATCGGACTATAGTAATAGCAGATGCTAGTCCGGTAGGACTAGGAGGAGTATAAGTTCAAATTAATGATCATGGACCTCGCATTGTAGCGTATGGTCACCGGACACTAACAGACTGTGAAAGGCGATATTACCAGACAGAAAAAGAAGCCTTAGCTTTGGTCGAGGCGGTGGAACATTTTTATGTTTTTCTGTTTGGAAAAGAGTTTGAATTAGTGACCGACCATAAACCACTCGAGGTTGTATTCGGTCCTAAATCAAAACCATGTGCAAGGATAGAACGATGGATACTACGCCTTCAAGCATATACATTAAAAGTAATATACAGGCCTGGCAAAGAAAATGTAGCAGACAGTTTATCAAGATTGTGCAAATTAAATAAAACGTCACAAGACAAGTCGGAAAACTATATACACCAAGTTGTTGAAGGAAACAGGCCAATAGCAGTATCACTGGAAGAAATTATGGAGGCATCAAAGCAAGAAACGGAAATAATAAAAATAAGGGAAGGCCTTTGTAACAACAAATGGGATGAAGAGGCAAAAAATTACAAAATCTTACAAAACGAATTATGCTTTTACGAAGGAGTTTTATTGAGAGGCACTAGAATTGTTATTCCAAAAAAAAAAAAAAAATGCACAGTGACGTTCTGACAGCTACTTACGAAGGGCACCCAATAGTCCTAATGAACGCGAGACTAAGAACCAAAGTTTAGTGGCCTAGATACCAGGAAACTGAGAACTTGGTCAAATGCTGCAAAGACTGAACGTTGGTCTCTGCTCCAAATCCTCCAAACCCATTGAAGCGACGGGCATTACCATGTTAACCTTGGGTAGATACTTGTATTGATTTGTTGGGTCCTTTACCAAGTATCGATTACATAGTAATCGTCGATAATTTCAGTGGATACAAGGAGGTAAAGATTTGTCGTAAAATTACCAGTGCTGACATAATAAAATGCCTATAAGAGATTTTTAGCAGACTTGGTAACCAGATGGCAGACAGATCTACATAAGAAGCTAAGTATGTATTTGGCTATGTATAACGGTACCCCGTATAGTGTTACAGGTAAAACTCCTACAGATCATTTTTCAAACGGCAATACCGTGGCAATATACCTATGGCAGGAGACATTACACATACACTTAAACCAGAAGATTCAGATGTTAGATACAGAGATCAAGAAAAGAAAGAAACTGGGAAAGAATATACAGATAAGAAAAGAAGAGCGCGTGAATGTGAACCAGTGCCTGGGGATAAAGTTTATGTCAAGAATATGGTCAAAGATAAACTAAGCCTAAATTATGTCCCAACTTCTCATACTTTAGAAAAGAGTAAAGGTGGACACTTTTGTTGGAAACGATATAACTGGGAAGGTATCACGAAGAAATGTAGTTCATTTGAAGAAAGTTGAAGGGAAGTTATAAGTGACCAAAATAAAGAAATTAACATAGGAGAAGATGTAAATGAATCAGAAAATGGAATAGAAGAAGAAGGGGAAAAGGAAACATTAAATTAACTAAGCGGTCTACTTAGCCGTCGAATTAAAAAGTAATAAAATCTAGACAAAGTCATGCCAAGTCTAAGGTCCCTTACTGCGATTATATATAAGTACTTATTACTATTATAGTAAATAATAAGTTGCACAATCAACAACAGCCTAAAATGAGACACTAGCGTCCAATTACCAATACCAGTATGGGCTATTATCTCGTTTAACAAATATAGGTAGTAACAACAGATATAACATAACGTGTAAACAAAATTGACTTGTACCCACTAACGTATAAAGAATGTTCAACGGCCATGTCACACAACATTAACTATAATAATAAAGAAATCGCAGTAAGGGACCTTAGACTTGGCACGACTTTGTCTAGATTTTATTACTTTTTAGAGATAAACAAGCAGCTCCATCGAGACTTGGCTAGTTTTTTACAGAATGTTTTTGGTGGGATTTCACTTCTTTTTGTAGAAACGTGTAAACAACGTGTAACGTGAAACAGTATTACTTAAGGGGATTACATTGCTCAAATCCCAAAAACGGTTGTGCATTGTTTCATCGCTAATTGTTTAATCGAATTTTGTTTCACATAAATTGTTTCTCATATTATCATTTCATAGAATAATCAATACGCAGAATACTTACTTTGAAGAAATTTAAATCATCGATTTTTGTTTCAAATAAAGTTTAATGTTAGAATATTCATATCATAACAAATCAAATATTATTTATCCACATATTGTTTGTTTCACATAAAACTTATAACGAAGAATAACAATTTAATCGACTGACAGTTTCTAAAATTCAAACCTTTGAAAAATGCATACCCTCCTACAAAATTCTTCAAAAATATTGTTATTCTCACTAACGGTGTCCATGCCTGTTGCATGCAGCATGCAGCAAGTATGCAACTTGCAGCATGCATGCAAGCAAGCATGCATGAAAGCATGTAACATGCAACAGGCAAGGTTTCTGTCACGGCTCCGGCGCTGCGGGGCTCCGGCGGCCCCACACAAGTTTATCGTCGCAGATGGTATTTACGGTTGTGCGTTGTTTCATCGCTAATTGTTACATCGAATTTTGTTTCACATAATTTTTTTCTCATATTATCATTTCATAGAATAATCAATACCCAGAATACTTACTTTGAAGAAATTTAAATCATCGATTTTTGTTTCAAATAAAGTTTAATGTTAGAATATTCATATCATAGAATAACAAATCAAATATTCTTTATCCACATATTGTTTGTTTCACATAAAACTTATTTCGAAGAATAACATTTTAATCGACTGACAGTTTCTAAAATTCAAACCTCCTATAAAATTACAACACCGGGGTTCACAAAATTAATGCGGGTTAATGCTTGTCAAGCAGGCAAACAATCTTGTTATTCAATTCTCACTAATAGTGTCCATGCCTGTTGCATGCAGCATGCAAGCAAGCATGCACCTTGCAGCATGCATGCAAGCATGTAGCAAGCAAGCAAGCATGCAACAGGCATGGTTTCTGTCACGGCTCCGGCGCTGCGGGGCTCCGGCCGCCCCACGCGAGTTTATCGTCGCAGATGGTATTAACGCTCACCACCTGCTCCTCAACTCGCGGGCCACCTCATCTCTCCGCGCCTACGCAGGCTTAAATTACACTCTAGGGGTAGGGCAAACAAGACTACGTGGAGTCTGTTTTGCAGCCATTCGTTTCTGTCACTAACTTTTGTAGTACAAAATATTGGCTTTTAAAGACAACATTTTAATTTTTAGTTAATATTTTCGTTAAAATAAAATACCATGGAAACATACATCGAACAAACAATATTCGTTGAAAAATAATTCTGCTGTTTGATAAGTTTGTCAAATAAAAAAAAGGGATTGTAAAATTCTTTAAATTGTGTTTCTGTAAAATATGTTTCATTCAACTAAATGGTAGTCGAAACAAAAATATTCGAAATAAAAATACAGGGACTAAATAGTATGTGAAACATTTTCTGGGAAACGAAATTCTGTGAAATTTCTGTCTGCGAAACAAGGTGACACCGGTATTTACGCTCACCACCGCAGCTTCGGCATGCTGGCCGGCAAGCCGGCCAGCCTCAGCCCCGGCGGCGATCTTTAGAAACCACCTGCTCCTCAACTCGCGGGCCGCCTCATCCCTCCGCGCCTACGCGGGCTTAAATTACACTCTAGGGGTAGGGCAAACAAGACTACGTGGAGTCTGTTTTGCAGCCATTCGTTTCTGTCACTAACTTTAGTAGTACAACATATTGACTTTTAAAGACAATATTTTAATTTAAGGTTAATAATTTCGTTGAAATAAAATACCATGGAAACAAATATCGAACAAACAATATTCGTTGAAAAATAATTCTGCTGTTTGATAAGTTGGTCAAATAAAAAAATGTGATTGTAAAATTCTTTGAATTGTGTTTCTGTAAAATATTTTTCATTCAAGTAAATAGTAGTCGAAACAAAAATATTCGAAATAAAAATATGGGGACTAAATATTATGTGAAACATTTTCTGGGAAACGAAATTCTGCCAAATTTCTGTCTGCGAAACAAGGTGACACCCCCAAAAACAGCGTATGTTTAAAGAAGTTTGTAGATGAATCCTTTTTAGCGTTTTTCATATAAAAAATATATGGTATACTTAAGGTCATCACAAACACATTGTACTGTTTAAAATTTTAATAAACATTCCCAAATTTTCGAAAAAAAATATAGTAAACAGGTCCTACTTGAACCTTAATTGTAAATGTTCTATGTAACGGCTTAATAGTTTGGCATCAATTGAGTACAAAAAAATAGGTAATGACGTATTTCACACTATGCTATGTTTTTTTTTTCAAATAGCTTTTAATCTACTAAAATAATAAATAAAAACACGAAACTTCACCAGTACCCCGCTGGAGCACCCCCGCAAAGGCCTGTGACGCACACTCGACGCGATACATCAGTGTCTCGATGACACTTGCGACGGGTGGGCTATACGCGCGTTAATTTTTCGAAATTAAATATAAAAGTTCTCGTTTTAAATGTTTTTTAAATTAAAACATTTTGTAAATAGTACAAATATAAATATTTCGTATAAGAATAGAAATTAAGATTGTAAATATATTTAAATTAGTTTGTAATTTCGTTTTGTGTTAAGAATAAATTTAAAGTGACCGAGCTCTCCAAAACTATTGGTTTACTCTAAGTACCTACCATAATATGGTAGGTAGTAAGTACTTTTTTCTGTTGTTTTTTTTTTTTATCGTAGCTATATTGAGAATTTCGTTTGACGGAGGATTGAGACTCATTTGAAAGGGCTTATGGAGACATTAGTGACTGATGATGTCACCTACCTGATGGTGGTCCTTGAAGGTACTATAGGATCTCACTGACGGCACTACGTAGAGCCGTCGTGTTTGGACTCAATTGTAAGGTCTTATGAAGACCTTGGTGACTGATGCTGTCACCTACCTGATGGTGGACTCCGAAGGTGGGTATAGGATCTCAGTAACGGCACTACATAGAACCGTCTTTTTTGGACTCATTCGAACAATGGCATAAAGACCTTGGTGTCTGATGCTGTTACCTACCCGATGGTTGACTCCGAAGTAAGGTATAGGATCTCAGTGACGGCACTACGTAGATACATCGTGTTTGGACTCATTCAAAAGGGCTCGTAGAGACCTTGGTGAAGCATGATGTCACCTACCAGATGCTGGCCTCCGAAGGTGGGTATATAATATATAGCAAAAATTTATAGCACCCGTGCTCAACTAGATAAATGTTGAAAGCTAGGTAATCTTAACTATTACCGTTACTGAGAATCAATAAGCACTTACATGGTCATCATCAGACCTTCAAAATGTATCATGTAGTAGCACCCGTGCTCAATTAGATAAATGTAGAAAGCTAGGTAATCCTAACTATTACCGTTACTGAGAACCGATACCATATCTCTAATACAGCTGAGACCAGCTGAGGGTTCTTTATCAGATACTTCAGACCTTCGATTTTTGACATCAAATGGAGAAGCCCACCAAGTTGGATATTTTTTGTAAAGGCGGTATGTCGATTTCTAACAGTTTGGTTGGGCTCTTGTGTTTTCTAAGCAGGGTCACCAGGTACTCCAGATCTTCGATTATCCTAGTTTTTATAGTTTTCCCTTTATGTGGCCATTAAACCCTAACTCTGTACCAAATTTCATCTCTCTGAGTTTATGGGAAGTACTAGTTCTATTTTGATGATCATGAGTGAGTGAGTGAGTGAGTGTCGTAAATGCGAAACTTTGCTTTCGCTTAACTTCGGAACTAAATGACCTACAGACTTGAAATTTTGGATTTTAAGAATGTGATTATATCTTACTGGATGACGAAAATTTCTGCGTTCTAGTCTTATCCAGAGGTTCTCAAATAGGGGCCTGAAAATGCGGCGAAATGGTTCCAGTAAAGGATGGTACGGCAGTGTTTGCTTCGCACTCGACATGGCGGGGGCACTACCGTGCCCCCCGATATATCAGCTGGCACCACATCATTTTGAAACGTGTTCCACTGCTCTCACTTTCCATATTTTACACGAATATAAACAGCTAACATAACCAGTTTTATCCTCGGTCTGCATATTATCCGTATAGTTTACTAATTATTACATAAGTATTGCTCTTATTTATTTTATTAACTACTGATTATTTAAACCATTTATTGTATGGAATGGAATGTAAAAACAAAGAATATATATACTATACTAATATAATAAAGCTAAAGAGTTTGTTTGTTTGTTTGCTTGAACGCGCTAATCTCAGGAACTACAGATCCAATTTGGAAAATTCTTCTTCAGTGTTAGATAGCCCATTTATCGAGGAAGGCTATAAACTATATATCATCACGCTACGACCAATAAGAGCAGAGCAGCAATGAAAAATGTTGCTAAAACGGGGAAAATGTGAAGCAGACGAAATTACGCTGGACAGCTAGTCCATACTAATATTATAAATGCGAATGTCACTCTGTTTGTTTGTTTGTTACCTTTTCACGACTAAACGGCTGATCGGATCTTAATGAAATTTGGCGAGAAGATAGATTTCAACCTGGGGAAGGACATAGGCTATATTTTATTACGCTACGACCAATAGGAGCGGAGCAGCAATGAAAAATGTTGCGAAAACGGGGAAAATGTGACGCAGACGAAGTTGCGCGGGACAGCTGGTTTATTATATACCTACAAGAGGTCTTTATCACAGGTATTAGAACCTTTTTGATAAATATGTTTTTATCTTCATCAACCCTCTAAATAACTTCAATTTTGTTTTGATATTATTTTGGCTGACGTGCTAGCAATTAAACTGGTAACACTTTTTGCTGTGTATAATTTTTTGTGTACGTTTTCAACAAGGTCGGGGTATACTAATTATATGCATTATACTAAATGTAGAAAAAAAACAGCCTTTTATCATTGTATCTGGGCAGTAGATAAACAATATCAACATACTTTTTTTTTGGTAATTCAGCTTTTTCCCACTCCTGGGCAAAGCCCTCCCCCTATTCCTTCCACAACAAAACATTAGATTACGAAAATGAAAAGAGAAAAACAGATGACATAACTTACTATTTCTAAACAAACACAACACTGATTTCTGAACACACTTTGAGTACAATCGTCAACAAAATACTGTGTAATTTTACAACAGAACTTGGTGAAGTTACAAGCCTGTTGCTCGGAGCGCGAGTGAACTGTCTCTGACTGACTGAGCGTACCAACACAGCCCGAGTTATTATATTATGTAACCTTATCGGAATGTACGGATGTACGCCGCTACTTTTGTTTATTTTTTGTCTAAAAATAAACGCAGTATCTGTTATCTTTGATAATGGTAATACGCAAATAGAAACCGGATTTAGGAAAGGTAGGTCATCATCTTCCTGTCCTGGTCCCATTTTATTTGTGGTCGGCGCAATACTTCTCTTTCCTCCATTCTCCTCTGTCATTCGTCATGCTATCATTTACTCCTTTTTCTTTCATATCATCTTTTACACAATCCATCCATCTTTTCTTTAGTCTTCCTCTCCTTCTCCATCCATCCACATTTATATTCATCACTCTTTTAGTCACATGTGCTCCATCCCTCCTCATCACATGTCCATATCAAGACAGACGACTCCCTTTCATCTTTTCTGTAACAGGCGCCACTTTCAAACTTCCTCTTATATACTCATTTCTCACTTTATCCGTTTTAGTCACTCCACACATCCATCTCAACATTCTCATCTCTGCTGCATGCAATCTTTTTTCATCCGTCTTCTTCACTGCCCAGCATTCTTTTGGACAATGAAAAAATCCCAAAACAATATTGTGCAATCTTAACTTATCAAGGACAGGACATAAAAAGTACTTGACTATACAGAGTATGTACGAATCAATACCATTATTATTGACAGCCATGATTAACCCACCTTTGCGTTAAGGCCTCCTTGTCTCTGCCATGTTTCCCTGGTCAGTCAAAAGTTCGAAGCTGAAGCTCATCCACCCATATTTTATCTAGTGATTGGTCTGGCTGATGATGCACGTATTGTTAATTACTTGTAAACAAGAGGTAATCTTTTTAATCTCACCTAAAAAGTAATAGAGTCAAAGATCAAAATTTGCCAAAATATCAACATCCACCACTTCATTCAGCACTGATAACAATATTTTTTTATTGGTATCACCTCTGAACCCACAAATCTGTTGTTAAACAAGTAGGTTACCATGTATTTGTTAACACACAAAGTTGTTCAACACATTCAAACTGCGCAATCATCATGATATGATTGTTTCTTTGTTATTAAATGTCGATGTTTTTTCATTACGTAAATTCGTTCACAGCAGGTCAATCAAATCAATTAAAAGTTTCTAACTATTGTATAAAATTCTTCTATCAAAACCTTTCAGTTTATTAAGACAGAGTCTCGAAAATATCATCATTTAAAATCAAAAGTCATTTATTCAAATTAGGTTGATAATCAGCACTTTTTGAACGTCACACTTTTACACTACACGAGAAAATATACAGTCAAGATACACATTACGACACAAAAATAGGCTAAACTACCCAGCTCCAAGCTAAAAATGCACTCAACAAGTGCCCTAGCCATGTCAATGAAAGTTTATAATAAATTACCAGAATTAATTAAAAATGAGCAAAAATTTAATTCATTCATAAATAAATTACAAGAATTTTTATTTTATAAATACTATTATACTATTATGAATACCTAGATGACAAATTTTAAATTAATATGGTTAACTAAATAGTTAATATATATAGTTACATTTGTATACCCACTCTCCTTGTCTCCTACTTTGCTGAGCCCTTACAGGGTCCATGAATGAGTAAGAAAGACGACGATGAGGACATACATAGTTCAAACATAGTGTTGATGTCAGGACAGTTAACGCGTAGGTAGCTTATTTTCCCTTTCGGCCGCCATGGCAACTGAGTTTCGCAACCAGTTGTGAAAAAGGATCGTGGTATTATACGTTTTGGAAATTAATAGCATAAACACTTCACGAGACCAGAGGGCTGGCTATTTCTTTGGGCAAAGAATTAGCATTGCCATTCAACGTGGCAATGCCGCCAGTCTTCTGGGCACGTTTCCGGATGAGAGCGATGTGGAGGAGTATTTTGACGCCTTAACGTCCTGTTGTTTTTAATTTAGTTTATATTTAGTTAGCTAGTTTATTTTTCTTTAATATAATATATAAAGAAGATACCAATGGAAAAAGTATAAACTTCATGACAAGTTCTAAGGAGGAAGGGAACAATGAGAAGTCGGGTGTAAATCAATCAATCAGTTTATTTGTGAAACATTACATATGCGCTATGTTTTGTCATAATTAAGACATACAAATTTATAAATGACCAGTTGGTGTCATTACATTATGTTATTAAATAAAGAAACATCAAATACAATAAAATTAATAAATAGTCATAGTACTTCTTATCGAAAGGAAATAATGCATTATTAAAATGAATGATCAAAATGAATGTTAAGAATTAAGACGTCGGAACTTGATAAATAAATTGGGAAGAAGGCAGGAATAAAGAAAATAGTGCGTGGAGTCCCTCCGCGCGGAAGAAGTGAAACTTCGTAATACTACACGCATGCGTTCGAGTGCCACGCATTTTCTCTCGTTATTTTATTGAGCTTGTTAGGCTCTTAATTTGGACTTTAAATAAAAAAGCAGTGCACTGTATATACTGATAAATATATCCAAAATTACGCGTACCTAGTAGAACTACGTAGTCACAAATCTTGTAATACTGCCATCTCTTAGTGAGTTTTAATAAATATTCCCCATCCATGGTAGCTTTAAACTTGTTTTGAAAGTCGCATAAGAAGCTTCACTTCAATTATGACGATGGGAGCAATTAAAACAAAAAATAATAAATTTATTATTTTACGGACAAAAAACTTTTTTGCAATACTGTAATTAAATATCACGTTTCGAGAAATTGTATCCTTAAATTATACGAGTATCATAAATTATGTTACCTAAATAATCTCGAAGATTCGATTAAAGTTATCACTAGTATTTAAATGTTGCTAGTTCACATTACGAACTCATTCAAACTTTGTTTCCATCACGAGTGTCCTAGCAAGTACACTCGTGATGGAAACAAAGTTTGATGAGCGACACCTATCGACCACTTGTAAAACTACGTCGTCAGCTAGTGCACTGTGCGTTGAAAATACAGCCACTACCTAAGACTCCACACAATCTTTTACTGCATAAGCAACATTAGTCGACTAAGTTGACCGTTTGGATGAAAGATATCACTTTCCAACAAAAAATATCAATCACATCTTGTTAAACTAACTTATGTTGTACAAATTAAATAGTCAACCTCAAACGTAAAGTTTTATCACTTTTTTGGACACCACCAAAATGCTGTACACCTTAACTACGTCATTACAAAAACTAGAATAACAGCTCGATTATATCTCTCCCTCTCTGACTCCTTCTCTATCTTTCTCGCATTGTGAAGCACCACAATCGAAGTATCTTCTAGTTCCTGGCTTTGAACCTTTGCCAATGACCTCCTTCTAGTCTGATGTTGAAGGTCTCTTTGTCAAGTCTGGCAGGGATGCACGTCTTGTCACCAGGAGAGACCTCTAAATACTGCAAGATCTGGTACGCCATTACTTTCATTTCGCAAAGAGCAAATCTGGACCCTGAGAAAAAAGGTTAAGGTTTAAAATGCCGTTCTTAATGACATAGTGTACGGTTATCAAAGCGGACCTTACACCTTGACAGTTCTAACTAATAATTCATCATCATTTCAGCCCAGAATCACCCACTACTGGGTATAGACTATAGACTTCCTTGTATTTCCGCCATAGTCCATGGTTCTATGCGTCCTTTATCCAGGTGTTTCCCGCAACTTTTTCAGTATCGTCGACCCAACGAGCTTTATGAAACTAATAATTATAATTTGATTACTTCTTCTTGTCTTTAAGTTTGTTTTGTCTTTCGTTCTCGGCCGTTACAGTTTTCACTCACCATTTATTTTTCATTTGCTTTTCTATTCTATAAATCTTATCTTAATTTACGTTTACATTTCTGAGGACGGAACTTCGTATAGATGTTGGTTACTCTTTTGTTGATAAAATTATGTAAACAGATAGTTTATAACTAGGGTTAACACATATTATACTGTTTATCTTGGTATTACGATCCCATGGGACAATTACCGACCTCCACGACCACAACACGAGCGGAGCCGCATATGCTATTATAAAAAAATTGCATATGCCGCCCATAAGCTATATTAATCAAAACAAAGCTGTGCAGGTAACTACATACTGGTCCAACACTATTTGAGTTTCATCGACTCGAAAAAGAAGAAGAATAGATAGTGGACTTACCAATACAGTTTCTGGGTCCAACACCGAAGGGCATGTAAGCGAAGGTCTGGAATGTGTGCCTGTTTTCTTCGGAGAAGCGTTCTGGGTCAAACTTATCTGGGTTGGGAAAGAACTGGGGGTCACGGTGGAAGGCAAATGCTGGTATTTGGATACCCATACCTTTGCGGACCTGCAGAAACGAAGTTTTATTAATTCCTTGTACTTCCAGGTTTCTTCTGTATTCGAAAGAAAAATATGTTTACTTACAATGAAATCTTTTGTTGCCTTCTCGTTAGGTTTACCCAGATTATAATCTTTGGTGCAAATTCTGTCTAGAGCAATACCAGGTGGCCACAGTCGTAACACTTCTGTAACACAAAAATTTGGCTTTAACAAAGAACAGATTTTTACAAAGAACACAGCTAAATTACATTTATTGTCTCACACCCGATTTTAATAAAGAATCTCATAATTAATGTTTTTTCTAAGTATTCGAAATCTTACCGGAAACAACCATATCCATGTATGGCATATTTTGAATGGAGTTAAAGTCAAACTTGCCGCCGTTCTTAGCGTCAGTCTCCTTGATCTCCTGGGCCAGTCGCTCCTGGACGTCAGGATTCAACGCTAGTTCGTAGAGGAGGAACGACATTCCTGCTGAGACGGTTTCAAAACCAGCTATAAAGAACAGCACTGCTTGGGCGATGAGGTCGTCGTCAGACCACACTGAAAGCAAATTATAATAATGATTTAAACATGTATCGCATATTTGGATGTTATATTGTTGGGTTTGTGGATCTTCGTCATCAATGGCATGAATCTTGCTTCTCTCGCTGATGTTTGATGGTTTCTTGGTGTCTTTCTTAGTGCGTGTCTTATTTGATCCTTTTCTATGTAGGTATTACCGAGTTCACTGACGGTCGACCACTTTCATCCGATACAGTCAACTCGGTAGTACCTGTTTCAAATTTCAAATCATATTTCAATAGGTATGTCAGTAAGACGGAAAAGAAAATTGCCTATCTGATCGAAAACCAAGTGGACTAAATGACGCATTGACATCCCCATTGAAATGAACCTGAAATATTACATGTATTCTGTCGCTCTTACCCGCAGATATGTATAGCCACATATTTACTCTTCGGACAAACTCAGCACAAGAAGCAGCAAAAAGGTTGTTTGTACATGTTTAGAGTAAGGTCAGAAGTTCTCACACTAGCTCAGTTGTATTACAGGTACTTAGTTAGGTAACTGCTTCATGTAACTCTACACTACAACGGTGACTGTAATTTGAGTTTTTATTTTTTTTGTGCTAATATATAACACATCCGGGTCGATTTTTTTCTTACTAAAAGATGATTTGACGAGATGATATTTTAAATTGATTCATTCAAAATAATTTGGGATGTATAAAACTATGTTTGTTTTAAGCTCGTTTATTACGTTGCAGAGATTAAAACTGGAAAGCAGTATAGTAATGCCTATCGAAAGAACATCATAAGATACCACATAAAGCTGCAAAAAGTACGAATACATTATCCAAAAGTATCACCTTACGGTCACTTCTACAAGCTTGTTTCATGTTGCAATTTTGTACGTCTTTTGTTATAACAGGCACACCATTAGCAGATAATTATATGTAGTTGTTTGCCCTTTGTTTGTTGTCGCTAGTTTTATCATTATGATAAGCACACGTACCTCTGGTAACTTGTTTCTGTCCAACAGAAGATTCTTCAACTGTTGCGAATCCAGCAGCTTCATCATCGGACTTGATGTCTTCATGCGTCAGTTTACCTGGAGTTACATACGAATTGGTTATAGTTTAAACTATTAATAATATTCCAGTAATTTAATTTCGGAGATCATTTGCCTGGAATTTCAAGCGTATATGCGAATTAGTATGTACCTACCTTTCTTAGCTTCCATAAGCAAGTGAATCATATCAGGCCTGATAATGTTCTTCATCTCGCGATTAGCCATTGTTTCTAGAACTAGTTTTCTGAAGAATTTCTTCGATACCTCCGAAAGGAAATCCATCTTCAAAAACTGTAAAATAAGAGATAGTTAGTGTGAATAATTATGTTAATTCCCTAATACTTTCGTCCGTTAATTTTCTATTATTATTTTCTAGTATCTCAACACCTACAAATATCCCTGAACTATCATCATTTTATTATAAAGTATCCAAGTGTGATCCGACAGAGAACCAGAGTAGTCGACATAGCCCACAGAATAAGTAAGCTGAAGTGGCAATGGGCCGGCCATATTAGCCGTAGAACCGATGACCGTTGGGGTCGACGTGTTCTTGAGTGGAGACCGCGAATCGGCAAGCGTAAGGTGGGACGCCCTCAGGCTCGGTGGAGCGATGATCTTCGCAGGGTAGCTGGTAGCAACTGGATGAGAGTTGCCGAGAATCGGGTTAAGTGGCGAGCGATTGAAGAGGCCTATGTCCAGCAGTGGACTGCGGTAGGTTGATGATGTGATCCAAGTGTAATCTATACGAGATGAATGATCTATGAACGACACTAATCTGTACAGATCTTTTCCACCCATCCGTTACTACTGCGTCTTTGACCTTGAGATCACGTGATGTTTTTTTGTTTCGACGAGTATTATATACCTACATTAGCCGTGTGATTTAGTGTTCGCATACGAATTTCAATGGTAATTTTTTATTTGTTTGTTAGTTATTACCGTTTTATTTAAAAACTCAAACATTATCTTTAAAATAGAAATCTTTAACTTTACATGGGGTAATTATTTCACTATCAGCAAGAGTTGATTTATAGTACTCAATGCAACTACATACGATAAGGCAGGTTTTCCACCTTCAATTAAACAATGCTTACGTTGTTAGTCTATTGTTACTAAGTTATTGATTATTAGTTAATCAGTGTTATCATATTTGTCTCAAGATATCATTATTTTGTCAACAAGCACTAATATCTCACTCTCCACATAATACTCTATGCAAAATGATTTTTTATGTACTTGGTGAATCTCAATTGTGTTTGCAACATGTTAAGTAAAGGCAAGGACAAAAACAGAGCCAAACATAAAGAAGTTCTCAGTTACAACTTACCTTGGCAACTTTCGGCGCATTAGCCATTATGAAGAATAATAACAACTGACGGAACTTGAAAGTGGATGACAGTTTGCCCATGGCGTAGAACTCATTATCCTCGTCGTTATGAGAGTCCACCTTCAGACCGAAGGCACAAGACGCGATCACATCATTGGCGTAGCGAGTCGTCAGGTCCTTGCATTCTATGTCTATGTAGCCAGCTGTAAATAAAAAATCAAATTAATGAAGTACTGCAGACAAATCTTTACAAGACAAACTGATGTCGTATGAACCTATGATAGTAGTTAAGGAATAAATATTCGAAAAAGCAATAAAAATAATGGAAACAACCGTGGAGCTACACAAGGACAGAGTCGATTAGGCAATCGCTTGACAGGTTACAAAGAAATTTTCTTAAAGTTTATAAGAA
This sequence comes from Cerastis leucographa, assembly GCA_963082945.1. Taxonomy (NCBI): domain Eukaryota; kingdom Metazoa; phylum Arthropoda; class Insecta; order Lepidoptera; family Noctuidae; genus Cerastis; species Cerastis leucographa. The sequence continues at coordinate 21,330,907 of OY720354.1, forward strand.
TTATATTCCAAAAACCTTACTCTTGGATCCCTTGATCTTTTTCTGAAGCGCACTCATCATCTGGTCACCCACCTCCACCATGAACGGCACCATCAGACGCATCTTGGAACTGGTGAACGCTGGGCTCAATGTGGAACGCATGTCTTTCCATTCTTGACCTGAGGGGACCATAGTTTGAATCCTTTAAATATATCTTAGAAGATACTGTCAAACCATTCTTCATTTAGCCTAATGTATTGTGACCAAGCAATCAGGTAATTTCGAAGCGATGTGCTAAGAAAACCATAAATTTGGTTTCAATTATGTTCATACCTCTTAATGAGAATAAATTTCTGGAGAAGAAGGAGTCTTGGGTGCTGAAGATGGCGCGGTGATCGAGGAAGTGCTCGAAATCTTTGACAGTTATCTTCTTCACTAGTTCAATGTCTCGAATCATTACCATTTCATTAATAAACTCAAATTTTCCCACGAATCTGATGAACAAAATATTTTTAAAATTACTGATGAGTTACAAAAAGTAATTATGATCATTATTGTTAAACTGAGCAACCACAGCCCCTTACTTTTCTTCAGGGAAACTCTTGTAGGTCCTCTGGATGTCATCAGTGAAGTGATCAAAACGTAAGAGGATTCTGGTCATGGTGCCCAACAACGGTACGGGTCTGAAGTGCTTGACGCCATTGCGACTGAACGTTGAGTAGACTTGCCGGAGATATAAGACTATTACGGCGATAAGCACCGCCACCCAGATGAGGAGTAGTATCATGATCTGAAACAACAAGAACAAAATATTTAAAGTAGTTTTGCAGAGGAACTTGTGTTATGTTGTTATCCTATTTCAATTGTTTTTTTGACTGACAAACAAAGTGATGGGTAGAATGTTCATAATTATTAAATCTTATAGTTTTCTCATAGCACTGATTTGGTTTTCGTGAGCTTTTGCTGACTCTATAAGTAATTCTGTCTGAGTTTGCTTGAAACTTAAACTCAGCTTTCGCGTAGTACGATTATGTGATGAACTGTCTATCTATACAGTTACATTTTTACCTTCCACATGGACCTCAGTAACTCATTTGTTCGTTGCTAGTCTATTCATAGTAACCGTTTCTTCTTCTTTATACTTTTTGTCAAGATCATCTACTAAATAGTCTTCTAATAATCTATGTTGCAAATACCTATTCTCATGAATGTTAAGATAGGCAGCACTACAATTTTCTATAGTTATCTTGATATTTTAATTTGAAGTACATACACGTGTAATGTATTAAGTTAGCTATGTTTTTCAGTGCCAAGGTAAGCTACTCTTCTCAGACCATAGTCTATTCATTAAAAACATTTAACTTATGCTCATTAATAATGGAATGTCAACTGGTGTTTTAGAAATAATGATTGACATATTTTCATCATATTGTTACTGAAATCATCATCATCAGATTAGCTTTTCCCAAACTTTAAATAATTACTGAAATATAAGGGAAAAAAGCAAAATGGCTGGAGACATGTAAATTATCACTTGTAATGATGGAGTAGACAAATGTTGTGCATACTACAAATAAATCGAGATATGGGTAGAAGCATGACCGATATACCAATTATTTAAATTTAAATTATTTATTTAAAAACAAAAGCAGGTTTCATAATTATAATTTAATATTGTACAATCAATAATTATTAAACACTGAACCCCATTATCTACTAGTTTATAAACAAAATAGAGTTATCAAGTAGAAGATAGTATTAATCAATCTCGTCGTAATCACTAATGAAGTGTAGTTAGAAACTATAAAAATCGGTTTACCTAATAATTTAACACGAATAATACGCGTGACAAACTATAATAATCACACTAATTATTTAATCACGATAGAAACTACTTATAAGTACCAACCTACCTTCGTAATAATCACAAACATAATTTATTACAAAAATCTATGAAAAATGTATTCTTTGTTTATTTATTATCAACACGGTAATTAGTGTTCAGAACAACAACGACGAGATAATTTTTAATCACTTGTTTTTTACCCAATTTTGGTGAAAAAACTTGTTTATTTCTAATGTGTTGTTTAACCAGCACGCGTAGCATGACCACTGTAGAAAAGAGTTTTGTCTACGGAAGAGCAAACCAGAAGAACATTATGTCGACATAGCCCGTTTCAACGGCGGCCATGCTACGCGTGCTGTACTGGGTTATAGTTTATTTCTGAGTTTGAAGACTGCTTCACTTGTGAGATGACTGCAAGACTGACTACATGACCACATGTTTGATTGATTTTTCAAATCATCATCACTTTTATCATCTTCCTGTGCTTGTTCCATAATATTTAATTTTAAACGTGTCCTTTCAGCCAAAATACACTCATTGCCGCGAACTGCGAACTACCGGTATTTTACATAGAACAACTGTTTGTCCGACCTCCACAACCCAGTAACTGGGTAATACGATACTTAGTTATTATATTTTGACGTAAGCACTTTAATTTCAAATTATTTTTTTTGAAAAGCAGATTGATCTGTTTTGTGAAAGGAAATATTAGAAAATTGCAGTTGGTACAGTCGAGAAAGTGGGAATATGGACACTTTTCAAACAAAATCCTGTGCACTCGATGACCACATCTGTTTCACCCTTATTACTATTGGTCCGCACAAATAGTTCAGTACATCAGTATTTTGCGCAGTTTGGCTTCCTTCATACGTCTAGCAAAAGTGGAAGCCAAACTGCGTTACAATAATTATGAGATTGTCCAATGACGAAGATCTATTTATACTGAACTTCCTTATTTTGCAGTGGGATCACGTCCTTTTAAATGAATTTTCATGTCCTCATAATTAATTCAATGTACCTGTACAAGAGAGACGTATGTCATAGTCAACTTATTTTATTATGTGACAGTATCATCATCATCATCATTAGCCTATATTGTTCCCACTGCTGGGACACAGGCCTCCTCTCCTATGAGAGGGAGTGGGCTGTAATCCACCACGCGGGCCCAGTGCGGGTTGGTCACAGTAACAAAGTGTGACAGTATATCTGCTCGTAAAGTAAGTTAATACCAGCCCGTATCAATTACCTATTTGTAAGTATACAGTGCAATCTTAAACTCTAATCGCAATAACATGTAAAACATGATTCGAACGTAAATGTTATAAAGTTGAAATTAAGAGAAAAATGTCGTGATCTATATTTCGAGAATAAAACTTTTCTTTATCGCGTAGTTAATGCTTGGTGTCAGAGTTTTTATACCCCCCATGGGCGTCTGACTTGGCTTTAAATGCCAAGAGCCATGCCATGAGAATAATAATTGGAATGCTTTAAGATCAGAGGATGACCAAAGAAATAATTTACGAAATATTTAAAAAAACACTTTGTACTAAAGGAAAAAAAAATTATGCCTCCCAACTGAACATGATTTGGATGAGGCCACGAGAACATCAAAAAACGGGCCAAGAGCGAGTCTTACTCGCACACAGGGTTCCATAGGCCCAAACAATATTTTGAACAATGACCGTTCATTTCATTTGTAAATTTTCACTCAACCGCAATTTGTTTTTCATAGTAAGTTAATGAAAAACAAAGTTACTGCTGCATTTTGGTGAAAAAGTCCCATATCTCAAAAATTAAATATCAAATCTTATTCAAACCAATTTTCGTTGAAAGTTTTTATTATGTTCTACATTCTAATATTTTTTCCAGAATTTTCTCCTCTTACTTTAGAATTTAGAGGGGGGGGGGACACGGTTTTGGAAGTGTCTATCTTTCAAACGAATGACTTTGAAAAAAAATGAATTCAGGAACCTCAATGTCATTTTTGAAGACCTATTTATAGACACCCCTCATGTACCAGCTTTGATGGTTTTTTTAGTTTCAGTTCCGTGTGGCGTATCCTTAATCTATATTTTTTTTTTTTTTGTACAAAAATCGTATCGGCAGTTTCAGAAGGAATAATGGAATTACAATAAGTTTTGGAAAAGATGTAGTTGGTAAATTACCAATATATCAGCTGGCACCACATCGTTTTAAAACGTGTTCGACTGCTCTCACTTTTCATAATTTACGTGAATATAAACAGTTAACATAACCAGTTTTATCCTCGGTCTACATATCCGTATAATTTACTAATTATTACATAAGTATTGCTCTTATTTATTTTATTAACTATTGATTATCTTACTCATTAATTGAATGGAATGGAATGTTAAAACAAAGAATTTATAATCTATCTACAAGAGGTCTTTAACACAGTTACCTTTTTGGTAAACATGTTTTTACCTTCATCGAACCTCTAACTAACTTCAATGTTGTTTAGATATTATTTTGATGACGTGCTAGCAATTAAACTGGTAGCACTTTTTGCTGTGTATATATTTTTTATATAAGTTCTCGAAAAGTTTAAAGGGGTTATAGGCAGTATTATTTTTGTAGAAATAAACAGCATTTAAGCGTTGTATCTGGGCAGTAGATATACAATAAACACATTTTTTTGCTAACCCTTGTTGTCCCTCTCCCGAACAAAGCCCTCCTCCCAATCCTTCCACAACAAAACGTTTGATTACGAAAAATGTAAACAAAAAGATGAAATAACTTACTATTTCTTAACAAACACAACACTGGTTTGTTAACACACTTTGAGTACAAACGTCAACAAAATACTGCGTAATTTTACAGAACAGAACTTGAACAAGTTACAAGCGTGTTGCTCGGAGCGCGAGTGAACTGTCTCTGAGCGTACCAACACAGCCTGAGTTTATATATTTTGTAACCTTATCGGAATTTACGCCTCTAGTTTTGTTTATTTTTGATGTCTAAACATAAATAAACTATATGTTATCTTTGATAATGGTTTAATACGCAAATAGAAACCTGATTTAGAAAAGGTAGGTATTGTTATTTATTTTTGGACAATAAAACAAACCCAAAACAATATTGTGAAATCTTAATTTATCCGCCATAATAAATACTTTTCTTTTTAACCGACTTCTAAAAAAGGAGGAGGTTCTCAATTCGGATGTTTGTATTTTTTTTTTTTTTAATTTATGTTTGTTCGCCCATTACTCCGTCGCTTGCCAACCGATTTGAAAAATTCTTTTTTTGTTGGAAAGGGTATACTTTCCAAATGGTCCCATAGTCACCAAGTCGGGATCTGATGATGGAATCTTGGCGAAATCGAGGGAACTCTTCAAATTTTATAGGAAAACGTACAGTGATTTTGGTATTTTCTACAACAAGTAAAGCATTTGCGTCCAATAAGAACCATTCTACTATCAGATCTGATGATGAATCCAAGAGACAGGCTTCGGAACTCCATAACAAGGCAATGAATCTTAGCTGTGTTTGGGCTTGTTGGAATTGTAACGGTATGCACTTTCCAGGTGTATACACCGATTACGCTGAGATTTATGATCCGATTTGCGTGATTCTTCTTTAGTTTGATGTGGAATACCTGCCATTTGGTCCCATAAAAAATCAATATAGTTTGGCCATATAGTTTTCATTTTATTAAAATTTTTGTTATATGTATATTTTTCACGTATGTACACCGATTTTTCCGTGATTACTGGACCGATTTAGATGATTTTTCATTCATTTGGTGGAGAAGCTTGCCCGGTGGAGCCATATGAATTTTATTATCTTTGCTTAGGTACTTTTTGAGTCATCCTCTTTATTATGCATTTTGTCCTTTGTCGTATGTATGGACGATGTGCTGGTGTCTAGTTACAATGTAAAAATATACTTGACTAGGATTAAAGTGAGATACCACAACTGAAAAGGCTAAAATAAAAACTTTTTTACAAAAAAAAATAACCGACTTCCATAAAACACTAAAAAGTGGCAAATAATTTTAGTTTCGGAAGTCGGTGGCAAAAAAGTAAATGAAACAAACAAGTCACCGACTACCGAAACTAAAATTATTTGCCACTTTTTAGTGTTTTATGGAAGTCCCCAGAAACACATCTGTCTGTTAGGTTAAGAGAACCAGATTCTATACAATAGTGTTCAAGTTAACATAAACAAAGAATCCATTGCATTAAATTAATTTCACATGTCAGCTAGCACACACCAATAATTAAATAAAATATAAAAACACTGACTAGAAATTATGTTTAATGTGATCAACATAAGTAAGCCAAAGGCCATTGACCTCCTCATAGTCGTGCTAATTTTAACTGTCATATCAATCCTTAAGGCTCGTTGTTCTGAATGAATCATTGTCATTGGAAACAAGTTTGCAGGTAAAATGATGCAAGCGATGTGAAATAGTGATGCAAAACTGAATATCATTCAAGGATATCTCATAATCAGGAATAACAAGGAAGGGACACAACCTACAGTATAGGGTGAACTGACAAAAAAAAAAATACAAATATTATGAAATATTTCATATTGTGCAATGTGGCGCCAGTGAACAACTGTATCGAGAATAAGGAAAACGGAGACTCGAATACAAAATGATGTGCAATTTTGATTATATGAATGAGTGCTTACTGGTGCAATTTTGTGAAATCAAAAAACATTTGCCAGCGTCGGCATAAAATACAAGATTAAAAAGGTACCTACCTTTTTTTTGTTTAAGTCCTGATATTTAAAACAAACATCATCTACGTCAAAAGTGCGTGATCAGCTCATGATGAAACAAACTTTACCAAGATAACACAGCAGCAATTATCTGCGAATAAATAACAACACAACATAACACCACGCCGGTCCACGAAGGGGCGAAGCAGAGTACGAGAACCTATAGAAGGTAACGCTGGTTACCCTGTTAAAGTCACGTGAGCGAGCCAATTGCCGTCAACCGGGCACAAATTCAGATACCGGTCTGCTACTGAGGAGTTTTCCCAATGGGGAAACCTTTGGTCATGCATCCATAGCACCTGACAGCCAACCGATTATTGTTCCTAGTCAAACCTCTGGAACGGCATTCCAGGGACTATGCAAAGAGAGGCCATGTTTTATTGGAAACGTATAGGTTGATGTATCGCCGTGTGTACATTGAGGATTCGAATCAAGTCAGGTACCTATTTCGTCACCACTGCTCTTAAAACGAAAACTCGAAGACATTTGACATCTACCAAACCGCACTGCGTCTGCGTGGCGCATTGTGGCCCAGTCCCTCCCTCAGAGAATTTTGTACAATAAAAACAACATTATTAAAGTAAAGGCTGATCGGGTACTCCAACGCTATGATCCATTTATCATTTAGTGTGATTGATAAATATAAATACATATCATTAGGGTTCCGTAGCCGAATGGCAAAAAACGGAACCCTTATAGATTCGTCGTGTCTGTCTGTCTGTCCGTCCGTATGTCACAGCCACTTTATTCCGAAACTATTAGGACTACACAGCTGAAACTTGGTAGGTATAATGTATTCTGTGAACCACGTTACGATTTTTGTACAATAATAAAAAAATATAATTATAGATTAAGGATACCCCCCCATACACGGAACAGAAACTAAAAAAAAAATACATCAATCCTATACGTGTCTATATAATGACATTGAGGTTCCCAGAACCATTTTTTTTCAAAGTCAATTGTTTGAAAGATAGACACTTCCAAAGTGGTAAAACGTGTGTCCCTCCCCCTCTAATTTCTAAAGTAAGAGGAGAAAAACTCTGAAAATATATTGCGATGTAGAACGTAAAAAAAACCTTTCAACGAAAATTGGTTTGAATAAGATTTGATATTTAGTTTTTGAGATATGGGACTTTTTCACCAAAATGCAGCAGTAACTTTGTTTTTCATTAACTTACTATGAAAAACAAATTTAATTTTGCGGTTGAGTGGAAATTTACAAATGAATGACTGTTCAAAATATTGTTATTATATTGTATGGGGCTATGGAACGCTGTGTGCGAGTAAAACTCGCACTTTTTTTTATACTGAAATGAACTGATCTGTATCGGCGTAGTTGTCATGCGAGTTAAAGATGATTGTAGAGCAATGACCTTGGTCCCCTTGTATTCAATTACGTCTTGACGTCTGAGCCCCACTACCTGTTCATTGAAAAATTACTGGTGGAACACATAAACAAATCAGATTCAACTGACCAAAAAACATTATTCTTAAGAACTTGATAATTACGCAAGTATTGAGTTCCAGCAAAAAACTTATGAATGATTAGGATAATTGGTAACTTGATAAGGGTTCATATTTCTATGAAAGGATATCTAGATATGTTTAGCCTGTAGAACTATAATATAACTATAACAACACCTGTCTGTCTATAAATATGTAAGTGCGGTGACAATACATCGCACATAGCCTGTGCAAGTCTGCACTAGGCTTTTATATATTTTTTCCCTTTTGATGCTTTTTGTCTATGTTTTTGATACCTTTTTTTTTTTTTTTTTTTTTTTTTTTCGGGATGGGAAATCATCAAATGACTTCTCCCGCTCTGGGCGGAGCGGGAGGGAGTGTCAGACTTGTACTGACTAAAACCCACCCATGTTCCTTCTTCGCCCTTTTTGTTCCAGGGCCGCGGTATCTCTTTCGAACAACCCGCAGCCCTGGCAGGCATCGGCCCTCTCGGACCCCATCCGGTTTGCTGACATCTCCTTGAGGCGCGCGTGGAACACGTACGCGCCGTCGACACGGCCTGTCGTCATGAGACGGACGGACGGTGAGCTAGCCCATTACTCACCGTCCACAGGCTCGCGCCTACGGTGGCCGGGGGCCACTGGTTGCCCCCCGACGCCCGGGGCGTCTCCCGCGGCGGCTGGGACGTGAGGTTCTCTCCCTCTCACGTTCCGCCACCTCCTTCGCTAGCATGACTGCTTCGCAGAAGGAGGCGACGGCATCCCATTCCCTCTCGCTCCGGACCATGGATTGAACCAGGGCCGGACGCGAGAGGTCGCCGCCGCCAATCGCCGCTGCGAGGACACGGCGGTGCTCAGCCCAAGCGGGGCAGAGCTCCACGGTGTGCTCCACCGTGTCCTCCGGCCGATCCTCGCAGTGGTAACACCCGGGCGTTTCCTCCCTCCCGATTCGGTGCAGGAACCTCCCGAAACAACCGTGTCCGGTGAGGACCTGCGTCAGGCGGAAGGTGAGGGCGCCGTGCCGCCTCTCTAGCCACTCCTCAAAGAGGGGACTTATCGCCACTATTGTGGCGTGCCCTGCACGTGGTTGCGATAGTCGCTGTCTCCATGCCACCATGAGATCGCGCCGGAGGTCTGTCCGCTGAGCGACAATTTGCCGCGGCAGCGGAGTTTCCCCCCGGCGTAGTGCCTCCGCGCGCCATTCATGCAGGCGCGCGAGGACCATCGCCTCCAGATCCCATGGTGGCAATCCGGCCAAGAGGCTCGCCGCCTCGCCGGAGATCGTGCGGTACCCCCGGATCAGCCTTACGGCTACCACCCTCTGGGGCGCGTTCAGGTAATGGGCGGCTCGCCGCCTCAAAGAACGCGCCCATACCGGGGCCCCATAAAGGGCCATGGAGCGCACGACCCCCGCGTAGAGCCTCCGGCAGGAGGCGTTTGGACCCCCCAGGTTGGGCAAGAGCCGCTTGAATGCAGCTCCTGCCCGTTCCAGTTTTGGGGCCAAACGTCGGAAGTGCTCCACGAAGTTCCACCGGCTGTCGAGGACAAGCCCTAGGTACTTCAGCGTCGACTCGACGCCGATGGGAACTCCTCCTACCGTCAGTATGGATCCCGACGGTGGCGCATTCCGAGGCCCATGAAAGCACATGGCCTCGGACTTGTGCAATGCCACCTCGAGACCCAGTTGCCGGATTCTCTCCACGACTATCGCAACCCCGCGTGTCATTAATTCGGCCGCCGCCTCGTGCGACCTCCCCTGTGCCAGCACCAGCGTGTCGTCAGCGTAGCAAACTACGCTGACACCACTAGGGAGGTCAGCGCGCAGCACCCAGTCGTAGCCGATGTTCCACAAGGGCGGCCCCAGAACCGATCCCTGTGGAACACCGCACGACACCTCTCGCCGATTCCATTCTCCGGTGCGACCGGGGTAGATGACGGCCCTATCCGTCAGGTAGTCCCCGACCACACGACGAAGGTAGGTCGGCACCCGATGATACCGAAGTGCCTCCCTTATGCAGCTCCAGGGCATGGTGTTGAAGGCGTTGGCGATGTCAAGAGACACCGCCAAGACGACCCCACCCCGAGACACTGCATCCCCCGTCGTGAGAGCCCTCACGCGCATGATGGCGTCCACCGTCGAGCGCCCCCTGCGGAAACCAAATTGGTGTTCCGCAAGGTCCGGCCCCATCCCCACAAGGTGCCCGGCGAGGCGGTTCGCAATGACTCTTTCAAAGAGCTTGCCCACCTCGTCGAGCAACACAATGGGCCGGTATGCGGACGGAGAGTCCGCAGGGCGCCCCGGCTTCCGGATGAGGACCAGCTTCCCCGTCTTCCAACGAAGCGGGAACTGGCCTCTCTCCAAGCATGCGCTTAAGAGCCCTTCCAGTCGGGGCCCGAGAGCCTCCGAGGCCAGGACCCAGGCTTTGCCAGGCAAGCCATCGGGTCCCGGGGCGGTATTTTTGGCTTTAAGCCTGCCTACCGCCACTCTCAGGTCCACCCCGGTCACTTCCGGAATGTCGTCATCGTCCTCGATGTGGTCCACATCTGTCACCGCAAGCGGCGGAGCCATAGGCGGGGGAGGATGTTCCCCTCGCAGAGGGAACAGAGCGCTCACCACGTCCTCCACGAGCTGAGGGCGGAGACTCTGCGTCAGCGGGGGGGCCCAGGTGCGGAGTTTGTCCCGCACCATCTTGTAAGGGCGCCCCCACGGATCTCTGTCGAGAGTCCCCAGCATCTCCTCGCGGCCCAGGTCCCTGGCCCGCTGGACAGCCTCTTGGAGGGCGGTCTTCGCTGCTCTGTATCCCTCGTACAGCTCCGCCTCAATGGCTGCCGCATCCGTAGGGCGGATGCGGAGCCTGCGATGCCTGGCGTACAGGTGCCGCGCGGCGACGCACGCCTCGCGCAGAGACTTCAGCTCTCGCGACCACCAGTACACCTGACGCCGGGCGCGTCCTGGCCGAACTCGGGGCATTGCCACGTCGCATATGTCGGACATGGCCTCCTGGAACCACCCTGCCTCGTTGTTGATGTCGGCAGGCCTGTTCGGTGATGTCACCCAGGCCTGCACTATCGAGGCTTCCAGGAGGAGCTCCCGGTCCAGCTGCTTCAGCGCCCAACGCGGACCACTCGGGGCCTGTGAGACCGGCGCGCTTGAGTCCTGGGCGGAGACATCGAACCGGATGTACCGGTGGTCGGAATAGGTCTCCACCCCCTCCATAACGCGCCAGTCAACGACACGCGGTGACAGAGCAGGGCTAGCGAACGAGATGTCCACCACCGACTCGCCCCGCATCCGCACACACGTGGGGACAGAACCCCGATTTAGGACGACCAGGCCCACCTCCAGAGCCCAGTCCTCCACCATCCTACCCCGCACATCTGTGCAACGAGAACCCCAAGCCAAGTTTTTGGCATTGAAGTCCCCGAGCACAAGCACTGGGAGAGAATAGCTTCGGATGACGACACTCAACTCCATGAGGGAGTTGTGGAACTCGGCGAGAGTTCGGCTCGGGGAGAAGTAGACTCCCGCTACGACGATCTCCCCGAACCGTGCTGCTACGCAACCCTGACCCTTCCTGACACTCTCAAGGGTCGGGGTACCGGCGGCGGCCGACGAAATTATGGCCACTGAGCCGCTCAGGTCCTCCACCCAGTCTTCCCTGGGTGGGACAAAGTACGGCTCAGCGACCACGGCGACGTTAATCAACCACTCCGCCATGCTCTGGAGCAACAGATCCTGAGCACAGCGGCAGTGGTTGATGTTCGCCTGGAGGAGGCGTAATGGGGCCATTATTAGCACTCCATTTCAGCCCCCTCCCGGGCCCCCTGTGAGGGCCCCGCAGCAGTTGTTGCGGCGGCGGTGCTGACGGCAGCAGTGGGCGCAACAGTGGCGGCGGCTGCGGCGGTGGCGACGGTGGAGGCGGTGGCTGAAGGCCTTCCCTTGCCCCTGGTCTTGGTGGGTGGTGCGCAGGCCCTGCCCCCTGCCCGGTGATCGGCCGGTTTGCCCGCTGCCGCACATGCAGTGCAGTGCGGTGGGGCAGAGCAGGCCGCGGCCATATGACCGGGAAGACCGCAACGGAAGCAGACGTCGCTGCGGTCCACCTCCGAGGTGCACTGACAACTCACGTGGTGCCCCACGAGGCACCGGTAACACCTCAGAGGTCGGGGCTCCAGCAGCTTAACCTGCGCTGACACCCAGCCTACCAGGAGCCTTCCAGCCTCCACGATCGTCCTTGCCGCCGTCACAGGGCAGCTTACCATTACAGTTCGCATGCCCGAGTGGTCCGGACGTAGGGTGCCTGCCCTGACCTGCTCAGCAGGGCACCCACCGGTCCTGGTGACGGCGGCGACCACCTCCTCTTGGGTCACTGAGTCATCCAGACCCAGGATGCGCATGTCTGCGCATCTGACAGGCCTGGACACTCGGACCTCATCCGCATCTAGGGACGCTCTGAGCTTTTCAGCCAGAGCGTCAGCGGACAGGCCGCTATTTTCTCCGGGGATCTCCAGCGCTCGAGCCCCTGTCGCGGTGACTTTGAGCCGGAGTCCCCCGGTGATCCCAAGCTCCCCGAGATTCACCGTCGCCTTCGCCTTTGTCAGCACGTCGCGGTAGGACACGCCCCTCTTTTCCGCTTCCGGCTGTAGTGTGATCACTACAGCTGCGGTCTTCGGGGCGCGGAGTCGAGCCGCGACGCTTCGCGCCTTGTGCTGACGCCTTCTTTTTTCATTGCGGGCCTTTTTGGCCGCCTTTCGTCCCTTCCTCCTTTTTTCCCCGACCACCTGCCACTCGGTTTCGGCCGTGGCAGGCATGGTGGGTGTCGGTGGTGGCTGCGGCCGGCTTACTGCTGGCGTAGGCACCGCCACCACCTGAGGAGCCACCTTGCCCTTTTTCTGGGCCGCTGTCGTTTTCGGCGGAGCCGACTTTCCAGGGCCCGGCCTAGTCCTGCCTGAGGGCTGGCCAGACTGCCCTGGCCCGGATTTGGCAGCCGCAGCAGCCGCATATGAGACTGCCTTCGGGCCCGGGACTGCCCTCGGGCCCGGGTTCGCATTCGGGCCCGAGCCCGCCCCCGGGCCAGCGGCCGCCTTGTTTGCCGCCAGGGGGGGGCGCAGTACAATGCCCTCCAGGACAGAGAACCGCGCCCCGAAGGCAGCCAGCTCCTGCCGAACCAGGTGCAGGACCTGGCTCACCTCCGGCAAGGGCTGACTCTGCTGCTGCTGAGGCACCTCGCGGGAGCCAGACTCTCGCAGACCGGTCAGGTCTGCCCGAAGCTTCATGTTCTCCTCGCGGAGAAGCTCCGTGGCGGCCGTCAGACGGGCGACCTCCGCCCGCAGTTTGGCCACTTCGCTAGGTGGAGGAAAACTAGCCTCCACTGCCGCCAAGATGGAGGCGGAAGCTGCAGGTATGGCCCCGAGTTTTGACGAGGTTTTGATTTTCAAGGCCACAACCCTTATCGCCGCTTCCACCTCCTTCACAAACCTGGCCTTACGCTCCGCATCGGAGCCGCCAGCTTCGCCTGCCGCGTCCTCACAGGTGCCCATGTGGGCCTGCCCGCGACCGGCCACCCCCGATCTCTCGGGGGCTGAGAGCCCCCTCCCCATGCCCCTTATTCCACCACGCCTGCTGGTGGAAATTTTTGGAGCCGAGGCAAGCTCCCCTTCGGAAGACGACTCGCGGTCGCCTTCCGGTCTGGACCGCTTGCGTTCCTCCGCAGCAGTCCTGGCCCTCTCGAGGCGGAAGCTCTCTGAGCTTCCCGCACTCACCTCACTGGACGCGGCGTCGGACTCCGACCCCGCATCCCTTCTCTCCCTCACTTTGCCGTCACCGGCTTGTTTTTTATTTATTTTTTTCACCATATTTGGTCCCACGAGTGTGGGGGAAATACGAGGTCCATCCGGGCAGTGCCCCCTGTACCCGGATAAGCCTTTAACATTTATAACCCGCCAGGGGGTCGGCTGGTACCCTGGCGGGGGTCGCACTACAGACTGATTGTTCCATGGGAACACCCGTCAGCCATACATCCCCTCACGGTGCGCCGCCGCTTGAGATTCGGGGTAACTTTTTATAGAGGTTTTCTACCTCGCGGTCCGGGTGGTTAAGCCAAGACCCTCGGTCCCGATCGAAGCCGCGAGACGTGATCCACGACACTCCGATGATGGGATTACGAGAACGACGGGGACAGCGAAGGACAACGTCCCTCACTGTCTGCTCGGAGGCAGGGTGAGTGCACACCGAGCCCGCCCTTGCTCCTCCGCTGTGCCCTCTGCTTTTCAGAGGGTCACGCGGAGAAACGCCGCGTTGGTCCAGGTTGGACCCCTCCACGTCAGAATATTTGCCACCGGCAGTGACATTTCCCGGAGAATGGGAATCTCTTCCCACTCCTCAGGGAAGGACACTGCCGGCGCCCGGGGTGCACCGTCCTAGCAGCTGCTGTTCCCTCCAGACGTATCGAGAGGGACTAGCAGCCACTAGGCGCACGGGGAGGTTTTCTGACTCAGCACCCCATGTTTTTGATACCTATTGTTTATGATTTTTGACTGACTGATTAACACTTTTGTTTTTCTCTACTAAGAACCAGCGCATTTTTATTTGGTAGTTAATTTAGCCTAATATATTTCACCTTTACGATGCTATTGTACAGTATGCCATACTTCTCTGCCATACTCTAATTTATTTTGTAAGACGAAGAAGACTAGTCTCCACGACACAGGGAATCCTAGTGTGGAGGCTAGTGATATTTTCAGCTTGTGTAATGCTCTCTTGAACAATATAGCTTTTTATTATTATTATTCGTTTTTATACTTTAACGTATCTCAACTTTTTGCCGGATTTTAAGAATAGTACGGGCCGAAGCCAAGTACTACTCTGGGAATGGGGTTATATGATGAGATGATGATGTGATTGAATTTTGCGATGATGAGTACCTGTGCCTATTAAACTGTGTGTGAGCGATGACTCGAGGTTGTGTGTGTGTGTGATGACTACCGATTCATTTTCATTTTGCAAAAAAATCTGATAATCCTGCATGTATTCAGGATTGCGGCTTTCTGAAGACTTTGGTATGTGTATGGTGGTAAGTCAAGTGTTCTTAAAGACTGGTGGAGTTGATTAGGAATAACTCCTGTTGTTGATAAAACAATAGGCACTATAGCAACATTGCTAAGACATCACATTCGACTAATTTCTATTTTAAGATCTGTTTATTTTGAGAACTTTTCTGCTATTGTAGATTGTGTGTGTTTGGTAAGGCGATGTCTATGATATGCGCGGTTTTGTTACGTTTGTCTAATAACGTGATGTCTGGTCTATTGTAGTGTATTGTTTTATCTGTGAAGATTCATCGGTCGAAGTACAACTTGTTAGTGGCATTTTTAGGAACAATTTCGGGCTGGTATTTATAATAAGGTACAGGTGGGGTGGAAATTAAGTTGTATTTGATTGCTAATTTTTGATGTATTATGTTCGCTTTTTGATCATGCCTGTGTTTATAATAAGTCTGGACAACCGCTTTACATGAATGGTCTCGGAATAAATGTTGCATCGCCTACATATATCTATTGTTTGAAGAACTCTCATTTTGTGCTTCTGATAATTGCGGGCTTATATGACCTGGTCTTGAATCGCTATCATAAACCCTGGGGTCTCAGGGAACAGTTCTCCACGCCTCAGCCATTCATTCGACGCTAACTTGTCGACGTTAGGTAGGTTAAGATCGTGTCGGTGTCTCCCATGCAGTGACTTGCGAAAATGAGAAACATGGTCATATTTCCTAAGACCAAACACAAAACGAATACAAAGATTTTGCAATCGCTCAAGCTTATTCAACAGCTCCTCGATGGCTTCCAAATAGCAGGCATCAGCGTAATCAATAATTGGCTGAATCAGAGTTTGAGCAAATTTAAAGTAAATTTTGGTTTTAAACGGCAGGAAGCTCTGTAAGGATTTAAGCGAGTGGAAGGAAAAGTGCACTTTACGACTAACCTCATTCACTTGAGCTCGCCAAGAAAGGTTGCTGTGGATTAAGACACCAAGGTCCTTAGCTGTTTCAGTATAGGCAATGGTCGAGCAACCCAGAGTAAGTGGAGTCAAAGATGACAAGTTAAGTGCAGTGCGATAGAATCTGCTGCCTATGATCGTGGCCTGCGACTTAGAAGGGTTAATCTGTAAGCTGTACGACTTTGCCCATTGATCAATGCTTTTCAGGTCCTGATTCATAGCATTGATTACTGATTCCACATCAGCCAGCAAGAAATGTCGATACAGCTGCAAATCATCTGCGTAGAGGTGGAAGCTGGAAGTAATAACTTTGTTAATAGAATTTATGAAGATAAAGAAAAGAAGAGGAGAGAGAACGCCACCCTGAGGTACACCAGCAATGAGATCACACCAATCAGAGTAGATCTCTTCTTGGTGGACACACTGAGACCGACCCCGAAGATACGAGTCAAACCAGGCTACCACAGAGGCAGAGAAGTTTAAAGATTGAAGGATCCCAAGAAGAGTATCGAAATCCACTGAGTTGAACGCGCAACTAAATCAAGTAAAACTAAAACAGTCAGAGATTTATTGTCCATAGCCGTACCAATACCGTCTGTAACTTTCAGGAGTGCAGTAACAGTACTGTGGTCAGTACGGAAGCCAGATTGAAAAGGGCAAATAAGGGTATTAGATGATAGATAACTGGAATTACATGTTCAAAGGGGTAAGTTTTTTGTTCTTTATATGCTATTGCTTTGTTAGGGTTGAAGTGAAACTTTTATTTTCAAAATATGCTCTTAATGTTGTAATTTGCTTGTTATGTAGGTTAGTGATATCTATTATTTCTTTGCCACCTTCGTTCCTGGGCAGTGTAAGCCTTTGTACACATGACCTAGGATGATGTCTCCTGTGTTTAGTAAGGGTGGTATTCACGATCCTTTGTAAGTTTTTGAGGTCGGTCTTGTTCCATTTAATGATGCCAAAAGAGTAGGTAAGAATAGGAATGGCATAAGAGTTAATAGCTTTGATTGTGTTTTTAGCGTTAATCTGAGTATTAAATATTGTTTTCAACCTTTGTTTAAATTGCTTTGTAAGTGTCGTTTTTGGCATCCCTTCTTTTCGCATAACGTTCTTTGTCCTAATATACTTCGGCATAACGATTTTGGCACAACTTGTTTTGGCATAATAATATTTCGGCATAATTTTTTTAGCCATACATTTCATGTTGGCATAATCATCTTAAAGACTAATTTGTTTTGGCATAAATTTGATTCGCATAACGTTAGTAGGCCTAAAAATTAAACTAACTAGGTTAAAAATTTTAAAGTAAGTTAGTGACAGAACCGAATTGCTGCAAAACCTACCCCGAGAGTGAAACTACTGTCTTGTCCTACCCCGAGAGTGTATTTTAAAATCGCGTAGGCGCGTAGGGGCGAGGCAGCCCGCGGGCTGCGACACCGGAGGCCTGCAGCGCCGGAGCCGTGACAGAAACCCTGCCTGCCGCATGTTGCATGCTTGCTTGAATGCTGCATGCTTGCTTGTTTGCTTGCTTGCATGCTGTATGCTTGCTTTAATGCTTAATTATTATTATGGTTAAAGAAATTATGCTTAAAAAAACTATGTGTAAGCTGTTATGCGTAATTATATTATGCGCAAATGTAATTATGCCAAACGAAATTATGCTAAGTTATATTAGGTCTTAAAATTTTATGCAAATGGATGGAACCGTCGTTTTTATTTCCTTAAGCATAATCTGTTTAGCTTGTATACAGGGTGTAACGGAAAGGGTATATACATCCTAAAGGGTGTGCTACAGACCATCAAACTACACGTGTTTCTAAACATAAAAAAAATTTTGCAGCAAAAAAAAAAACAGGTGCCTATACATTTGGGTCGAATAGGTATTGTAATTTTCTATAGGGTAGCAGATATTTTTTTTGCTGAAAAACATGTTTTATGATGAGAAACATGTTCAGTTTGATGGTCTGTAGCATACCCTTAAGGATGTATATACCCTTTCCGTTACACCCTGTCTAAACCCTAGATATTTGTACGTTCCGGTTTCGTCTAACGTTCGTTTCCGTTTCGTTTTTTCCTGCTTTTACTGAATTAATTTTACATTTGTCAATCCCAAACTCCATAGCTATGTCGTTTGAGAAGTTTTCAGTTACATCAGCTAGTTCGTATAAAATAATCATCAGGGGAAGCTGCATACAAATTGATATCATCCATATAAAGGAGATGGTTTATTTTTCAAAATTGTTGCTCAGTCAGTGTGTCAGTCATTGTGTCATTGAATCGGAGTTGGTAACCGGGTTTCAGGGCATTTAGTTGGTTAGAAAGAGGGTTTAATGCTAGACAGAACCATAGTGGGCTGAGTGAGTCTCCTTGGAATATTCATCGCTCGATCTTAATGAGTTCAGTTTCCACTATTTGTATTGATATGTTCAGTTGTAAACGTGTCTTCCATTTTTTTATAATATTACCTAAAAAAAAGATGAGTTGTGGGTGTATTTTATATATTTTTAAGACTTCCAGTAACCATGAGTGAGGTACTGAATCGTATGCTTTCCTATAATCTATATACATAGTGTGTAAATCTGTTTTGGTACGTTGAACCTGTTTATGTATAACTGCGTCTATTGTTAACTGTTCCTTACACATTTGGCTTAAGTTTTTACACCCTTTCTGTTCTTCTGTTAATATTTTTTGTGTTTCAAGATGTTTATAAATCATATTAGTAATGCATGATGTCATTATTTTATTTATAGTTTGCAAACAAGTAATCGGCCTATATTTTGCTGGGTTCGATGAATCGCTAGTGTCTTTTGGTAGGATATAAGACAAGTCTTACCTTCGGTTATAAATGAGGGAAACGTTGTAGGGTTTTTATAAATTCGTTCACATGGTTAAAGAGGTGTGGATGTGTATGTGCAATTTTTTTTGTACCAGTAGTTGTGTATGTGATCTAAACCAGGCGCTTTCCAATTTTGTATTTTATTGAGGATGGCGTGAAAAGTTCCTACCTCAATCATTATTAATACGAGAACTACTGATCCGTTTGTGATGTTTTTGTCAAGCTGTTGACGCTGTCGCAAACTGGAAATATTGGGATAAGGGCAAGACAATGATAAATGTATCCAGAAATCCAGAATATATTCGTTCTACAAAAACGAGCGGTTCGTGCAATTTACCAGCTGGGTGCCCGAATAACTGTAAGAGTATTTTTTAAAGAGATTGGTATTCTCACGGTGGCTTCACAATTCACCTTAGCTAACATGTTATGTATAATAGGCAAAATTATCAATTTGTATAGTAAAAACAGTGGTATTGACAACATTAACACTCGAAATAAGCATAAACTACGTGCTCCCTTTCACCACCTTCATAAGGTTCATAATTCATCCGTAGGGCTTGGTATAACCTTTTACAACAAGCGACCGTCTTCCCTTCTATGCTATCTACCGTCTTCCGTCTTGCCATTTAATGCTTTTAAAGCTAAAGTGAAATCCAACCTTGTTCAAAGACCTACTATTCCATTGGAGGTCTATATAAACGATAAAAATAGTTGGTCGCTCTGTTGTTTTTTTTTTTTCATTTATTTTTACCTCAGAAACCGGCAACAAGTTCGTCATGCTCCATCCGATGTCATTGCTCGCGGTAGCGTTGGGGGTCGGGTTACCTCTGTCCCTTAAATATGGCGAGGGGGGTAATGGCGAATCTTCACGTTATGCTCGTGAACGGGTTCTGCTTGTAGTGACTGGTCGGCTTGTTGACCAGGTTTTTGTTACAGTTATTAGTAATTTGTTTTTATTTTAGTTTCTTTTCTTGCCCTGTGGTCGTAATATATCATCTGTGGCTTCAAGTTACTGCTAAAAAGTCACTCACTGACTCTACTGCTTTTAAAATTAAAAAAGAAAATTGTTAAGGAAGGACTTTGAAAACTCCGTAAGTAATGATGAGTTCCCCATTCCTTATGAAACTGACAATATCATTGCAGTCAATGAATCTTCTTCTAAAAAAGATGAGCCAGTTTTGAGTGATTTCATTGAACAAAATATCAGATTTTAATCGACTTCAGCGAATTGTTGCCTATACAAGGTGTTGTTTTGCATCCTCATCAAAATTCAGGAGTTTGTTACAAAAGACATTAGTAATCAAATCACCCTGCTATAATTCCGAAATTTTGTGATTGTACAGATATTTTAATTCGTAATGAACATCTGCCTTTGTTACATGTAGGAGCTAAATTAGTGTTGAGCTCACTTTCACAACAATATTGGTTTGTCAGTGGTGTACGTAAAGTCAAAGAGATGGTAAACAAGTGTGTCAAGTGTTTCCGTTTAACGCTGCAGCTGCAAAGCAGTTCGACCATTCCAAATAGTTGGGGTAGACTTTTGTGAACCTTTTAATGTTAATTCTTCTAGAATCAGAAAACTATTAATCACGAAAGGCTATGTGGCACTTTTTGTTTCGCTACAAAGTTTGTGGTTTCGCTACAAAGGCAATCCACAAGGAGCTGGTCAGTGATCCCCCAAACGTCTCATTGCTCAGAATGGAATGCCACAGAATTTAGTTTATCCCTAGTTACTCTCCGGAGTTTGGCGGTTTATGGGAGGCAGGGTTTTAAAACACCATTTTAAGAGAATTGTCGGAACTATTGTCTTAATTTTTGAATGTTTGTATCTAGAACTTTGTATCTACTAAAGTTAAGTTTCTACTTCTATCACGGAAATTGAAGCTGTATTAAATTCTAGACCTCTCCTTCCCATGAGTTCAGATATTTCCAATTTCGGATATTTAACACCTGGCCACTTCCTCGTAGGAACCTCTATGATGAGTTATCCTGAAACTGACTTATCTAATCATTCTATTAATAATATAAAATTTTGGAATATTTAAGTAAAATCAAACAAGACTTTTGGAAAGTCTGGTCCGGATATTATCTTAAACCGCTTCAAAGCAGGCCAAAATGGCACCATATCAGTCCTAATTTGTAACAAGGAGCCCGTTATTCTTCGTAGTGATAATACTGCTCCAATGACATGGCCCATGGCAAAAATTGTGAAGACAGTACGACCTAGACCAGATGGTATAGTCAGAGTGGCATAAATTAAACTGCCAAATAATAAAAAATATGTTAATCTCTAAGAAAATTATGTCCATTACCAATAAATTAAATTGAACACAATGTAAAGGCAACTTTCTAGCTTTTGTTACAGCATTTTGTCATTTGCTTGGGGGCACGGCCCAACTATGTTTAAGAATAAATCAAAACAAAAAATATTTTATTTGCATTGGTAACATTTATAATTTTGCCCCTAGTGTTTATGTACTGGTAACATAAAGTAGTAGTATCTTCTCTCTGTGACATGGACTTTTGCTCTTGTGTAAAACCTATTTACAAATACAGTTCACTGCTAAAAATCCACAAGCATATTTTTATAACACACAGTTTTTGCTAATATACAAAATTGTTAACAGTGTAGAGACTGTGCATTGATAAGATTTATAAAAAACTTGAGTTAACAAGACAGCAACAGTTATTTCAAAATTATTGTAATTGGAATTCTCTATTTGCAAGTATATAACGACGAGTTAAACATATACTTACTAGATTTGGATATCATTTCCTTCAGAAAAAACTGTCACAGGTCAATGTCAAGGTGTTATACTCTATTTATTTTCTTTTATTTATGAAAATAAATAGAAGAATATTCAGAGGCATGTGTCACATGTGTGGTGTGCAAAAGCTGGGCACAAGTCCCCACACGATGATTGCCGAAAGACGGATGGCGCCGTCGAGACCGGCTCAGAAAGAGGTGGCGGTGACGCGTATCGCGAGGGCTAGTTCAATGGGGCACAGGAAAAGAGCTCGTTGACAGAATTGGGGGAGGCCTTAGCTCAGCAGTGGGACAATACAGGTAAAGAACAAAAAAATGTGTGGTGTGACGAAAAAGTTACGAATGAGTATGGAACACGACGATGAGGACGTTGTAGGTAGTTCGAACATAGTGTTGATGTCAGGACAGTTGACGACTAGCTAGCTTATTTTCCTGGTATTAAATATTTAGGAAAATATAGCATAAAGAAGATAGCGATGAAACAAATATGAATTTCGTGAAAAGTGCTAAGGTGGAAGAAAACAAGGAGAAGTCAATGAGAAGAATGAGAAGTTAAGAATTAAGACGTAGGTACTTTGATCAAATAAATTGGGAAATAAGCAGGGATAATAATGCTGATGGGAGCAATTAAAACAACGACTTATAAATTTATTATTTTTTGCACAAATAACTTCTTAATAACACTGTTATTAATTGTAACGTTTCGTAAAATTATATCCTTAAATTACATCATCTTTTATCATAAATTATGTTGCCTAAATAGTCTCGAAGATTAGATTAAAGTTATCACTAAAGTGAAAAATCCACTGGGAGTGAAGCTAGGCTAGTATTTAAATGTTGCTAGCTCACATTACGAGTACATTCATACTTTATTTCCAGCACGAGTGTCCTAGCGTTTGGAAACTGTAGCGATACCTATCGACAACGCGTAATATTACGTCGTTGAAAATACAGCCACTAACAGTCCTCACACAGTCCTTTGCTGCATAACCACCATTAGTCGACAAAGTTGTCAAGTCTTCCGATTGGATGAAGATAAAGATAATTTATTTGTTAAAAACATGCGTTTACACACAAAATTGAGCATGTAAGATCTTATTAAATAAGGTAGGTCCATACATGCTTTTACCTGGTGAGGTGTACTTTGTTTTTTATTACAAAAATTATACAAATTATAAAGTTTATATTTTAGCCATTGTTTTTCTGAGTACATTCATAATTATATTTGTATGTGAAAGACGTAGACTGAAAGACGACTGAAAGACGTCAATATCAATCACATGATGATAAACTAACTTAGCTACGTTTGCAGTGGACGTTGGAGTTAAAATTATCATACAGGCAATCCCTTTGTGTATGTGTCGGCTTAAATTGATAAATTTATGAATTAACTTGATAACTAAAAGCACGAGGTATTTTTTAATTTTTTTAATGCTTTAGGATTTTCTACTCATTACCCAATAGTTCTACATCTTTTTAGTTATTTTTAACCATTCAAACAATAGTTTAACAATAATTTATTTCAATCCAAATTAAACTTTACAATTTCACGAATAAAAAAGATACAATAAAAAAAACTGGTAATGTCATATCAGAATTACTATACATCGCCCAGGTAATGTTGGCACATTAATGTTGGTAATTCTGACATTCTAATAAACGTAGCGTGAGCTTTAAGGTTCCGTGTCAACAAGCCCACAGTTAACCCGGGCAGCGAGAGCACGTTCCCTTAAAGTCATTGATCTACTTACTCATAAGTTCGTGGTTGAATTCTATACCCAAACTAGTGTAACTAGTGAACACCACAATGGCGACGAGTAAAAGCGCAGTAAGTGAAATTATGTACTTGCTTACGGAAATTGGTCAGCAAAAAAAGTATATTTTATGATATTTTTGTAAAGTTTTATGAAAAAGCATGTGACGGTGATCTCAGTAATCATAATAACAAGCCTAATCATAACATCACACCTGTAATCCCGACGGTAATGTAAGTGAAATTGAGTGCCGAAGATCACTATAAATCACGCTTGTAATCACCGTAGAATTAGGCAAAAATGTACTTTTAGTAGGAACTCTAACATTTCGCTAGTCATGTTTAAGTCCCAAGTACGGAATAGGGGAAAACCTATTACAGTTGCGAAATTCAGGAATCGTGATTTATTTCCGGTTTATTTTGTAAATATTTTACTTTAAATAATTACCTTGGTTGTCTTGAAATGCGAAATGCTTTAGCGATAAGACCGCCATTGTGTCACCCTATGTGAAATGTTTTATTTTATGAATGTTTCTTATGTATGGTGTACCTACGTAATAAATAATATTCTATTCTAGGGTACATGAAGCTATTCTAAAACATATTATTATATACAATACAAAACATAATTTCATTATTTTTTCGTAATTGTTTTATATTTTGATTAAAAATTGTTATTAGCTATTATGTTACTTATATAATATCCTATGCGCGATCTGCGTCAGCGCTAAGCTAAGCGATGTGCAGTATATATCGATGAACTGAGTTACTACGTCACTAAATACTCGTTAACAGAACTGAATGTTGGAATGAGGTTACGACATTTTGATTCGACTCTGTATTACGACATGGATAAAATGGCTTAGTTCCTATGTATTGTTGACCAAATCCGTTTGCAAACAACTTTATCGAAAAAATAATTAACTTACAAGATCAATTTTTCGTAAATATAATTAAGACCAAGTTCCCCTTCGATAATTTCGAAAAAAGAATTCAATTGCTCGCAAATATAATTATGACCTAGTTCGCCTTCAATAATTTTGGAGTAAGAGATCAACTTCTCGCAAATATAATTATAACCAAGTTTGCCTTCGATAATTTCGAAGAAATAGATCAATTTCCAGCAAATATAATTATAATTGATCTCTTTTTTCGAAATAAGTGAAGGGATACAAAAGAGATCCATTTATCTTAAATACTAGTTTTAATTTATTTTCGATCTAAACCTAATGTATCGAGATTATTTTCTCGTAAATAAAATTTTATAATAAGGTAATTATTACCAAACCTATTGTTAAAATTGAACAAGTCTCATGAAATCTGTTGAGGCACAAAAATAAAATAAGGAATAAATTCGATGCAATTCATTTATATTGTGAATCTATCAAAGCCATTCAATACGGTACGATCCTAGAATCGTATCGTATGATCACGATTTGGATAATCCAAAGTATAGTATAGTAAAGTAAATAAGTAGTTTGGAAAAGACTTTCCCAAAGAAGAAATGTATATGCCTACAATATTTGCATCTGGATTATGCTTATAGACATTTATTTCTCAATAAGAAATAACAAGGATTTCACTTACTTGAGAACATTTTAAACTTAAATATAGAATTTCACATGAACTTTGACAAACTAAGTATGAGTGCTATTTTGTTTTATAACAAACAGTTAAACAAAATTTAATTTCGTATGCAACTAACATAGGAAACATAGAAGTTTTAACATCTACCCGCAAAAGAAATTTAGACCGTAGTTGCTAATAATCACAATAGATAAGGAACGCGAACCCGGTGCCACAGTAAAAGCAACGCAGCAGTAGGGCAATTCGGTTAAGATGAGTAATTTTTGATCATTTAGAATGCGATTTTTTAATTTAGTTATAAACATATTATGTCTACATAAATGCCTGATTGAAATAAATATTTTCATATAAAAAAGGAGAGATGTGATATTCTAATAAACGTAGCTTTAAGGTTCCGTGTCAACAAGTCCACACTTAACCCGGGCAGCGAGAGCAAGTACCCTTAAAGTCATTCATCTTATACTTATTGATAATTAGGCGAATTTTATTCTAAACCCTAACTAGTGTAACTAGTGAACACCACAGTAATACTTAGCCTATGGCCAAGGTAAAAGCTACCTCTTGGTTCACAGAAAGCTTCAGTTATGCGTGTAGCAATTTCCTTAATCCTTTCCTTTGTCTGTTTTTGTCATGATCTGGATTAGGACATAATAATACTTTCATTTATACATGAAAGGTCAATACTATTCATTGACTGATTAATCCCAAAATTTTAAGAACTACTACTACTTTGAGCTTTTTAACTTTAAATCTCGCAAGTGCTTAGTATAGTAGACAGGGATTTTTGGAAATTCCACTCTCAAGTGGGTTTAATGTGGGGTTAAAAGTTAAGTTTAGTGGGATATATTTTGTAATTATCAAAGAGAGGGATGAATGCATGAAATTGTTATTTATGTTTCATGTGTTTACTATTTTTTGGAAAGTGTACCCATAAGGGGTTCTTGGAGACAAGGCACGCCACAGTAGTGATGCTAAGTCCCCTCTTTGAGGAGTGGTTGGAGAGGCACCACGGCGGCGCGCGGCGGCACCCTCACGTTCTGCCTGACACCGGTTCTCACCGGACACGGTTGTTTCGGGAGGTTCCCGCACCAAATCTTTCCTAACTGATGATATCTGAATTCTAGAACTTTCTTACTAAAACACATATTTTAAGCGCATCGCGAAACTAACGCGTACGAAGTCGCGGGTAAAAGCTAGTTCAATAAAATTAAGTTGTACAAATTAAGTAGTCAACCCCACAGGTAAAGTTTTATTTCTTTTTAGGACACCGCCAAAATGCTATTCACCTTAACTACGTCATTACAAAAATATAATTATAACTCGATTATCTCTCTCCCTCTCTATCTACTTCTCTATCTCTCTCGCAATCGACGTATCTTCTAGTTCCTGACTTTGAACCTTTGCCAATGACCTCCTTTTAGTGCGATGTTGAAGGTCTCATTGTCTAGCTTGGCTGGTATGCACGTCTTCTCACAAGGAGAGACCTCTAAATACTGCAGGACCTGGTACGCCATTACCTTCATTTCGCAAAGAGCAAATCTGGACCCTGAGAAAAAAAAATAAGGTTTAAAATGCGTTTTTAATGATATAGGGAACGGTTTTTTTTTTTTTCAAACGTTGACCCACACTAGGATTTTCTCCTGTATCGTGGGTGCGTTTACAAACATTTAAACTCACATACACAAACAGCCAGACCCGGAACAACTATCTGTAGGCCATTCAAATATTTGTTCCGTGCGGGGATCGAACCCGCGACACGCAGCGCAGCAGTCGATAGCTCAGCCACTGCGCCAACCGTGTCGTCGGTTTATCATACGGATATCAAAGGGTAGCTTACACCTTGACGGTCCTAACTAATAATTCATCATCATTTCAGGCCGATATCAGCCAGTAATAGGTATAGGCTTCCTTGTATTTCCTCCACAATCCACGGTTCTATTGTAGTTATTATTTGATTTATAAATATTTTAATATATAGAATTAATTTGCAGAATATGAACCACCTATAGACTGTCCTGGCTATCCTGAACAACTATCTGCGTCACCACCTGCAAGATTTAATCAAAGCAAAGCTGTGCAAGTAGCTACATACTGGTCTAACACGGTTTGAGTTTCATCGACTCGAAAAGAAGAAGAATTGATAGTGGACTTACCAATACAGTTTCTGGGTCCAACACCGAAGGGCATGTAAGCGAAATTTTGTAAAGTGTGCCTGTTTTCTTCGGAGAAGCGTTCAGGGTCAAACTTATCAGGGTTGGGGAAGAACTTGGGGTCACGGTGGAAGGCAATTGCTGGTATTTGGATACCCATACCTTTGCGAACCTGCAGAAACGAAATTTATTAATACTTTGCACTTCCAGGTTTCTTCTGTATTCGAAAGAAAAATTATGTTTACTTACAATGAAATCTTTTGTTGACTTCTCGTTGGGTTTACCGAGATTATAATCTTTGGTACAAATCCTGTCTAAAACAACTCCAGGTGGCCACAATCGTAAGACTTCTGTAAAACAAAAATTTGGCTTTAACACAGAACAGGTTTTTACAAAGAACACAAATAAATAACTATTATAGTCTCACACCCGATTTTAATAAGGAATTTTATAATTAATGTTTCTCTAAGTATTCAAAATCTTACCGGAAACAACCATATCCATGTATGGCATATTTTGAATGGAGTTGAAGTCAAACTTGCCGCCGTTCTTAGCGTCAGTCTCCTTGATCTCCTGGGCCAGTCGCTCCTGGACGTCAGGATTCAACGCTAGTTCGTAGAGGAGGAACGACATTCCTGCTGAGACGGTTTCAAAACCAGCTATAAAGAACAGCACTGCTTGGGCGATGAGGTCGTCGTCAGACCACACTGAAAAAAATTATAATAATGATTTAAACATGTATCGCATATTTGGATGTTAGATTGTTGGGTTTGTGGATCTTCGTCATCAATGGCATGGATCTTGCTTCTCTCGCTGATGATTCTTGGCAACCTCGTTTCAGGTTTCTTGGTGTTTTTCTTAGTGCGTGTCTTATTTGATCTTCTTCTATGTAGGTATTACCGAGTTCACTGACGGTCGACCACTTTCACCCGATACAGTCAACTCGGTAGTACCTGTTTCAAATTTCAAATCATATTTCAATAGGTATGTCAGTAAGACGGAAAAGAAAATTGCCTATCTGATCGTAAACCAAGTGGACTAAATGACGCATTGACATCCCCATTGAAATGAACCTGAAATATTACATGTATTCTGTCACTTACCCGCAGATATGTATAGCCACATATTTACTCTTCGGACAAACTCAGCACAAGAAGCAGCAAAAAGGTTGTTTGTACACGTTTAGTGTAAGGTCAGAAGTTCTCACACTAGCTCAGTTGTATTACAGGTACTTAGTTAGGTAACTGCTTCATGTAACTCTACACTACAACGGCGACTGTAATTTGAGTTTTTACTTTTTTTTTTGTTAAAACATAAATCCGGGTCGAGTTTGTTCTTACTAAAGATGATTTGACGAGATTTTAATTTGATTTATTTAATTTAGGGTTTATAAACCTATGTTTGTTTCATACTCATTTATTACGTTGCAGGGAGTAAAACTGGAAAGCAGTATAGTAATACCTATCGAAAGAACATCATAAGATACCACATAAAGCTGCAAAAATACGAATACATTAT
Source organism: Cerastis leucographa (assembly GCA_963082945.1). Classification (NCBI taxonomy): domain Eukaryota; kingdom Metazoa; phylum Arthropoda; class Insecta; order Lepidoptera; family Noctuidae; genus Cerastis; species Cerastis leucographa. Next base: position 21,359,554 of record OY720354.1, read on the forward strand.
AAAAAAATTCACCTTACGGTCACTACTACCATGCTTGTTTCTTGTTGCAATTTTATCCTCTCGGTACTCTAAGCGCCTGAGTTACGTCATCGCCCGAGCCCCTTAGTTACGTCATCGCGCGTGTCAAGTGGCCGGCTCTCACAAAAATGCTTATCGCGCGAGTTCTGTTAGCTGTTATCTCAAACGGTAAACAGTTTCGGGTTCTTGAAAAACGAGACCATGTATTACAATATAAACAACTGTTTCATAACTACTTGAGAATTATAAACATCGCATAGAAATCAGAGAGCTCGCCGCAAACATACTGTTGTCGTAGTTTGTTTTTTTTTTTTTGGTAAAACTACTGAATGAATTTACACGAAACTTTAGATTTAGCATAACAAATATACAAGTAATCTAATGACAGTGTTTTTTAGGAGTCCTACATAAATTATTCTTGCAAGATTCCAATTCAAACGTCTTATTAGAATCGGCCATTTTCTAACTGCGCAGTTCAATGCATGAAAATACTTGAAATATCAATAAATATGAATAAATATGCCTCGAATGCATGAAATAATGAATTATCACTATTTTTTCGCTTATTACTAATATTTCCAAGACCATATTTCATTGTAAAAGAGTCAAATTCATATTTTCAATTTCGACTGACGAACTTCACAACAAAGGAATTTTTGGAGGAATTTTTGGGTCAAAAACATAATTTTTAGATATTTTTTCCAGCAAATGACTATCTAAAAAGTTACATTATACACTTATAACATACTATACATTTACTTACCAAAGTTTAACAACACAAAAATTTCACTGCATTCCAAAACAAAACAACACCGTTCCACACTGGCCGCCATGACGCATTTTGACAGTCGACAAAGACGCGTTTCTTTTTTTTTTTAATAATTTTGTGCAGTTGTAAGGTTGGTATGATGGTTTCATTTTAATCGAACTCTAGTTGGCCATAGACGTAAATTTTTACAAACGAATTAGAACCTTACTTTACGTACGATAAGGGTTTAAAGTTGCTCGTACGAGGTTGTTCCACCAGAGGAACAGCGGGCCGATAAGCAAAAAAGTGATGTTCCTCTGGAGGAACAAAAAGGATCTAGCGGTGTCAATATGACTTGAAAAGAAACACACACGCACTCACACATACACACACACGCACTCAAACACATACACACACACGCACTCACACACATACACACATGCACACACACACTATTTTAGGAGTGTTTTCAAAGTTCTTTTATTTTTTTTATAGTTTTCTATTTTTATTTTAGATATTGCTTATAATTTCTTGTTTAAATTTCATTTTATTTTTGTACACCAGTTTTACCATTGTTTTTTTGTAATTGATGAGCGGGGCCTCCTAGCACAGGTATATAATTTACTTAAAAGGAGGTCCCTATGTAAGATTTACTGTAAAAGTTGTACAAGTTTCTGCAATAAACCTTTTTTTTTAATTTATTTATTTGTCCTACAGCCACACCGTTAGCAGATCATTATAGTTGTTTGCCCTTTGTTTGTTGTAGCTATTTTTATCATTATAATAAGCATACATACCTCTGGTAACTTGTTTCTGTCCAACAGAAGATTCTTCAACTGTCGCGAATCCAGCAGCTTCATCATCGGACTTGATGTCTTCATGCGCCAGTTTACCTGGAGTTACATATGATTTTGTTATAGTCTTAATAAATATTGCATATAATTAATTTCGGAGATGATTTGTCTAGAATTTTAAGCATATATTATGCGAATTAGTATGTACCTTTCTTAGCTTCCATGAGCAAGTGAATCATATCAGGCCTGATAATGTTATTCATCTCGCGATTAGCCATTGTTTCTAGAACTAGTTTTGTGAAGAATTCCTTCGATACATCCGTAAGAAAATCCATCTTGAAAAACTGTTAAATAAGAGATAATAAGTGTGAATTATGTTAATTCCCTAATACCTTCGTCCGTTAATTTTCTATTGTTATTTTCTAGCATCTCAACACCTACAAATATCCCTGAACTATCATCATTTCTACCAAACTACATTAGCCGTGTGATGTAGTGTTGGCATGCGAATTTCAATGGTAAAATTATTTGCTTGTTAGTTATAAACGTTTTATTTAAAAACTCTAACATGTTCTCTAAAGTAGAATGATCTACAACTTTACATGGGGTTATTATTTCATTATCAGCAAGTGTTGATCTATTGTACTTAATGCAACTGACTAACATAGTTAATGCAGGTATTTCACCTTCAAATGCTTACGTTGTTTGTCTATTGTTACAAAATTATTGATTATTGGTTTATCAGTGTTATCGTTTTTGTCTCCAAGGACTTATATTGTACTCGACAAGAATTAGTGTAAAAAATTATTGTATTAAAAAAAAGAGTCAAACTGAAATAAGTTCTCAATAACAACTTACCTTGGCAACTTTCGGCGCATTAGCGTTTAACATGAATAATAACAACTGACGCAACTTGAAAGTGGATGACAATTTGCCCATGGCGTAGAACTCATTATCCTCGTCGTTATGAGAGTCCACCTTTAGACCGAAGGCACAAGACGCGATCACATCATTGGCGTAGCGACTCGTCAGGTCCTTGCAATCTATGTCTATGTAACCGGCTGTTAATAAAAAATCGAATTAATGAAGTACTGCAGACAAATCTTTACAACACAAAAAATGTCGTATAATTGTATTTTAGTAGGTAAGAAAAAAATATTCGAAAAAGCAATAAAAATAATGGTAAAAATCGCTTATAAAGATATTTCAAAAACTTTACTCTTGGACTCCTTGATCTTTTTCTGAAGCACACTCAACATCTGGTCACCGACCTCCACCATGAACGGTACCATCAGACGCATCTTGGAACTTGTGAACGCTGGACTCAATGTGCAACGCATGTCTTTCCATTCTTGAGCTGCGGGAAACCATAGTACGAATCCTTTAAATATATCTGAATACTTTTAAACCATTCTTCATTTAGCCTCAAGTAATTTTTTAACGACTAAGCAATAGAATTAGGAGATTTTATAGCGCTAAGGAAACCATAATTTTGGTTTTAATTATGTTCATACCTTTTAATGAGAACAAGATTCTGGAGAAGAAGGAGTCTTCGTTGCTGAAGAAGGTGCGGTGATCGAGGAAGTGCTCGAAATCTTTGACAGTGATCTTTTTCACCAGTTCAATGTCTCGAATCATTACCATTTCCTTAAAGAACTCAAATTTTCCGACGAATCTGATGAACAAAATATATTGAAGTTCATTGGTGGGTTTTAAAGAGTAATTACAATCATTATCGTTAAACTAAGTAACCACAACTCCTTACTTTTCTTCAGGGAAACTGTTGTAGGTCCTCCGGATGTCATCAGTGAAGTGATCCAGACGAAACAGGAATCTGATCATGTTGCGCAACAACGATACGGGTCCGAAGTGATTGACGCCATTGCGTCTGAACATTGAGTAACGTTGTCGGAAATATAAGAATATCACGGCGATAAGCACCGCCACCCAGATGAGGAGTTGAATCATGATCTGAATAATATTAAAACCTTAATTTAAAATTTGTGACTTGTGTAATCTTTTCATACTGACCCAATTTCTTGACTCATAAACAAAGTCAGGGTAACACCTTCATAATTATTTAAACGCATATTTTCCTAAGACTTATTTTGTTTTCGTGAGCTTCTACTGATTCTATGAGAAAATCTGTCCAAGTCGTCTTGAATGTCAAGCTCAGCTTTGGCATCAGTATTCGATTGATGTGAAGAACTGTCTGCCTGTACAGTTACATTTTTACCGTCCACATGGAACTCAGTAACTCATTTGTTCCTTGCTAGTTTATTGATCGTAACCGTTTCTTCTTCTTATTCTTTATACATTTTGTCAAGATCATCTACTAAATAGTCTATTAATAATCTATATTGCAGATACCTATTATCATTAATGTTAAGATTGAGTGTAAATAGGCACCACATATCCGTATAATTTGCTAATTATTCCTTATATGCTCTTACTTATTATGTTAACTAGTGGTTATTTAACCTATTTATAGAGTGGAATTGAATGTTAAAACAAAGAATTTACAATCCATCTAAAAGAGGTCTTTATCTCAGACATTTTTTATATGTGTCTTATTGATTAACATGTTTTTACCTTCGTCAAACCTCTAAATAACTACAATGTTGTTTAGATATTATTTTGATGACTTGTTAGCAACTAACTGGTAGCACTTTTTGCTGTGAGTAACAACGTAAAATCTCGTACGCGATTGCCGCCACTCCAAACTTACTTCGTCCGGCGCCGTTTAGCCCGTTCGTACAAGGTTCAGCGTCCCGTCCCCCGCTACCGCGCGCCGCCCGCGCTACAGTCGGCCTACCACCTAACTAGTAAGTGCGCTCGCTCAACTGCGTGGCGCTGATTCCTAAACTATCGAACGCGAGTCCTATATCGCGTTGTCGATAATTCTTAGGCTAGCCTGTAAAGTTTATATGTTGTGTGTCTGTGTACATACATTGTTACCATCCCGTCGATTCATTTCATCTGCCCGATAACGCCGCAACGAGTTATATATGTATATTTTTTTGTGTACGTTTTCGACAAGGTCGAGGGTTATACCTATATGCAGTATATTTAATGTAGAAATAAATAGCCCCTTATCATTGTATCTGAGCAGTAGATAAACAATATCAACACACTTTTTTAGTACAAAACATTAGATTACGAAAAATGAAAACAAAAAAAAACAGAAGACATAACTTACTATTTCTTAACAAACACAACACTGATTTGTAAACACACTTTGAGTCCAATCGTCAACAAAATACTACAAAATTCTGCGTAATATTACAACAGAACTTGGACAAGTTACAAGCGTGTCGCTCGGAGCGTGAGTGAAATGTCTCTGAGCGTGCCAACACAGCCCGAGTTAATATATTATGTGACCTTATCGGAATTCACGCTATAACAGATAAACAAAAATAGATTTTTGGTTATCTATTACTCAATTTCTGTAAAGCTTTCAACAGCCACGGACACCACGGCCTGTCATGCAGCTGAAGTGCGGGCCGTTTTGCTCTTGTTACGTCGGCGTTTCAGCTGTCTGAGAGCCCAATGGCTTGGCACGCGACGATGGCAAAAGGCCGGACGGCATGTCTTTGTTTCCTTGGAAGATGGGAAGGCCTTTAGTGTGGGACGCAACTTGTGTCGATACTCTTGCGCCATCACATCTTCTAAACTCATCGTGCTGTGCTGGCGCTGCTGCTGTGCTGGCGCTGCCGCTGCGGCAGCGGAGAACCTCAAGCGGCGTAAATATACCTTTGTGGTAGCTATATTTTCGAGCCGTTTGGGGTTGAAACTGGGGCCGTGGGGTCCGAGTGCTCAGTCTTTTTAAGGAAATTTCGAAACGCCCAGTTGACGCGTCCCGTGACCCACGGGCTGGTTTTCACTTTGGCCAGAGGCTAACTAATTGCCATACAACATGGCAATACTGCCAGTCTTTTGGGACATTACCAGCTGACAGCGTTGAGGAGAGGTTTTGTGACGCTCTTTTATAGTTTATTGTTATTTTAGTGTTAATCGTTGTAATGTATATAGTCAGGTCCCTATTATGAAATAAAATATTACCTTACCCAATAACCAAAAATAGATTTTTGGTTATCTGTTATCTTTGATAATGGTAATACGCAAATAGATACCTGATGTTGGGAATCGCACACAAGAAACACGCAGTCGGCACGCGCGATGACGTGACCGACCTACGTGTCATCGTCAACGTCATCGGCGAGCGAGGAGAGCTGCGGGCGGCGCCGGCCTGCATGCCTGCGAGTGCGAACACTCGCTTCCTCGGACACCACTACGACGGACGACCCTCTCAAACGCCTTACTAAATCATTTTATGTTTGTCCGGGACAGTTCAACTTTGTTAATTCAATTGGCAATACACCAAACCTATCTAAATACAGTCCACTTTTATTTCTCCCCAACAAGCTAATCAAAAATTGGTTCTCCAAGGATATCGCTGGTTTTTTTTTACAAAAAGTAACGGTTTCGGAAGAAAACTTCAAACTTAAAGGTCTTGGACTTTGGTTTTCAGCGGCGAAAATTCCTGCAGAAGTCTTCATTGCCTGCCGAAGAAACAAAACACAGCTACCGTACACACTTGAGAAGAAGCAGTCATCTTGAGTTCGGCCGTACAGCGGACTTTGGAACCCGTCGAAACTTCGAGTCAAGAACAAAAACTTGCAACATCATCGGTTATCCTGAGGATGGTTTAGACATTATGTGAGTTTATTCCAATTTTTCCCTTAATGAAGTGAAACTTCTTATGCGACATCCAACAAGGTTGCGTTAAACGTTTAATGCTACCGTGGAAGGGGAAGCCAATCCTGCGAGCTCAGTCGTGGATCAGACGTCGAGAAATCGACTACTATAACAGCTCCTGTTGTTTTTTGAAAATACCGAGTGTAGATTGTGGAGAGTATTTGATTTTGTGTGCTGGAAAATATAATTCAGTACATGAATAAGTGTCTATTTTTTCTATACTTTAATTGTTAAAGCCATGAACGTAACGGTTAATTTTGATATTCAAACTAAGACTAGATTCTGTGTAAGGGTACAAAGTCTACATCTCAGAAGTGGGATTGAGAATCCTGTTTTGGCTAGTTAAAATCATTTTTTTTACCATTAATTAACATACTGTGGGGTGTACGCACTATGATATTTTATATGTCTCTCGATTTTTTATTTTCTTACATTTGTTTGGAAGAGCTCGTGGCTAAATAATAACAGCCGCCCGGGTCAATCTTTAAGGTTAAGCCGTGCTTGCCGAGGTTGGTCCGTGGATGGGTGACCATTGTATTGTATTGTATTGTATAGCGGGCTGGTTTCCGCAACTCCACGTCTAAAGCGCGTATTTTGCGTACGGGCGGGAACATTACTCCAACCACCCCAGCTCCCCGAGAAAGGCCAGCAGCCCCTTGGTGTTGCTGACAATCTCGCGGAGAGTACCTGGGTTACCTGGATGACCATAATTACATACCGAGTTTCCTCCGTGCCTCGGAAAGCACTTTAAGCCGTTGGTCCCGGCTGTCATTTGTAGATATTTGACAGTCGTTACGAGTAGTCAGAAGCCAAAAAGTCTGACATCCAGTCTTACCAAGGGGTATCGTATTACCCAGTTACTGGGTTGTGGAGGTCAGATAGGCAGTCGCTTCACGTAAAATACTGGTACTCAGCTGCATCCGATTAGACTGGAAGCCGACCCCAAGATAGTTTGGGAAAAGGCTAGGCAGATGATGATGTTTGGGTTCTTGACTATTTAATGGCGTTGAAATTGCCATGTTTGGTATAAGTATTCTACTCTTTGATTACCATATCAAGTAAGTATAACTGTTGAAATGAAATAAATTTCAATTTTTTTAGTTAATTTTCTATACAAATAGGATTTTCTTGGATACAAAATGAGTTCTTTATCGTTAATACGTAAAAATGAGTTTTATAATATACAGCCACGAGTTCGTCAACATTAGGATGTTTAACTAGTTATGTATTTGTGATATAACTAATCATTACTATTATTATTATTTTTATCCCCGAGGAGCGTGCCTGTGAGCAGAGAATATGACTGGATATTATACCTAATATATAAAATGTTAGCGAATATAAATTGTGAAGCCACCGTGAAAATACCAATCTCTTTAAAAAAGTCTCTCAGAGATACTCGGGCACCCAGCTGGTAAATTCTTACCAATTATCCTAATCGTTTATAAGTTTTTTGCTGAAACTCAATGTATTTATATTTATCATCATCATCATCATCAGCCTATAATGTTTCCACTGCTGGGACGCAGGCCTCCTCTCTATGAGAAGGAGTGGGCTGTAATCCACCACGCGGGCCCAGTGCGGGTTGGTAGATGTCACAGTCTTCGCATGTTTAGTTCTACGACATGCCCGTTTCCTCATGATGTTTTCCTTCACTGTTTTTGAGAGCAGGCGTGATGAAATAAATTACACAAAGTAATGCGCCTGCCTGGGTTCAAACCCACGGCTTACTGCTCGTAAGTCGTAAGTCAATCACACTAAATGATAAATCGATCACAGCATTGGAGTACCTAATCATCCTTTTACTTTACTAATGTTGTTTTTATTGTACAAAATTCTCTGTGGGAGTGACTGGGCCACAATGCGCCACGCAGACACAGTGCGGTTTGGTAGATGTCAAATGTCTTCGAGGATTCGTTTTAAGAGCAGTGGTGACGAAATACCTGACTTGATTCGAATCCTCAATGTACGACCGGCGATACATCAAGCTACAAGTTTCCAATAAATCATGGCCTCGCTTTGCATTGATTTCCCGTACAATGAGAGATCCGTGTTAACTGGTTTTGTATAGCTTTATTAGCCGTCGTGAGTACAAGTTGTAAGTCGCAGCTTTTACCGTTAAGCCCCCACCGACCTCTGTATGGATCAATTGCACTCAGAACAGACTACTTGCAGTCCCTGGAATGCCGTTCCAGAGGTTTGACTAGGAACAATAATCGGTTGGCTGTCAGGTGCCATGTATGCATGACCAAACGGTTTCCACATCAGGAAAACTTCTCAGTAGCAGGCCGGTATCTGAATTTGTGTCCGGTTGACAATGGCAATTGGCTCGCTCACGTGACTTAAACAGGGTACCTTCTATAAGTTCTCTGCACTCTGCTTCACCCCTTTGTGGACCGGCGTGGTGTTATTTGTGTTGTTATCTATTCGCAGATAATTTGCTGCTGTGTTACCTTGGTAAACCTTTTTTCATCATGAGCTAATCATGCAAGTTTGACGTTAATGACATTTGTAAAAACGTTCGTTAAAAACGTACATTAAAAAACGGGCCAAGTGCGAGTCTTACTCGCACACAGGGTTCCATAGCCCCAAACAATATAATGACAATGTTTTGAACGGTCATTCATTAGTAAACCTTCACTCAACCGCAAAACTAAATTTGTTTTTCATAGTAAGTTAATGAAAAACAAAGTTACTGCTGCAGTTTGGTGAAAAAGTCCCATATCTCAAAAACTACATATCAAATCTTATTCAAACCAATTTTCGTTGAAAGTTTTTTTTACGGTCTACATCCCCATATTTTTTTCAGATTTTTTCTCCTGTTACTTTAGAAATTAGAGGGGGGGGGGACACTCGTTTTACCACTTTGGAAGTGTCTATCTTTCAAACAATTGACTTTGAAAAAAAATGGTTTCAGGAACCTCAATGTCATTTTTAAAGACCTATCTATAGACACCCCACACGTATAGGTTTGATAGTTTTTTTTTTTTTGTTTCAATTTCATGTATGGGGGTATATCCTTATCTATATTTTTTTTTTAATTTTGTACAAAAATCATAATGCGGTTCACAGAATACATCTACCTACCAAGTTTCAGCTGTGTAGTCCTAATAGTTTCGGAATAAAGTGGCTGTGATACGGACGGACAGACAGACAGACAGACAGACGTGACATGACGAATCTATAAGGGATCCGTTTTTTGCCATTCGGCTACGGAACCCTAAAAAGGTAAGGTAAAAACCGTAGCTTTTTAATGTATTTGTATTTTATGCCGACGCTAACAAAGGTTTTTTGATTCACCAGTTAGCATTCATTCATATAATCAAAATTGCACATAATTTTGTATTCGAATCTCCGTTTTGCTTATTCCTCGATACAGTTGTTTACAGGTGCCACATTGCACAGTATGAAATATTTTATAATAGTTGTAATTGATTATTTTTATCAGTTAGTCCTAAAATGGAATGCTATGTGCTGATTATAAGATATCCTTGAATTATATTCAGTTTTGCATCACTATTGCATATCGCTTGCATCATTTTACCTGCGACCGTGTTTCCAATGATGATGATTCATTAAGAACAACGAGCCTTAAGGATTGATATTGAAGTTGAAATTAGCACGATTATGGGGAACTCAATGGCCTTTGGCTTATTTATGTTGATCACATCAAACATACTTTCTAGTCAGATTTTTGGTGCTTAGTGCTAAGTAGTCATTATCATCATCAGTAATGCAAGCCTGTTATGTCATTTAATCTTTTTGACGTACGCATGAGTTTATCGTCACGGCTAATCAGTGCTTGCTGGGGTCGGTCCGAAGATGGGCCACCATCGATCACATAGCGAGGTCTACCAGGGCCTCAGAAACCACGTTAATCCGTTATTGGAAGCAAAATAAATTAGGATAAGGATCGGAGGATACTAACTCAAAACCGTCTGTAGACAATTATGTTAATAAAAGTGATATGTATAATTTAATTAGAGAATTTCATTTATTCGCTTAAATAGATACTAATTATACATAATTTACTATAAGGACTTAAATTAATAACAAAAATATCGACATAGCATTAAAATATAAATATTTATAAAAAATCTCGATATTTTGTCAGGTCATACAACCGGGCAAGGCAGGGGCGGGTCGCTAATATTACAAATACCAACAAAAACACCTTTTTTTTTAAAAAATATTTTTAATTATAATGAACTAAGACCTAAAGTTATTTTTACCTATATTTAATTTTTTACCTTCAAGTATTACAATAGTAGTTTAAATAGCAGTTTCTCCTACCTATCATTTTCACTCAACAGCTGGGTTATTTTGTAAAGTTTCAGAGTATCTGTACAACCGTCCGCCTAGGCTCTGGGCTTCTACAAGACCATTTCATGAATGCTGAGACAATTTAAACGAGCCTTAACACAACAAGGCTTTCTTGCTTAGTAGTGTAGTTCCTATGGACTCCCTGGTTCCATCATAAGAGCCTCTTAGTCTCCCCGTTTGGCTCTAAGTACTTGTCAATACAAAAACAAAAAAAAGTATTTCGTGGAGTCCCTCCGCGCGGAAGAAGTGAAATTTCGTAATACTACGCGTATGATATCGTTAGTTCAACAAACATAATTATGAAAACTTTTTAAGGAAAACCATCACCTAATTTACATATTATATTTCCTTAAAAAGCATAGTCGACGTAGCCCCGCTACGCGGGGCTCCTATTTCTGTCTGCAGGGTTTACAGTAACCTAACACGAAGGGGATGTCGGGGTCTTAGTTCGATCGCTCCGCTCGCTCACTAGACCCCGCCATCCCCTTCGAACCTAACCTGTCTGAGTCGGGGTACCCCAAGTCCAGAGGTTGCTTCGCTCGCTCTTTAACTTTATTATGGTGTACCTTTAGATATCAGTTTTAGAAATTCTTAAGAAAAGATTGTAAAATTTACAGTGCAAGTTAGTATTTTTGATAAACAATTCGTATTTTTGTTTTATGAATCATATATCCGATGTACGAACCACATTTTTGGTGTGAATCCGATAAAAAAGGTCATCTCGTTTTGTGTGATTTTTTAGTTTTTTTTGTCGGACATGTATAGTTAACCAATTGGTTTTTTTGCACAGCACTCATTTTTCTCGTATGCATTCGGTTAATTAGTGGACTAACCTAGTGTACTGAAAAATTATACAGATGTGTATTTAAAAATATCCTTTGTGATAATCCTGGCTATAAACTATCTGAGTGCAAAATTTCATTGAAATCCGTTCAAGAGCGTGCGTGAAAGAAGAACAAACATCCATTCATACAAGGTGTTGTTTCGCATCCTCGTCAAAATTCAGGAGATAGCCACAAAACACATAAATAATCAATTTAAATAACGCTACCTTGTTAATTATTGAAAAACGCAGCTTTTTTGTTGTTGTTTATTTTAGCTTATATTTCAGAATAACCCCTTTACGTAGCTATTGTCGAATAAACGTTTGAGATTGTTTGTATGTGTGAAAGCGCGGTTATATGGCGAGGATCAGACGTGTCGTGTTTAAAACACGAGTGGTTCACACTTACCGATTCCCGTACATAAGACCAAAGAAGAGAATCGATAATAAAAAGGGTGTGTAAACACCCTTTTTATTATCGATTCGGATCCAGAATCTTTAGTATAGTTACCTCCTTGAATTTGACGAGGATACAAAACAACACCTTGTATAATCATCCATCCTCACAATTTTTCCGATCCGAGTAAGATTGTAACAAGATAATAGTTGTTTTTTTTACTTCCTAGCTCTAAACCCGCCAGGAACCTTTTAGATTCACGTGGATACTCTTTGTGGCTGTTTTCTGTAGAGGAGCGCTCAGGATCCAACTTTTCAGGGTTTGGAAAGAATTTGGGGTCACGGTGGAAACCAAACACTGGTATTTGAAGACCTGTACCTTTGGAAATCCCCAAAAACAAAGTTTTGTTACTACTTTGTAGTTTCTGCTAACATTGTAAATTTTAAATACCTACTGATACATTTTTACCTGGGCTTTTTTTTATATCTGTGATGTCTGGAATAGTATTGGTTTGTTTTTAAAAGCTTTTTTTTATTAACCTTATCTTAAAAAAAAAAAACCGGCCAAGTGCGTGTAAGGGTTCCGTACACATATTTATAAAAACCACCATATATAATCTCTGCCGTCCTATCACTAATAAGCCGTTAACCCTCAGGCCTAACGGCCTACAATTTTTTATTAATTATTTATTATTATTTACAATTTTACTTAACAGTAACAGAATTTGTGACGATTCCATCACTTGAAAGCGTCTAACCCACATTTCTTCGCTAAATGTACGTCAAAATACCTTAACTGCCGGATCTGTCGATTATTTTCTGGTCTTTTACTTAACTACAAATACGTTATCTGATTTTTCTTGACTATAAAGACGCTAAGGGACTATAACTACTTTGTAATTCAGTATTTTCTTATGCACAAGTTTTGAAAAGCTAGATTAGATGCAGTTATCCGCCTGTAACGGCGTTTTAGTTAGGTAATTAATACTTTGGTTGTAAATTATGCTCAGCTACAAAGCAGCTAAACAGCATTACTTAGCTAAAAGGCAGTTTTCCGACTCTTGTGTTCTGTATTCTATGTCTTATTCCAGATCATGTTCTACCAATGTACCGAATTTCTATGAAATCCGATCAGACGTTGAGGTGTGATGGATGAATAAACATCCTAAATCATCAATATCAACCTCTAAGAATTTCAAATACATTCTAGCATACCTACTGATGGTGAATTGATGATGATGCCGGTCCAGCCGATTTCGGCCACAGCGGCTTTGTTCGACGTTTTTGTAGGTGTTTTGGTGTGATGCTCTTTCATGTGCTCTCAAGTTATTAGCATATCTAACTTTGGGCGAAAAACTATGAGTTCAAAGCGGACATGTCAGAATTTCATTGAAGCCATTGTAAGTTATAGCTGTTGGTGGTCTAGCTTTACAGTCATCACGTTTTATGTAACTTGCCGCTGCTCATGACGTCGAAATTAAGGCCCATTTCGTACCCACATTTTTTTGTAAGTATCTATTTTTAACTTTGAAAGTGAGCTGGACGAAGAAAGTCATACATAGCGAAATCTTAAGACGAAAAGAGACCCCCAGTCATGCAGACCGTTAATCGAACAAGGGTTTCTAACCTCGGACAAGCTTTTCGACACCAGAAGTGGGAAAACTAGTAAAGAATCGTAATGTCGATCGGAGAAAAAAGTTTTGACTTAGAAACATTTTCGAATGGACCGGAATCAGAAGCTGCTGCTGAGCTGTTCCACCTCGCACACGAGAAGCAGAAATAAATGGCTAACCTTCAGTAATTGGAAGAAGAATTCTAAACAGGATTGAAGCTTAAAGGTACGATGAGAGACATCGTGAATTTTTGAAACGTACCCAAACTTAGCTGGCGTCTCCTCAACCAGGCCTTTATGCCAAGGACTTTGGCTCGCTTTCAGAGTTGCGCTCTTGCAAACTCTTGTAAGTGTCCGCCAGAAAGCACAGTTCATTAGCGTACTTAGATAATCTTTGTATTGCCGGTATAAGAGCGGGTTTTTCGTGTGGCTAATACCAGTAAGGAAACGAATTTAAAGGCCTTCTGAAGTACGTTTTAAAGTTTCCTGAATGACTACAGCAAAGAGTGTAAACACAAGTAGGTACCTCCTTGCATATATATAGTTTGCATCTTAAGACAAGAAATCGTCTTCCATGAGTAGTTTTATCATTACCAAGTTTTCAGAACATTCTTGTTTTATCAACAGCTTCTCGGGAAATACTATCAAAAGATTTTTCAAGATCGACAAAACAGAGGTACCAACAGAAGTCGACTTTGTCCTTTTCTTTACACTTGAAGCTGGCGAATAGAGAATATAGCTTCAAAAGTTCCGCTTCCAAGACGAAAACCAAAGTGGGTCGGGTCTCTGGAAGGATTGATTCTGAATAGGGCGGTTGAGATGGATTTTCGCTCAATTCCACGACTAGAGTAACACTCTGATCGGTCGCGTTTGTTTTTAGTTTATAATGCGCTTATTGGAGGTACTTTTAAAGTATCCGGCGCTCCACATGGCTAACCATGGCTCTTCGTTCCACATGGCCACGAAGAGATTCCTGATGACTTCATTAAAGCTCTCACCTTCGTACTTATGTAGTTCATTTGGGATGTCATCTATACTAACCAATTTTTTTATAAGTTTCATCTTTGTCTTCTTTCAAAGTACTTTTGTCTAGCCCAGTGGCTGTGGTAGTGGCAGCGTGGGCATAAAAATAACGTAATACAATATTTATTTAAACTAACTTTTCATTTACCTTTAAAATTTTGATTCATATTTCAGATTTTAACAAGAACTTGTCAATAAATCTCACATTTTCCATATTATTGCTAAACTAAAAAGACGTTAACCTACAAACGAAATACTTTTAGCCACCTTTTAGTTAAGTAAGGTTGTTAAGATTTTACAAAACTTCCATATAAAATTGGCATAATGAGCTTCAAAGCAGTTAAAACCCCGTAACCTCTCTTAAGGAAAGTTATTCTTACTTTAATCTGAGCAAAATCCATGGCTTTATAGCAGTTAAGATCACCTAACAACTTTTTTGTTAAGTATTTCTGCAAAAATATTAGCAAATAATAAGAACGTTAAAAAATTAAATTACTTAACTAAAAAGTCGCTAAGGTATAGTTAACGGCCTTTTAGTACGGAAATACGGTGTAATAACTAAATTATATCCTTAACTAAAAAACAAAAAATAATTTTAAAAGTAAGTAATAAGAGTTTCTGGACAGACATAATTCTTAACGACAAGCAGAAAGAAATACCAATCGATGTGTCCAACAATCATTAACCTAAGTGTCATAGTTTTTAGCAACGATTCGCACCTTTTTTGCCATTATCTCAAAAACTACTTTTTGGGCTTAACGGCTTTTTAGTGAAAGGACGGCAGATCTGCAAATGAGTCTCATTTTTAGTACAACTGACGCTTAGCGCCATCTATCGATATTTCTATGTAGTTATCCGAAATTTTCGAGCCAAATTCAATTGGTCGACTATTACTCGTATACTTTTATAGCCCACTTATGTGTGATATTTCCTTTAAACTTCGTTATATAGGTACTACATTTGAATTTCTAACTACAACCGTTTAGTCGGTAAAGGGAGTGGACACTTGACTCTAACGAAAATTGGTTCTTTAAAGCTTGATTTACTTAATCAAAAAATGGTCTCGCGAAACCCCTAATATTTTTGAAATACCTATCCAACGATATCCCACACTATGAGAAGGACGAAAAAAAAGTTATTATCCCCACTTTACATGTAGGGGAGGTACCCTAAATAATGGTTTTTTTTCACAATTTTATTTTACCACTTTTTCGGCGTCATTAACGTGTATACTTAGGCCGAATTACAACTTTCTAGTTGTTAGGGTCTTAACTTGGACTTTAAATTAAAGGCAGTGGACTGTAAAAACTGAGAAGTATATCCAATATTATGTACAGAATTATAAATAAGACGCGCGTGTATCGTCGATTGTTCTCGCTAATGAAGTGCCGCTCGGCTCCTGTCCCCCCGCGCAGCTGCCCGTTCCGTCGCCCGCGCTGCCGCCCGAGGTCTGACGAAGATAGCCGATGGCGCCCGAACATCCTCCCCGGGTTGATGCATTCAAGAGAGAGGAAGTGGGCAGAGGTTGTTGTAGGCCCGCAGCATTGTCCCCTTCTTCGTCTTCAGCTCGACCACGCGTGAAGCTCCGTCACTGCCTGGGAAGACCTTCGTGACTCGTCCCAGTGGCCACACGAGTGGCGGTTGTCCCCGTTCCTTGATAAGGACAAGTGTTCCCACAGTCAGCTGCCCTGTTGAAGACGTCCACTTTCCTTTCTGCTGGAGCAGAGAAACATATTCAATATGAAATCGCTTCCAAAAATGTTGCCGTATGTGCTCTATTCTGTGGTAGCGCTCCAATCGGCTGATGTCAATGTTAGTCACCTGTGGATGTGGAATAGACATGAGTGGTCGTCCAATTAAAAAATGAGAAGGACTTAGGACAGCGAAATCTAGAGGATCAGAGGAAAGTGGGGTAAGTGGACGTGAATTTAATATTGCCTCTATTTGACTCAAGCATGTGGTCATCTCCTCATAAGTGAAGTGTGTTAGCGTGAGAAGCCTTTTCAAATGGTGCTTGGTGGATTTGACAGCAGCTTCAGCAATGCCGATAAAGTGGGGAGAGTAGGGAGGCGCAAAGGTAAATTCGATACCTTGTTGACTGACATCAAATTCAAGGTTTGAATCTTGAAGAAATTTCCCCAATTCATTACACGCACCAACAAAGTTGGTGCCATTATCTGATAAGATGCTTTGGGGCTTGCCACGACGAGACACAAAGCGATTTAAGGCAGCCATGTACGATTCCTTAGTCAGATCTGTAACGAGCTCAATGTGCACAGCTTTAACTGCAAGGCAAACAAAAATACACAAATATGCTTTGACAAGTCTACACCCTCGCCCTTTGCGATCAGATATCATTACTGGCCCAGCATAGTCGACACTGCATTTTAAAAATGGGAACTCCAACTGAGTCCTTGAAGAAGGCAATTGACCCATAATAGGTTGCACAACTTGACACTTATATTTAAAGCATTTAATGCATTTTTTAACTATTGATTTGGACAGATTTCTGCCACCCAGAGTCCAATACATTTGCCGTGTATTTGCCAGTAATAGCTGAGGGCCAGCGTGTAATAAATCAAAATGATACTTATTAAAAATAATTTTAGTGATATGATGTTTGCTACAAAGCCAAATGGGATGCTTAACAGTATACTCGTAAGGAGAGTTGTCAAGTCTGCCTCCTACGCGAATGATACCATCCGTGTCAATAAAAGGACTTAAAGAAATTAATCTATTTTTACGAGGCAATGCTTTACCTGTTTGCAATAAAACACACTCTTTTGGAAACATTTCAATTTGAGCATGACGTATAATAAAATTTAAATAATTTTTGAGCTCCTGATGAGATAGGGAACCTAGAAATTTATCGTGTTTACATTTTAAATTATGAATATATCTTAGTACATAGGCAACTACTCTCTGTAAACGATTAAAATTTGAATATTTATGAATTAGGCAATGAATGAATTCTTGATTATAATGTGTCTGATGATGTGAAATTGAACATGATTGAGGATGAGTAATGAAGTGAGATGACATAACTTCAAGTAAATCCTGTCTCACGTTTTCATTGGGCATTTTTGGCCAGTCTTTTTCGTCCTTAGATAAAAAACTTGGACCTGACCACCACAAGGGACACTCTCTGATAAGGTCAGCCTTCAGCCCGCGAGAAACAAGATCTGCCGGATTATCTTTTGACGGCACGTAGCTCCACGTATACCCAGTAGTGCTCTCTTGTATTTCGTCTACGCGATTGCGAACAAATGGCTTCAATACACTTGGTGACATTGACAGCCAACTCAACACTATTGTCGAATCGCACCAAAACCGACATCTACTGAAAGATAAGGTAAGAGATTTCAGCACATTAGTACACAGTCTTGTTCCCAACAGCGCGCCACATAGCTCCAGTCGGGGAATAGTCGTTGGCTTGATTGGCGCCACCCGACTTTTAGAGACCAACAATTGTACTTTGACTGATCCGTTTTCATCTATCGATCGCACATACACACAAGCACCATACGCTTTTTCAGATGCGTCAGTAAAAACATGAAATTCGTGTTCAATTGAATTGTCACCAGACACCCACCTTGATATTTTTAATTCATTAAGGTGTGGAAGCGTATTTTTAAAGGAAACCCAACGATTATGGATGTCATTAGAAACTGGTTCATCCCAGTCACACTTAGTTATCCATAACATCTGCATTATTATTTTTGCCTCGACAACACAAGGACCTACAAGGCCCAATGGGTCAAAAATCTGACTTATCACAGACAAAATATGTCGTTTGGTTACATGTTTGTTGTTGTCAACACCAATTGAGAATGCTAGTATATCTGATTCGCAAAGCCAATGCAAACCTAATGTTTTCGATGACACGTTCCTATTTGCGGACAAATCCAAACTTTTTGAACTACCTGAAACACCTGTTATTTCAGCTAAAATTTCTTGACTATTAGACTGCCATTTTCGCAGATGAAAGTTTGCTGAAGCTAAAACAGAAATTACCTCCTTGCTCATCGCTATCACCTCTGAAATGGAGTTACCACCACTAAGAAAATCGTCGACGTAGTGATCACAGGCGATTGACAACTTCGCCTGCTCACTAGTGGCAGCTGCCGCCAGGCTAACCAAGCATTTCGTGGCTAAATAAGGAGCAGAGGCCGTACCATACGTAACGGTATTAAGGCTATATGTTTTTAGAGGAAGTTTTGGATCAGTCCGAAAGATTATTTTAAGCAAGGAACGTTGCTCAGGTGTCACCATAATCGCCCTATACATCTTTTCGATGTCTCCAGAAATTACGTATTTATGTTGGCGAAAACGTAACAAGATTGAAAAAAGATCATCCTGGACAGTAGGTCCCACCATCTGGATATCATTTAGCGACAATCCAGATGTGGTTGCAGCTGAGGCATCGAAGACTACCCGGAGTTTCGTGGTGACTCTTGACTCTTTAACGACCCCATGATGCGGAAGGTAATACTCCGAGTTACCATCTGAATGAGGTTTCCTTGGCGAGCGATCTTCTGTCATGTGCCCCAGACTTTCGTATTCCTGCAAGAATTCGATGTACCTCTGCTTGAAGACAGGATCGCGCTGGAACCGACGCTCTAACGACAAAAAACGGCATTTAGCCATTTCATAAGACCCGCCTAATATATTAGGATCCTCTTTCAAAGGCATGGTAACCACAAACCGACCTTTTTCATCACGGGTTGTATGCATTTGGAAACTTTCTTCGCAAGCCCGTTCTTCCTGAGATAAAGAATGTTTAGAAGAAACGGAATCAAGCTCCCAAAATTTACTTAAATTGTTATTAATTTCAATTAAAGAAGC
The DNA here is from genome assembly GCA_963082945.1 of Cerastis leucographa. Taxonomy (NCBI): domain Eukaryota; kingdom Metazoa; phylum Arthropoda; class Insecta; order Lepidoptera; family Noctuidae; genus Cerastis; species Cerastis leucographa. The sequence continues at coordinate 21,378,894 of OY720354.1, forward strand.
GTTACATAAATGTGACTGAATTTTCGTGGATGGATGTAATGGAAGAGCCACGGAGCCTGATACAATCCATCCGAACTTAGTGTCACGTAATATGGGTTGGTTCTTACCTAGGTTAATTGACGCGGAACCTAGGACGTTCCAAAATACTTCGGCACCTACTAGAATGTCAATTACTGACGGAATGTGAAAAGTAGGATCAGCCAACTGTACATTTGAAGGTACAGGAATACTATGCCTGTCTATCAAAGTAGACGGCAATATTTTTGTAATTTGTGGCAACACAAAACAGCTTATACTTGTTTCAGAACCACCATTGCGAGACTGTATAGTTAAGTTACAAGACTGTGTACTGGTTGTGGTCTGATTGTTTATACCTGTGATCGTGGAGCTCGTGCTTCGTCTAGACAACCCCAACTGATCAAACAGCGTCTGAGTAATAAAATTGGCTGTGCTACCGTTATCGAGCAGGATCCGGGCATCAAATGATAAATGATAAATGATAAATGATGTTTATTTTGCAAGTAGGTTTTTACAAACACTTTTACACGTCATTTTTTTTAAGCTAGATGGGGCCGGTGTTTCGTACCTGACTACTCTGAGAAGAAACAGCCGAAACAAACTCAGAGGTTCCCTGTTAACTTGTTACTCTTTTAAAGTCCAGACATTGCTCAATTTACATGAGGACTATGCAGATTAGTATCTGAAATGGTCTTTTGAAGAAAGAACCACACAGATTTGAGTGGACCTGTCCAGTCAGTGCAAGCATTTGTCAGTTATCGTGTAGCTCGACTTATAACTTAAGGAGCTCAACGAAACGACGAACAATACCAAAGAAAGGACATTTGGGTAGGTCGCTTAAAGTACTCAAACTGCCAGTTATAGTGTATAGTGTGTGTATAGTGGTGGGAGAAAAATAATGTGACCTGCATGGTCCTCACATTCACAATAATTAAATGTAATTAATAATAATTTACGAAATTAATTTTACAAATCATGAATATCAATAAATGTCACAATAATAATAAAAAAGTAAATATGCATGTCAAATCAGTAAATGTCACATAAAAATAATAAAATATAAAGTAAAAAAAATAATAATAATAATAAAATACTGAAATAAGTATTCATGTCACATCGGTAAATGTCACTTAAAATAATAAAATAAAAACTGTAAAAAAATAAGGTAAAAATAAAAAATAAAAAAATGTCACAGTATATAAAATAAGGAATTAACAATGAACAAGCAAAGTCCGAAATTTCGACATTCACAGAGCAAATTTCATTGGAGCAGTTTAATCCCAAGCCTTTTTATCTTCGAGATAGTGATTAACATGATAGTAGGCTTTCAGGCATAGCTTCCGTTTTATAAACGATTTGAATTTATTTAGGCTTAGTGCTTGAATATGGCTCGGAAGCTTATTATAAAAACGTATACATTGGCATCTGAACGTTCCCCCTACTTTTTTGAGCCTCGTTGCAGGAACAACAAATTTGTGTTTGTTCCTCGTATTTACGTTGTGGATATCACTGTATTTTTTAAACAAATTAATATTTTTATGTGCGTACAAGAGGTTTTCATATATAAACTGAGAGGGCACAGTAAGAATATCAATCTCTTTAAATTTTTCTCTGAGGGAGTATCTGGGACTTAATTTACAAATTGAACGAATTGCCCTTTTTTGCAAAACAAATATTGTCTGAATATCGGCGGCATTGCCCCACAAGAGAATACCGTACGACATCACGCTATGGAAATAACTAAAGTAAACTAAACGGGCTGTCTCTAAATCAGTTAAACCACGAATTTTCCTAACGGCGTATGCTGCAGAGCTAAGTTAACCTTCTGTCCTTGCTTGTTCACCACCCTCACCAACGCTGTGGACAGTAAAACATGGGAAGCGGTAGAAACTTTTAAAGAAATATCAGTAGACAATGCGAAATTTTTTGGAGGGCAAGTATTCGAAATAGTACTTCCAGCTACGTCAGTAGGTAAGGCAACGCTACTTGGCATGGGATCTTGAAAGTTAGACGATTTGGAATCATCAACATGTAGAAGCGTGTTGTGTCTACCTTTACAATATTTGCATCCCGCTAATCTACATCGTTTAGTTAAATGGCCAGAACGCAAACAATTAAAGCAAACTTTAAATTCTTTCGCTTTTGCTATACGAGTTTCAACCGGTAATGCACGAAATTCTTCACAAGTATACAAAAGATGAGCCTTTGTACATAAGAAACATTTTATTTTATTTGTTGACCTTTGATTTTTATTTGCAGTCTGATCAGTTGCTACAACCAACGATTCAGTTTTATTTTGTACTGTATTACAAATATTGTGTGAATTTGACTTTTTATTGTGTTCTAAAGTTTCTAATAGATCAGCCTTTTTACCAATAAATGAACAAAATTGTGTCAGTGTGGGTGCCTTTGGTAAAGTGTTCCGATATTCCTCCCAATTTCTACTGGTTACGGAATCTAATTTAGCGGACATCATGTGCACAGTCAACGTATCCCAGTACTCCGTGGGCTCTTTCAATGTTTTTAGACCTCTAATATTTTTATTTATGACGTCAACTAAACGTCGCAAAAGTGTGCAAGACTCCCTCGGTATGTGCTCAACATTGAACAATGCCTGCACATGATTATCAACTAAAAGTCTACTGTTATCATAGCGGTTACATAGCAACTTCCACGCCATATCGTAATGCTCACTCTTAAAATCAATATTTTTAATGACTTCCACTGCATCACCCTTAAGCGATGCACGAAGGTATTGGAATTTGCTAATTTCATCTATGCAACTACTGTTATGGATTAGTGACAAAAAGGTATCCCTATACTCAAGCCAGTACTGATAATCACCATCGAAACTAGGCAAATTAATCTTGGGTAAGCGTATAAAGTTACGTTGGAACGATTCACCTGATTGTTTGCCTGCCGAGCCCGCTACAGACCCATTCTCACCGACACCAGCGGCGGCGCCAGCCATCAGACTACGCGCCTGCGCTGCCAGTGCATGGTACTGTTCCTCAAACTTGGCTCGCTCTGCATATGCCTCGTCGGGCTTGTCCGACTGCACCTCAATTTGCATCTGTAATTCGTCAAATTCCTCGTATATAGCATCAAATTTACTTAAGCGTCCCTCTAACTCGAAACGCTGTAAATCGGAAATAGCCTCACAACTAAGCAACACAGTAATATAATTGCTAAAGTTCGTAACCTTCGCTTTCATAGCACTACGTCTCCTAATTAGTGATTCTTCAGCCATAATGAGCAAAGTTTAACGATATGTAGGAATTAAAACTCAGCGAAGCGATAAACAATTAGCAAAGAATAATTTTTTAAACAAAGAAAAAAATACGTTAAGTATGAATAGACGCTTGACCTTGACAGAGTGAATCAACGGACACTCGACACGTGACAGGCAGCTGACGCGACCGTTACAAATTCTAACGGTTAACAGCAAGCGATAGGTAAGCAATGCGTGAATGCAACAGAAACTGTACGTGTGAATGCAATAGAAGAGTGAAACATAAAAAGGCGATGGCAGTAACACTAACGAGGCGAAAAAAAATAACAAGAAACAAATAACTCACTTAAGAAATTGACACGGTAATCGTTAATTACGTTTGGAAAGGAAATAGAAGGGAAATAATTGGAACAAACTCACAAATATCCTTATCCTTATCCACAAGATGAACTTATTTGACTCCCACGAAGCGGTGACTCGGCGTAATTCGACCAGAGCAGTCGTTCTTGTACCACCGTCGTATCCAAAGACTTCAGGAAGATGATCGAAGTTCTATTATTCTTCTGATTGACCGTTGACTTCAAAATTTGTCGTTGAACCGACGATGTAACGGCGAAGTTCTTCAACTGTACGGCCAGTCGTCGACCGTTTTATATACTTTAAAACGCGACGTAAAAGAGGCTTGAAGGACCAAAATGTTAGGGTCTTAACTTGGACTTTAAATTAAAGGCAGTGGACTGTAAAAACTGAGAAGTATATCCAATATTATGTACAGAATTAGAAATAAGACGCGCGTGTATCGTCGATTGTTCTCGCTAATGAAGTGCCGCTCGGCTCCTGTCCCCCCGCGCAGCTGCCCGTTCCGTCGCCCGCGCTGCCGCCCGAGGTCTGACGAAGATAGCCGACGGCGCCCGAACACTAGTACTAATAGTTTTTGAGCTAAACCGCGGACAGACAGACAGACGGACATACCGAAACAATAAGGGTTCCTTGTTGACTAAGGAAACCTAAAAAACTAAGTCCATAAGATTTTCTCTAGCAAATGTCAAATGTCGTGATTGTGGCATAGTATTGAGACAGAAAACTACTAACTAGGTACTACGATAAAATTGTTTTCTTGGGGATCACGCTCGACTCAAGGCTACAATGGGGTCCTCATTTAACATCTCTTGCAGGACGTCTGAGTTCAGCAGCTTGTGCTGTCAGAAAAATCCGTCAATTTACTGATGTAGATACCACGAGGCTAGTGTATTTTAGTTATTTTCATAATATAATGTCGTACGGTACTTTGCTATGGGGACGAGCAGAAGACATCTAGTCGATATTTATCCTACAGAAAAGAGCTATCAGAGCCTTATATAATCTACTTAGGCACGATTCTCTAAGAGAACATGACTCATGACGGTACCTTGTCAATACATCTATGAATCTTCATACACGATCGGGTACCAAAACAATTTGTATTCGACAAAAAATACAAGATCCAGCTCCACGAGGACCACCGCTGCGAGGGGTTAAACCCTGCAGAGTTACGGATCTTCACGGACGGATCTAAAACAGGTACGGGTACTGGGGCCGGAGTATTCTCAGAGGATCTCAACATCCATATAGCCGTACCACTGGGGGTCCACAACACGGTATTTCAGGCGGAATGCATGGGCATTTCCCTGGCCGCATCAGCCATCTTAGCCAGGAGGGCTAAGGACCACTCTATCCGCATACTTTCAGACAGCAGGGCTGTACTGTTAGCACTAGACAACCACACGGTCACCTCCGGGTTAATTTACGAGTGTCACCAGCGCCTAAACCAGGTCGGTAATCACAATAACATAACCATACAATGGATTAAGGGCCACAGCGATTCCCGGGGCAACGATGCAGCGGACGAACTCGCTAGAAGGGGTTCCAGTATGGCAGCAGTAGGACCAGAACCTATCGTGCCACTCCCCTTCGGATATCTACGGACTCTGGTAAGGAAACGCACCAGTGATCAACACCACAAACTGTGGCTAGACCATGGTGAGTGTAGGCAGGCCAAGGAGGCACTTCCTACTATAGATGGCCGCCTCACCAAACGGATGCTTCGGCTGACCAAATTACAGCTCCGCATAGTCACAGCCGCCATCACTGGTCACGGCTCTTTTAATAAACACCTCTTTGTCCTAGGTGTCACAGATAGTCCACTGTGCAGAGCCTGCTTGGAGGAGGACGAGACAGCAGCCCACGTGCTTCTACACTGCCCAGAGGTTGCAACATACAGGGCAAAGTACCTAGGTAACCCAGGTACTCTCCGCGAGATCGTCAGCAACACCAAGGGGCTGCTGGCCTTTCTCGGGGAGCTGGGGTGGTTGGAGTAATGTTCCCACCCGTACGCAAAATACGCGCTTTAGACGTGGAGTTGCGGAAACCAGCCCGCTATACAATACAATACAATACAATCTTCATACACGTTAGGGAAAAATCTTCATTTATTTAGTAAAAGAGGTGACTGGCGCCACTATAATGCTAGAAACAGGGACCAACTAGTTCAGCCAGGTGTCAGGCTAGCTAAAATGTTACAATGAAATACCTCTCCCCATTCTACAACTGAATGAGTCGAAATTTAAATCTTGCATAAAACGCACACTATTTAGGCAAGTATATTATAAGTTTGGGGATTAAATTAATGATAACAATGCTTGACTCAATGCTGGTGCTGCTCCACAACCATAAGGGCAACCAAATTATCAGATGAAATTAATGTGAAAGCTGCAGATTGTAAAAATATATTTGCATTGTGTAGATTCAATCTCTTAGTATTATTTTTATTTATTTATTTAATTAAACTTCACGTACATAGGTGGTACTAGGCGGACTTAATGCCACAAGGCATTCTCTACCAGTCAACCTTTGGGTCAAATAGGACAGCATTGTGGTAGAGTACAAAAAAAAAATAAGAAAAATACCATTTAGCTAACATAAACTGATATACATAAATAGGTACTTAATACTTGGTAATTATATGTGTAATTGCATAGCAGATATGTAAGTGAGTGACTGTAAAGCCGATATTTACTAAGTACCTACATCTATCATCGACGACGCGAATTTAACCTGGCGGTTGAGTGAATGTCATGCTGATGGTGGAGGGTGTGTCTGGTTATTTTGTTCCCTTCAATATGGTTGAGTTGAATGATGGCTGATACATGCATCATGTTCGTGAACGGGCGCTGTCAGTTGTGACTGGTCTCTTAGCTGCCACGGTTTATTTTATATATCTACTTTATTTTTAAATTATTGAAATATTATTTTACTCTGGGCGCTATTAACTTGCACGTATTTCTACATCGTTCTCACATATTTGTAATTCTCAACATGAATGAAGTAACCAAGATTTTGTAACAATATTTTGATTTAAAACAATGTCCGTGAAGTTTCTTGCCCATTCTTCTCCATAGAGATCTACGCTTTGGAATAGGCAACTATTTACAGTACTTCCACAAGTTACTATGCCTTGTGACTGAGACTGTAGCTTCGCGTTATTTTTTTTGGATTTTGACTTTCGAAAGTGCCTGCAATGATCTAATTGAAATAAATGGTTTGAGTTTGACTACTCATAGTTCTTATCTTACTACTATATAAATGTGAAAGTTTGGATGGATGTTTGTTGCTCGATCACGCCAGAACGGAAAAACGAATCTCGATGAAATTTGTCAAAAAGATAGATTAAAGGGAATAGCACGTAGGCTACATATTTTTGCACTAATAACTTAGGGTGATGAGCAATATTGCATTATTCCTTTTAAAAGAGAAAAGAAAGAGTGTGTGAATCTCGATGCTGCCGCATAGGTAGTCACTTCAACTGCTTCCGAAATTCCGACACATGTTCGTACTTTCGAAGCTTGAAAATAAAGCGAATGCACAAATTCTGCAGAAGTTCGAGCTTATTAAGAAGTTCTTCAGTTGCATCAAGGAAACAGACATCAGCGTATTCAAGAAGAGGAAGAAGAAGAGATTGAGCAAGAGTAATTTTAGTTCGTTTTATCTTGTGAATATAATACTTTCTCCTTTTCCGAGACGGTATAACCGTTTAACGAGTAGATGTTTGGAGTAGGGTTTTGAATAAACAGATTTGGTAATAAGAAATAATTATAAATTAAATGAACATATTATGGTAATTATATTAATCAATAATAACATTATAACATAAGATTAGTTTGTAACAATTATATAAACCCCCTACTTCCTAGCTCTGAACCTGAGCCAATGACCTCCTTCTAATATGAGGCTCAAATTCTTCTTATCAAGCTTGGCTGGGATGGTGGTCCTTTCACAAGGAGAGAGGACCATGTCCAGCAAAATCTGATACGTCATCAGCTTTATCTCGCAGAGAGCAAATCTTGACCCTAAAAAAAAGATCAAGGTTAGGAAGGATATAGTAAAAATATATCTTAGGGACGTTATGACTTTGGATCTCAACCAGCACAAATAATTTTATTTCTTTTTGTCTTATTCCGCTTCCATCTATCACCATTTATGAATGGCATAGATGTCATTATTTGAGTTATAATGAATATAATAAACATTTGACTCACCAATACAGTTTCTAGATCCAACACCGAAGGGCATGTAGGCGGACATTTGGATTTTGTGTCTGTTTTCTTCAGAGAAGCGCTCAGGATCGAACTTTTCAGGGTTCGGGAAGAACTGGGGGTCACGGTGAAAACCAAAAACTGGTATTGAGATACTCATACCTTTGCGGATCTGCCAAATCAAAGATAAGTATTACTATTTAATAGTTTCTCGTTATGTTACAACACTTTTCACTGTAAAGCGTCCATGTTAATTTCATAATCGAAAAAAATATATTAACTTACAATGAAATCTTTTTCAGCCTTCTGGTTGGGTTTTCCCAGATTGTAATCTTTAATACACAACCTGTCCAGAGCAGCAACAGGCGGCCACAGACGTAAAACCTCTGTAAAACGAAAAACAATGCTATAAAAAATAGCTAGCTTGCAGGATAGAAAGTAAAGTAACTAAAGTACACTAAACGGACTGTCTCTATGTTATGATGATGAGGCAAGGCAAATCATTAATTTTTATTAATGATTTGCCCATATGAAGAAAAAAATGTAACCCTGAGGGACTCTCATTTCCTGAGGGACCTCTGAGGTGTTACCGGTGCTTTGTGGGGCACCACGTGAGTTGTCGATGCACCTCGGAGGTGGACCGCAGCGGAGACTGCTTCCGATGCGGTCAGCCCGGTCATATGGCCGCGGCTTGCTCCGCCACGCCGCACTGCACTGCATGTGCGGCAGCGGGCAAACCGGCCGATCACCGGGCAGGGGGCAGGGCCTGCGCACCACCCACCAAGACCAGGCACAAGGGAAGGCCTTCAGCCACCGCCTCCACCGTCGCCACTGCCACCGCCGCAGCCGCCACCACTGTTGCGCCCACCGCTGCCGTCAGCACCGCCGCCGCAACAACTGCTGCGGGGCCCTCACAGGGGGCCCGGGAGGGGGCTGAAACGGAGTGCTAATAATGGCCCCATTACGCCTCCTCCAGGCGAACATCAACCACTGCCGCTGTGCTCAGGATCTGTTGCTCCAGAGCATGGCGGAGTGGTTGATTAACGTCGCCGTGGTCGCTGAGCCGTACTTTGTCCCGCCCAGGGAAGACTGGGTGGAGGACCTGAGCGGCTCAGTGGCCATAATTTCGTCGGCCGCCGCCGGTACCCCGACCCTTGAGAGTGTCAGGAAGGGTCAGGGTTGCGTAGCAGCACGGTTCGGGGAGATCGTCGTAGCGGGAGTCTACTTCTCCCCGAGCCGAACTCTCGCCGAGTTCCACAACTCCCTCATGAAGTTGAGTGTCGTCATCCGAAGCTATTCTCTCCCTGTGCTTGTGCTCGGGGACTTCAATGCCAAAAACTTGGCTTGGGGTTCTCGTAGCACAGATGTGCGGGGTAGGATGGTGGAGGACTGGGCTCTGGAGGTGGGCCTGGTCGTCCTAAATCGGGGTTCTGTCCCCACGTGTGTGCGGATGCGGGGCGAGTCGGTGGTGGACATCTCGTTCGCTAGCCCCGCTCTGTCACCGCGTGTCGTTGACTGGCGCGTTATGGAGGGGGTGGAGACCTATTCCGACCACCGGTACATCCGGTTCGATGTCTCCGCCCAGGACTCAAGCGCGCCGGTCTCACAGGCCCCGAGTGGTCCGCGTTGGGCGCTGAAGCAGCTGGACCGGGAGCTCCTCCTGGAAGCCTCGATAGTGCAGGCCTGGGTGACATCACCGAACAGGCCTGCCGGCATCAACAACGAGGCAGGGTGGTTCCAGGAGGCCATGTCCGACATATGCGACGTGGCAATGCCCCGAGTTCGGCCAGGACGCGCCCGGCGTCAGGTGTACTGGTGGTCGCAAGAGCTGAGTCTCTGCGCGAGGCGTGCGTCGCCGCGCGGCACCTGTACGCCAGGCATCGCAGGCTCCGCATCCGCCCTACGGATGCGGCAGCCATTGAGGCAGAGCTGTACGAGGGATACAGAGCAGCGAAGACCGCCCTCCAAGAGGCTGTCCAGCGGGCCAGGGACCTGGGCCGCGAGGAGATGCTGGGGACTCTCGACAGAGATCCGTGGGGGCGCCCTTACAAGATGGTGCGCGACAAACTCCGCACCTGGGCCCCCCCGCTGACGCAGAGTCTCCGCCCTCAGCTCGTGGAGGACGTGGTGAGCGCTCTGTTCCACTGATTAGCAAAAGCCATTTTGAATTCCTCTCGAGATTCAAACTTGATCGAAAACTGTTGTTTGAGTTATTATGACCTAACGAGATTTAAATATTAATATTGTATGTATTTTGAAAGTGGCCATAGATAATCGTATATTACAATTATTTATTATTGGTTGGCCAACAGTCGATTCACATTTAAAGTTAAAGCTCGCGAACACTTACTTAAGAAACTGGCAAATTCATCTCATAATTAAATTGTGGTTAGTTTGTCTCTCTCTCTTTACTTATTATATATATAATATATGTATTTATGTATGTATCATTATATTTTATTTGTAAATGTTTTCTAACCATTTGTTATGCTGCACCTATTTTTTTTTTCTCTCTGCATCACCCTAAGGTAGACTGGTAGAAAATGCCTAAGGCATTAAGTCCGCCTTTGTACAGTGTTTTATACTTGTTCATAAAGTTTAAATAAATTAGCTTTACTCATATTATTTAGCGAGTGTTCGTTCATTACTTTATCTCAATAAGTACGAAAATCTTAACCAAAAAATACATACCTCTGGTAACTTTTTTCTGTCCAACAGAAAATTCTTCAACTGTCGCGAACCCAGCAGCTTCATCATTAGACTTGCTGTCTTCATGAGTCAGTTTACCTGGAGTAACATTTATATTTTGTTGTATCTTTATTTCTATTACTACTTTTTTGTTTATTACATTAATATATATTGAACTCCAATTACCTTTCTTAGCTTGCATGAGCAAGTGAATCATATCAGGTCTTATGATATTCCTCATTTCGCGGTTAGCCATCATTTCTAGAACTAATTTTTTGAAGAAATTCGACGCCTCCTCCTTAAGAAATTCCATCTTCAAAAGCTGTAATATTAGAAAAATAATATTTTATTAATCCTACATAATAGATTTATTGTCATCTCGTCCACCGAACCGTTGCTACTGCGACATTGACTTTGAAACTCATCACGATGTTGTGATACCAAACCTAAAAATAAAACTTTGAGAACTTACCTTAGCTATTTTTGGCGCATTAGAAATACGATCATCTGTAGCAGTTCACGGAACTTGAAGTCGGTTGCCAACTTGCCCATGGTGTAGAACTCATTATCCACGTCGTTATGAGAGTACACCTTCAGACCGAAAGCACAAGAGGCGATCACGTCGTTGGTGTAACGAGTCGTTAGGTCCTTGCATTCTATGTCTATAGAACCGGCTAAAATCAAATTTAGAGTTATTGGAGTATTGTGTTAGTGCCAAAATCTGAAAGCTGGAAAGAACCCATCGAGCAATAAAGGTTATTAAGAATTTCAAAAAGCTTACATTCGGATTCCTTGATCTTTCTTTGAAGCGCACTCATCATCTGGTCACCCACCTCCACCATGAACGGCACCATCAGACGCATCTTGGAACTGGTGAACGCTGGACTCAATGTGGAACGCATGTCTTTCCACTCTTGACCTGTGAGAATTCATAATGTGATTTATTTTCAATTACTTTAGAACATATCTATTGAAACCATCCTTCATATATATATCCTGCGGTAGTTGCTATAAACTGTTTGCCTCAGTTTTGTTGTTCTGGCGCATTTATTAATTCAGTTCAACGCATGGCCAATAATTAGTCTCTCAAATAGCTATAGAAAGGTCATCATCAGCAGAAATTTAGAAACCCGAAGAATGATGATGAAAAAGTGTTGCACTGGTGACCGAGAACTAGTCAAAGGAGGCAGGGAACCTGCCTGGACCGCATACTGGCGACGACACACGGTATTTCGTGAATATCGGTCGGACAAGATAGAGAGAAATGCGGTCAAGTAATAGTATCTTTGCATATTTTATCAAATGCTAAATAATAGTGGAAGTTATCAAAGATTAATCGTGAAAAAATCTATTATTCTTACCATTTAAAGAAATCAGGTTTTTGGAGAATAACGAGTCACCGGTGCCCAAAATAGGTTGGTGATCGAGGAAGTGCTCGAAGTCTTTTACAGTGATCTTCTTCACCAGCTCAAGGTCGCGGACTAATACCAACTCCCGCAAAAATTCAAATTTTCCCACGAATCTGATGAACAAAACATTTTTAATAACACTGGTGGATTATATATAAATGGCTACCGACATGATTGCTGAGGCATAAAATAGGAATTTAAAGTGATTGATTAAACTAAGTAACCATAACTCCTTACCTTTCTTCAGGGAAACTGTTGTACGTCCGCAAGACGTCTTCGGCGATGTGGTCCTTTCGTAACATAATTCTGGCCTGGTTGCCCAAAATGGGGACAGGCCTGAAGTGCTTGACGCCATAACGACTGAACCTGGAGTAGATTTGCCGGAAATATATGACCAGCACGGTGATCAGCACACCCACCCAGATGAGGAGTAGTATCATGATCTGAAACAACAAAAATCCAAGTGTAAGAAGATTCAGGTTTTGTTAGACAAACGCAGTTTATAAAGATGTTTCTTATTCAAAAACATGGGAATAAACGGTATAATTTCCCTACAAACTCAAAAAAATACATTTTTATAGTAGATTTCTGGAAGAGTGGATCCGAATGATTTAATCGGGTGTGTAATAATATATATGCCATAATAACAGATAATATATTATCACTTGAAATAACGTTCACATGATATAATTTTCATATGCTATAAAAACATATAAACTATTTTCATGTGATCTAATATTTCATTTCATATAAACTTCTTTTGCTCTAATAACACTTAGTATAACGTTCAGTTGACCTAATTTTCATTTGACCTAATTTTCATATTTACTTATTTTCTGCCCAAATTCTGTAGTGGAAAAGTAAATATTAGAAAACATCATACTGTTATAACCTCATCTAACCCAAATGATTCACCAACAATAGAATGGATCTGGCGCTAATGGTCATGGTTCTGACCTAACCTAATCCAGATGGTTCACCCACAATAGGGGGGATCTGGCACTCGGCGGCCGCTGCCGCGGCACGCTCGCTACGCTCGCTCGCCTTCGTGCGCTAATGGTCATGGTTCTAACCTAACCTAACCCACATGATTCACCAACTATATAGCGGCTCTAACGCAGGAATATATGAGGAATAATATACTAACTAAATATTATACTACCTGAATATTAGTTCAAATGTGCATTATAGAAAATGTTTATTAAACCATATAAAATTAGGTAAACTGAAATTATATCAATAATTCATTATATCATTTCATCGTTATACTAAAGAAAAATTATATTAAATGAAATTAGGTCATGTGATCGTTAGAACTTTTGTTATTATGTCAAATGGTACGCACCCGATTTAATCATACTATTTATAAAAAAATAAAAATCTAAGTTACTCATTTAATTGCCTAATTTGTTGCATTTTAACCCTTCTATGACGTCCTGCTAGGAATACGAAGAGTTACCAGTAACCCTTTAGATGAAGAAATAAAGATGACGATGGCATAACTTACTATTTCTCGCAGTGTAGTTTTAATACAATGTATAACACGTTGTAGAATAGTAGCAAACAAAATATTGTGTTAATAAAACAACGAGTTTCAAGCGTTTTGCCCGGAGCGCGTGTCAAGTTGCTGTGAGCGTTCCTAGACAGGGCTTGAGTTAATATATTATTGTCATCGTTGCCTTGTCATCGTTACGAGCCTATTTTTGCTTTTAAATATTTATAAACAAGTATTTATTAAATAATCGTACTAACTGATAACATTGATAATAGCAACACGCAGCAGAGCCCGGATCTTGTTAATGACATGTTTTCTCTGACGTAATCTGCTGACAGTGATTTGATTGATTCATGATATTGTTTGCTTTTATTTATGTTTTTTTTGCCCCTGAAAATAAGTGATGTAATATAAAATTATGAACTCTAAGCTCTATTGAGCTTTTATTTGAAAATAGGAGTGATCCCCTTGTTTAACAACATCATATTGATTTATTACAATTACTTCAACCAACTGTATTGAGCATTATGATGACTTGAAAACAGAAGCAACCTTTATGTATAATTTAATCTAGTGGATTTAATTCAAGACAAAGAACAGATGCAATATTGTTTTGTTTTTTATTTGAAATGGCTTTGTTCTTGACTCTAATCTAGGTCAGAGATGACAGAGACAAAGTCGACGATGGTAAGAGCTTACCCAGAAGAAGCCTGTTCACTCTAACTTTGAAGAGATTAGGGTTGTAAGCGTTCGGGAACACAAACGCAGGCATAGAGTTCCACTCCTTTGCTGTGCCTATTTTGAAAGACCTTTGAATACACGTAGTCACACTTCTTCGTCGCACACGTAGTTCGATTTGGAATAATGGGCATGCGGTGAATTTAAACGCGCTCTTCTTTAGCAGCTCCTGTAATAATGATGGCTTTAAATAATGATGGGAGTGTCAGACTTGACTGACTAAAACCCACCCATGTTCCTTCTTAGCCCTTTGTCTTCCAGGGCTGCGGTATCTCTTTCGAACAACCCGCAGCCCTAACTGTATTACCTACTGTGTATTAATGTATTACTGTCCAGCTCTGTGATACAAAGTCATGGTGCCGTTGCACAGTCTGGGTGCATCAAGGTTTCGCATCAGCAGAACTAAAACGCCAACTTTAAGCTCCAGCTTATGGAAACGGCACGCCTGTTACCTCCAAGGAGTTGAGAACTTCAACGCGGCATATAGTACTACCGTCATAAGCCATCATAATGTCTATTGATGTGTAATTGTGTATATTTATCGCTATCGCTGTCTATTTCCATTTTTTTTACTTTTAATTTTGCTAAGTAAGAAGTATCAAAGTTTTACAATGGTACAAAAAGCGCGCCATTTGTTTTTTTTTTCACAAAGTCGGTTTTATTCAGCCGATTTTTATTTTCAGCCAGTATCTTTCTGATCTAATGATCTTTCTCATACACTTTATATTTAACTTAATGGGAGACATTAAATCTCTGTGGTAAATTTAATTCTTAATAAAAATAAAAAATAAAACATTGCAGTCATGAAACCTGTGCAATAATGAGATTTTATATAACATTTCTGCACTGTTTTGGTTTTAAGCAAAAAATACATCTTTTGTGATCGGTCTAATAGTTATTAACGATAACATTACTACGTAGTTGAAGGAAAACGTTTTTTCTTTCTTTTCTTTATTCGCTTGCAAGTTTCAGCGGCAAATTTGAAAACGGAATGTGCAGTCCGGTAAGCAAAGATATTCATATTGCGGTCCTTGCGAAATTGGGCCAGCTGAAGATTCGGCACAAATACAATGTCAATGCTGCCAACACAGTTGGTGCAGTGGCTATGCGATTGATTGCTGCGCTGCGTATCGCGGGTTCTATTCTATTCGGCACGGAAGAAATTTACAATGTCGTGGTTTTTGTCCAAAAATTGTAATTCTGTTTTCATTACAAACTTAATAGAGATGTTTTTTCGGTGAACCCTGATGTCCAGGAGCGACTGGCACAGGAGATCAAGGAAACTGACGCTAAGAATGGCGGCAAGTTTGACTTCAACTCCATTCAGAATATGCCATACATGGATATGGTTGTATCCGGTAAGATATGAAATACGGTTTTCTTGTCTAAACTAATAATATTATAAAGAGGAAAGATTTGATTGTGTGTTTGTTATGATTTAACTCAAAAACTACTCGGCCGATTTTAAAAATTCTTTCACCATTAGAAAACTACATCTTTACCGAGTAACATAGGTTTTAATTATTAAGTCACAATTTTCGCGGATAAAATCATGGGCGAAGTGCTAGTGTAGAATTAGTACAGATTTTTTTAGGAAAGTTAAAATACATACACATCTAGACCTACATGGGCATTCGAGAAAAGGTGCACGGTTTGGGTTGGTCGTTTCATGCAAACAATATTATTAAAATGGGTCGTTCAACTACTGCCCGTGTTGATCTTTTAGGGCATATTTGTAAGGTATAGGAAGATAAAAAAAGACCAACCCGCACTGGGCCCGCGTGGTGGATTACAGCCCACTCCCTCTCATAGAGAGGAGGCCTGTGTCCCAGCAGTGGGAACATTATAGGCTAACGATGATGATGATAGGAATATAAATGCGATGTTTTGCTTTGTTCTTTTGCTATTCGTCCAAGGCATTAGTTTTCGTTCTTTTAAACACATTTTGCTCTTTGAAACATTAATCTATAAACTGCTCCACTATGAAAGCCAGACCACAACTCTGCATCTTCTTATTTCACACTTTAAAAGGAATGTAAGACTTGACGACAGGGGTAAAAGATCTCCTGGATTTATAGTAAAAATGAGAGTCCCTCAGGGTTATTTTTTTTTTCATATTTATATTAATGACTTGCCTTGTCTAATAACATAGAGACAGCCCTTTTAGTGTTCTTAGATACTTTACTTCCTATCCTGCAAGCTAGCTTTTTGATTTTTATAGTATTTTTTTTTTTCGTTTTACAGAGCTTTTACGTCTGTGGCCGCCTGTTGCTGCTCTGGACAGGTTGTGTATTAAAGATTACAATCTGGGAAAACCTAACGAGAAGGCTGAACAAGATTTCATTGTAAGTATATATATCTTTTTAGATTATGAAATTAACATGGACGCTTTACAGTGAAAAATGTTGTAACATTACCAGAAACTACTCAATAGTAACACTTATCTTTCATTTTGCAGATCTGCAAAGGAATGGGTCTCTCAATACCAGTATTTGGTTTTCACCGTGACCCCCAGTTCTTCCCAAACCCTGAAAAGTTCGATCCTGAGCGCTTCTCTGAAGAAAACAAGCACAAAATCCAAATGTCCGCCTACATGCCCTTCGGTGTTGGACCTAGAAACTGTATTGGTGAGTCAAATGTTTATTATATTTATTATAAATCAAATAATGACATCTATGATATTCATAAAAGATGATAAATGGAAGCGGAGCAAGACCAAAAGAAGTAAAATTATTAGAGCTGGTTGAAAAAAAAATGAAAAAAAACAAAATGTTTTATTTTACATAGGCATGGGTTCTTATAAAAAGCCAACAAAAGGTGCACGGTTCGGGTGGGTCGTTGCCTATGGAGAAGAACCGGCAAAAAACTCCATGGTTAAGATCCGAAGTCAGAACATCCCTAAGATATATTTCTACTATAATCCTTACTAACCTTAATCTTTATTTGTCAGGGTCATGATTTGCTCTCTGCGAGATAAAGCTGATGACGTATCAGATTTTGCTGAAAATGGTCCTCTCTCCTTATGAAAGGACCACCATCCCAGCCAAGCTTGATAAGAAGACTATGGGCTTCATACTAGAAGGAGGTCACTGGCTCAGGTTCAGAGCTAGGAAGTAGGGGGTGTATATAATTTTTACAAATTAATCTTATGTTATAATGTTATTATTGATTAATATAATTAGCATAATATGTTCATTTAATACATAATTTATTTTTTAGTACCAAATCTGTTAATTCAAAACCTAACTCCAAACATCTACTCGTTAGACGGTTATACCGTCTCGGAAAAGGAGAGAGTATTATAATAATTATAAGATTAAACGAAGTTACCTGTGACGTTCTATCTTTTTGATTATACGAAGCTCCTTGACCGAGCTGGCAGGCCCTAAATCCCTACCACTAATACTTACCGAGTATTATCCCAGTTTAGGGGTTATTCACAAATTACCTGTCTGTAAAGTTAATGACATTGTAGCGACCACAAAAAGCAACATACTACAAAAAGTACTGCAGCGCCATCTATGTCACGACGGAGGAACTAACATCAATTTCCTACAAGTCGCAAACAAAGTTTACATCGACTTAAGTATATATAGAGAAACCCGATAACAACTATCGGGCAGTTGCCCACCAGACAACACCTGTCTGGTCGGAGGACGAGGATCCTTCCTTTTCTAAAGTGTATGAAGAACTTTACACTCTGTTCCTCATACCCCTAAAACATCATCTTCACTTAGTAATGCTGAACGGCAGCAGTTTGGTATATGACAAATCATATTTTGTATAAACATTCCAACAAAATTATAACACGAACTGAAAAAGAAAGGAAAAAGAGCTATTTTGTTTAATTGAGCTCCAAAGCTAATTAATTAATTTCTGTCTATTGATATGCCAAATTCCTCATTTCAGTTAAAAGTTACTTTCTTTTTGTTCCCATTTCCTTGTTCGTCGATTTTTTTTTCTTGCTGAAACCTGCTTCGTGCATATTTTTTTGTTAAAAAAAATTAAATTTCAAATTCCTTGCTAGGCTAAGGGTGGCGTTGGGTGAAGAATCCAAATATTAGGACGAATTCTCCTTACCGTCAAACATGTTGACGAGTACAATATAGCAAGATGATTTTCATAAATTCGAAACACAATCAAGCCTATACAATCCGTTCCATTCATACAGATGCTGTAAACTCTTGAGGCCTACCGTCTCCAGTATCAAAAAAAAACCAGATCTCTATTTTGTTGTCGTCCGAGGTGTGCCAAATTTCAACAAAATTGGTTCACAATTGGAAATTCAGTAGAAAAAAAAAACAACTCGTGTTTTTCCACCTTTAGGAGTGCCTTTGAGATATATGATCTCCAATAAAAAAAGAATCATTCAAATCGGACTTCTTAAAAGTTAAAAGCTTTTATTTAACTTGCAATGTATGTATGTTTGTATGTTTGTTACGGTGGATTCTTGGAATCTAAATTAGAACCACTTCTCGATGTCCGATTGAGCTGAAATTTTGCACATACCTTTGGTTTTGATGACAATACACTTTTATGACAGACATAGCTTAATCCTGCAGCCAGGATCGTCTACTCACCAGAGAACTCCTCAACGTTTAATAGCACAGACACGAAACTTTGCATGCAAGTTCATATTTGGTGGATGAACATGAATTCTATCATGATTTCATCCTGCAGCCAGGATCGTCTTCTCACGAGGGAACTCCTCAACGGTTAATAGCACAGATACGAAAATTGGATACATGTTTAAATTTGATGGGTAAACATAAATTCTATCATGATCTCATCCTGCAGCCAGGATCGTCTTCTCACGAGGGAACTCCTCAACGGTTAATAGCACAGACACGAAACTTTGTGTACGAGTTCATATTTGATGAATAATCACGATTTGTATCATGAACTTATCCTGCAGCCAGGATCATCTTCTCACGAGGGAACTCCTCAACGGTTAATAGCACAGACACGAAAATTTGAATACACGTTCATAGTTGATGCATAAACCTGGATTCTATTATGATCTCATCCTGCAGCCAGGATCGTCTTCTCACGAGGGAACTCTTTAACGGTAAATAAATAGCATGGAATGAAAAAAGTGTTGAGATTGTGATAATGATGTGTGGTCAGAAAAGATTATGGCAAAACTAAAAATGTTAAAATAAAATAAAATTAAAAAACCTTTTTAAAAAAAGCTTTTATTTAAATGCTCAAAAAGAAGAAAATAAAATTTTCTTTTAAAATTTTAACTATCAACTTATAACCTCATTATACACAATTTATATGATCATAAAAGCTTGTCGCGAGGTTTGCGTATGTACCCATAAGTATTTAATTAAACTGAAATTAAAAAAAAAAGAAAAACTTAGCAGATTAAGTTACTCAATTAAATAGGTACTAGTTTATTTACACAAGTAGTGACGAGTAAGTGATTTGATGGAGGAGAAGCGTGATCAAATGGTCTGCCTGATAGTCCTTTTTCACACATTTTCGTCCTCTGTTATCGTGGACAAGTCCTTTCGATGGGATTAATAAGTTCATCTCACCATATTTGTCTTGGTTTGCCACGCATGCTGCGATAATGCGACCCAAAACAGTGAAGATTTTGATGTTTTTCTATAAAATTATCATTGCGTTACTTTTGACGTTAGTAAAACTTTTTTCGTGAGTCAGGTTTTCTAAATATTACCACTAAAAGACTAGAAATCGTGATGTGTAACATAGATACGGATAACGTTACAATTAAAACGACTGAACGTGATTATAATATGTTTAGGTAAATAGAAGAGAGTTTCTAGGATGAAGCCAGATGGGCGAAGATGGTCACAAGTGGGTGCCTGAAATCGGCCGTCGTAGCCGAGGCAGGCACAAATGCTGGCGTGATGATCTGGACTCATTCTTAACGGATTGGTCGGAGAGGGCAAATGTGAAGAAAAATTGGAAAGCCATGGTCAGGCCTTTGCCCATTAGTGGGACAAGAGACAAAGCAAGCTGATAGAAAAAGAAAGAATAGAAAAAGTGTAGGCAAGCATATTATAAGCACAATTACGCGTGTGTGTGCGTGACGTCCGCGCACAACATATTATGACAATTTATTTGTGTTCTGATTTATGATCTAACATTATAATGATAGAATCACGTTTTGTGATGAGATTAAAAAATAAATTGAACCAAGCCAACCAACGAGAGATTGAATATCCTACTAATATTATAAATGCGAAAGTTTGTAAGAATGTATGTTTGTTACTCTTTCACGCAAAAACTACTCAATGGATCTGGACGAAATTTGCCACAGGGATAGATAATAGTCTGGAATAACACATAGGATACTTTTTATCCCGTGATTACGATCCCGTGGGACAATTATTGGACAAAACGCGGGTGAAGCCGTGGGCACAAGCTAGTATTATTATAGTTACCTACTTTGGCCTATAAAGGCCATGATGATGTGTTGCAGACGATATCTTAATATTGGGTTGTCCTATGAACTTAAATCTTTTTGGAAAATCATTTTATGCGTTAGACTAACTTTCAAAATCAAAATAATTCAAATATAAAAGGCGATTTTCAAAAAACCCAGAAATGCGTCGCAACGCTTCGCCTCGCCTCGCGCCTCGCGCCTGTGTGAACAGTGGCGCGCGTTTTCATAGAAATTGTTCTACGTGTTAGGTTTTGTCGCGCCGTGCATCGTCGCGTCGCGTCGCGTCGCGTCACGCCTGCCAGTGGGATCCTTTAATCAGGAAGTTTAAGGTGATTTCAAAACGTAGATCTCTATGGGGAACAACGGGCTAGAAACTGCACATCAGTTTTAAATCGAACGATTTAGGTTTTACAGAATTCTGGGTAGTTTGTTTTTTGCCGTTTCTTCTCGTAGGGAATAGCGTGCAGTATCACAACAATAATTAATTTAATAAAGAACCCACTCTGTCATAAGGTCTTAAGGTCTATCCACACATACCTACCAGGACCGGACCTGCGACGTGACATGGCCGTGCATCCATGTCCCGTAATGTTAAGGTCTTTCTGTTAAACTCGTCACGGACGTGATTGCGCCGTACGGGTTCGCAGTTTAATTTTGCGCTTGCATTTAATTCTTTTTGTACTTGGAATCCATATATTCCAGGTGATACTTGTCTCACCTGTAATATATGCGCAGAAATTGCGTTTTAAACGACTTTTCTATAACGCTATGTGCGCCTCTATTAACAACGCGTCATTTTTTTTTTTAAAAGAAAAATATCGATAGTGTGGATACTGTGGACAGATCTTAACTGTCCACTATTACCCAATCGAATACGAATGCGAGGCTACCAAGAAAGATGGCATGCGGCAACGTGGTTTCATTAATATTTAACTTTCATTACATACGTAACTTTGTGTAATTTTAACTAAATCACACTTGAGATTTATGTGTCTATAAGGAAGCTATCAGAAGAAATAGAGTGGATGTACTACACCCTAACCTAACCAAAGCAGTTTGTTACTACAAATTTATTTTCTATCGTAAGTATATTATAAAGCATAAAATATTACATAGTTCAAGTACGAGAAATCGCCCCACATACCTACTGATAGTCAAACGTAAAACGACAAAATCATTTATTTGCGGTAAATTTTGTCACGACACCTTCCCCCATAAAAAGAGCATGCAAACATTAATAAACAAGATGCTTATTTCACTATCATTAACACTGATAACGGGATATTTGCTATGTTTACTATTTGTTTTGAGTTCCCGATATTTAGGCGCTGTTGCAAGCACCATCATCTCGGATAAATTCAAGTTATTGCCCTCTTTCTTGTTCGTTTTAGAAAATATTATGATAAATATCCCGTTATCAGTGGTAATGGTAGTGTTACTTGTAAGAGAGTTATGCAAGGAAAAGATAAACATAAATATTCGTTGGAGAAAATACACAATTTAATGTCGCTATTTGACGGTATCAAACACAAGTGTCACAGTTGTATAAAAGTCAAAAATAAAAAAAACGTATTCCAAAGTACCTTTTAAATTCAAATTTATTTATATGTATACAAAACACAAATAAGTTTGTATATCCACCATAACTAACCATTTCAGTTTATAAACTTATATTCTAATTTCAGTATAGTAAATGCAGTGCATTAAGAGGGAACTCTAGTCGGTATTTCTCCATACAAAAGTATTCCGCTGTTTTCTTCGTGGATAATGCGTCTAGAGAAATGTTTTTTTTTTTTTCAAAAAATCTAGGTCTTATATTAATAAGACAAAGAAGAAGAAAGGAGAAGAAAAAAAGGAAATGATAGGGGCATGTATTAACATGCCCCTATCATTTCCTTTTTTTTTAAACATAATCACTAAAAGAATTATGACAATCTAAAAACCTAAAAAAAAAACGTTTTTACCATGTTCAGACGACTATCAGACTTAAAAAAAAAATAACGGAAGCATAGATATACCTTTCCTCTAAATTTTGAATTCTAAGAATTATATAGATCAGTTTAGTCTTGAAGAAGAAAACAGCGGAATACAAAAATGGTGAAGATTTTTGTAGGTAAAATCAGCCTGAGCTGCAGTTGTCCCTTTCGCACTTTACGGGGGCTTGGTCGGACGCAGCGCGACGGCAATAGTTTCTTCAAATCAAATCAAATACTTTCAATTACCGACTAGCCCCCTAGACCCCTCTTAAATTAGACTGAAAAACTTCTTTTTCCCGTTGGGAATTAGCGATTGTTTATGTTTTTTAACCACACGAACATGTAGATAGTGGCGACACGATGTGGTTATAATTATACTCGAAGGGATATTAAAAAAAATATTTACCACTGAAGCAAGTAAGTACCTATAGTTAGTTAAGTTGCCAGTGAACAGGTTACTCAGTCACGCCAAACCGGCGCGTGCGTTAGCTGTGTCTCACTTTACGACAGTTTGTTTTGTGAATCTTTGCAGGTATGTTGTTTTAACTTAGTTTTACCATACCACAGTTTACTTAGAATTTACTTTAATATTAAGTACTATGGTGGGAAAGAGGGTCACAAAGTTAGTTTTACACATTTATTTAATAACTGCGTTACTAGAAATACGAGTGATAACAGTTAAGAGACCCCACAAGTTATCACGACCGTGTTTTTGAGTTTAATTTTGTTTATTATTATATTAATGTATTATTATTGTTATTGATATGCTTGTGTTAGGCTTCTGATTTCTGATACTTTGATGATATCAGTTTTATCTGTCTTTAAAATTATCGATCTGCTGACAGTGTGGGGGCTTTTACTTTATTGTTCTCTGTGACTCTCATGGTCATTCTAATGTCCAAATGAAAGGGCTCTATTTATTTATTAGGTACACCAACAGAAATACATACAATTTATTACAGAAAACAATAAAATTAAAATAAAAGCGCTGGTATGTACGCCTATTATAGGTATACGCAGCATTCACCATAGTGACAACAACATAAAAATCTAGGATATTAATAATAAATCAATCTGAATATAATATCAATTTTACTTAAATCTGTGCTAGTAGCGCAGTAGTACGTGAAGAAGTGAATAAAATTGAAAGAAAGAGTCAGTTATTAAACGGAAAATTAGTGCACTCCCGTACCCCAGAAACTGATATTGTAAACTTGTTGCCTGCACTTCTAAACACCGAATAAATCGGTTTCCAAAGATGTGCAGGAACTATTATATATACAGGTGTAACGGAAAGGGTATATACATCCTTAAGGGTGTGCTACAGACCATCAAACTGAACATGTTTTTCAGCAAAAAAAATATCTGCTGCGCCATAGAAAATTATAATTCCTATTCGACCCAAATGTATAGGCAGCTGATATTTTTTTTTGCTGCAAAATTTTTTTTATGTTGAGAAACATGTTAAGTTTGATGGTCTGTAGCACACCCTTAAGGATGTATATACCCTTTCCGTTACACCCTGTATACGTAAAGTAGTGGTAACACTCATTATCTACCAGCCAACCTATGGGATAAATAGTAAAACATAGGATGTGTGTACGTATAATTTGTTGGATTTAGAAGATAACACCCAGTGCAGAGCCGGTAGTTGAAATTCTAACAATAAGAATAGCTAGATAATTATGTTCCGCGTTATACAATCATAACTTCTACTACAAACAGTGCGAATACGAGTCCGAAGTTGCGAAGATTCACAACTTCGGATTCGGTCGCGCTGACTGGCGGCGACTTATTTACAATTTCATTTTTAACGTGACAGCTCAGTGCAGTGTTTACGATTGGTGAACAAAATTACTAAAGTTAAATCAAATTAGCATTGACTAAATCATAACATATCATCACACCTATCGCCGAAGGGTTACTCAAACGGGTACCTAGTACACCCATATTTCGCCAGTACTGTTTTAAGTCCCATGTAATAGGGGCGAGCCTATTACCATCAACCGGGCGCGACTCTCCCAGATTTCAGACTTTGAGACGGCTACTGAAAAACATTTGATTGAAAAACCCAATAAGACTTTGCCTGACCTGGGTAAGGAACCCAGGATCTTATGATCATCTTTGACCACCAACGAAGCATTACTCTTGTTGTAAATTTTAGCCATGATCCTGACATGCACATGGCTAGCGGTGGCCATCACGGCGCTACTGCTGTACCTCCGACAAGTCTACTCGAAGTTGTCTCGCAATGGGGTCCACCATCTGCCCTGGGTTCCGTTCTTCGGGAACCTTCTATGGGTTTTCTTGAAGAAAGAGCACATGATTGATTGCTTGATGAGGACTATGACTACGTTTCCTGATGACAGGTAAGTTTCCACCATCAAAAATCAAAATAAAAATATTTTATTTTACATAGGCCTACATGGGCACTTATAAAACGTCAACAAAAGGTGCACGGTTCGAGTTAATCGTTTCCTATGGAAAAGAACCGGTAAGAAACTTCATGGTTACTCTTTTAAAATCATTTGATTTTACAATATTTGAAGTTACAGCGTGATTACTTTAGTATGGGAGGACAGCGTAGGCCCGACAATAAGTCGTTGCTTACTACAAAAGGTAGAACAAGATAAAAAAAAACATGACGCTTTCAGTCAAGTTTTTCTTTACCAGGGGGTATCCAAAGGTACCTAGGTTGTGGGATTCAGATAAGCAGTTCAGTCTGCTCTAACACAATGCATCTGAATAATTGTATTTAATCAAATAAATATTATTCTATTCTATTCTAAAAATGGAGCGAAGCTGTCTATCTTATCTCCAAAATCCATTTACTGGATAACACGATATCCCTCTACTTTGGCTTTGGACTCCTATAACGATTATCAAAAACGACGAATGGCAACTAGTGCTTTCCGAGACAACCGTCTACAACCGGCGGACATTGTTCAACCTAGAGGATCGACATTTGCGGCTGCTATTAGTTAGCCACGAGCCCTTCCAGATGGTTTATTCTGTTTTGTCTCCAGGATAGTAGGGCACTACGACTTCGCGACCCCAGTGTACTTAGTTCGCGACGTGGAGGCGATGAAAAGGATCACCATCAAAGACTTTGAGCACTTCGTGGACCGGCGACAGTTCACCAGCGACTTCGACCCTCTGTTCGGGAGGGGGCTCCTGCTGTTGCACGGTATGCTTACCTGCTTTTCTTTTGTTGGAACAGTTTTCATCATATTAGACTGCAGCTTTTGCCAGCGCCTTCGCTCGCGTTTAAGATGGAAAATATCATATTGGAACGTACTGCCGCATACTGGGGTAAAAAGTATCCTATTTTCTAACTTATGGTAAGATGTGGAGGAGCTCGTGGCTTAATAATAACAGCCACCCGGGTCGCTCTTTAAGGTTAAGCCGTGCTTGCCGAGGTTGGTCCGTGGATGGGTGACCATAATTACATACCGAGTTTCCTCCGTGCCTCGGAAAACACGTTAAGCCGTTGGTCCCGGCTGTCATTTGTAGATCTTTGACAGTCGTTGCGAGTAGTCAGGACCCAAAAAGTCTGACATCCAGTCTTACCAAGGGGTATTGTATTACCCAGTTACTGGGTTTTGGAGGTCAGATAGGCAGTCGCTTCATGTAAAATACTGGTACTCAGCTGCATCCGGTTAGAAGCCGACCCCAGCATAGTTTGGGAAAAGGCAGATGATGAGGGTAAGATGTGGCACAAGCATTTTGAAATTCTGTCAACAGTTACGCGGTCACTCGGGTGTAATTACACCCGTACGAAGCATGAGCTGAGTGTCTAAACTAAGATTATCTCATCGCTCTGTCTGCTTTCGCTTTAGTGGCAAGACTCAGTTTCAACAAACAATTTAGTAATAGGTATTGAAGAAAATAAAAAAGTGGCTAGACAGAATGTGACTGAAGAGATGACGAGTTATAGAGAGTTATGGAAGAAGAAGACATGATTTGCCAACCCCAAATAAATTGGACACGAGTATAATAATATCGAAGACAGCTCGTCGACAAAAGAAGAATGTAACAACAGACTACCCACCCAACAATAATACCGTACATTTATAACTGTGCCACGTCATGATAAAATGTCAATTACTCATTGTGTTAACTTACTTTGGTACATAAACAACAGTGATAACAGGACGAACAGTGTGTGATTGATTGCCTGTGATCTGTTTATGTGCTTGACCTATACACTATACAGAGTGTAAGGCAAGGCAAACAAACGCAAGACCTCTCGTATGTTAATTTTTTTTTAGCTCTCCAATACTTTTTGATCAGCTGACCACGTCATTTCTTGCGTTTATTATTTTATACCTTGTATAAATGACTGTTTACTTTAGTGTCTGATGTAGATGAATTGGGATAGTACCTAATGATACATTGTGGTGACGTGTATGAATTTTGATAGTAATGATGCGTTGCGGTGTCGTAGGAGCTGTATGTGACACTGACATATTTGATAACGTTTTACCGTTAATTGTTTGCAAATTCAATATGGAATAAGAGTATCGATGCGATGATCACCTCAGTAACGTATGTATATGAACTGAGAAAGTCGTCATACATGACAGTGACGTATATGAATTGAGTAAGTAATGATGCGTTGCGAAGACATATATACATTGAGAAAGTTATGATTCCTTGCAGTGAAGTACGTAGGTGACATAGTGTTTGATAATACTTTCCTGTTCATAGTTTGCAAAGCATTTTCCTTTATCTACGAATGAAAAAATGCAAACGACATTCGTTTTGATTCCTCTTTGCTAATTAGGACCTCTGCAGACCAGCTAGATAAAAATCTTTTAAATACTAGTACCTAATACAAAAATTTTAAATCCTGAAATCCAAAAAATCATGATTAATTGAAGTTCTAAAACATTAAATACATATTTTAGGTGACGAATGGAAGGCAATGCGTTCCACGATGAGTCCAGCTTTCACCAGTTCTAAGATTCGTCTGATGGTGCCTTTCATGGAGGAGGTCGGCAAGGAGATGATCAAAGTGCTGAAGGAGAAGATCAAGGATTCTGGAAGTAAATTTTGTTACTATTCTTTGAAACACTAGCGTCGTTATCGATAGTGTGGCTGAGCATAAGATCCTGGGTTCAATGCCCAGATCGGGGAGTGTTATTGGGGTTATCCATTAGGTATTTCTCAGTAGCAGCCATGCAGCCCAGAATAGGGCTCAGTGAGTGAAAATAGGCTCGCTCCCTATTACATGGGATTCATAACTGGCGAATCTTTGTTAGGGAGCTGCCGAGGCATCCTTTTGCCTATACCTTCTGGGGGTAACAGGCGTGACATTATGTTGCATGTTAAAAACCTGCAATACTATCCCACAGACCCGTATATCGACGTGGACACCAAAGACATGCTGGGCAGGTTCGCCAACGACGTCATAGCATCCTGCGCGTTCGGCCTCAAGGTTAACTCGCAGAAGGAAGACCACGAGTTCTATCTGAACAGTAAAGAAATCACCGAATTTACCATCGGGCGAGTCCTGAAGATATTCTTTTTTAGAAATTTACCCAGCATTGCTCAGGTTAGGAGATTTTATGTTACGTTTTTTTCTGTCAGTAATTTCTATGTAGCTAGGTGATTTCTGGATGTTTGCCAGCAAGAAGCCATATTTTAAACAAAACTGCCAAGGAAGGAAAAAGACCTTCGAGAATGCAGACAATGTTAGAGTAAATCATTTTCAACACTGTCTAGATGATGAAACTGTCGATCGTGTCGCGCAAGGCATCACATTACTTCACAAATATGGTCCTGGGCACAATGAGGGACAGAGAGAAGAACCATATCGTGAGGAATGACTTGATCAACATTCTGACGGAAGTGAAGAGAGGTGAGTTTACGTTTTTTGACAGCCAGTCTTTAGGGGTATCACTCCATGTAAAATACTGTTATTCAGCTGCATCCAATTTGACTGAAATCTGACCCACACTTAGTTCGCAATAAATATTTTGACTTTGACTTTGATGTACAAGAAGCTTGCCGGCTTCGTATTCATTCACAGCGCGGCCTTTGTCAGTGGACAATACCGTTTACATTTTCGTGCAGAGGGAAGCTTGTCCTCGCAGTATGGCGTTAGCTCAGGCTTTTCAGATTATTCTTTTAAATCGATTTCTTTTTTGAATTAGTACCTTTATTTTTTTATTAAAGTCATAGTTGCAACAAGAATACAATACATAGGCTGTTGACAGACATGAAACTAATTTTATTGTATTAACAGGTCAACTCACTCACGAAAAAGATGATAATGATACTGATGCAGGTTTCGCAACAGTTGCAGAATCGCACATTGGCAAGAAAATACATAATTATCGTAAGTACGCTATGGTCACTTCCTAACCAGTACATGTATTTGAAAATGAGGAGGTATGTTTTTTAAAATGTAAATTATTAAAAAAAAAAATAACGCAATAATTGTATGTCTACCACTGCAAGGGAATGGGCGCATCTATGGAAAATATAAAGAAAATAATACGACTTATTGCCAAGATAGCAAATGTGGCAGTTTCAAAATCAAGCTCTAAAGCTGAGGGACAACACCGTGTCCTGCGCCTTACGAATCCAGTTTGATGCAACCACCTTGTTAAGGACGTATATCAATGGATCTAGCCAGATCTGGTCGGTCAATCTGACAATAAGAAAAACTGTTTTTCAGAATGGTCTGATGCAGATCTAGTAGCCCAAGCAGCGTTATTCCTGTTCGCGGGCTTCGACACATCTTCCAGATCCATGTCCTTTCTGCTGTACGAGCTGGCTGTGAACCCTGACGTGCAAGAGCGACTGGTGCAGGAGATCAGGGAACATGACGAGAGGAACGGTGGCAACATCGACTACAACTCTATACAGAATATGACGTACCTGGATATGGTGGTTTCAGGTAAGATATTGAGTTGGTGAATTAGATAAGTCCTAAAGCATTTCTATAGCAAAAATTTAACATAGCATAGAGAATGTCTACACTTTCTAGAGATTTTCTTACTAATGGAAGCCCGCGACACGCGGTGGTCCCTAGATTTTATTATTTAGCAGCTTCATAATACTGGTTACAATCTATACAATTAGTGTTTATGTTGTTAGAAATTGAATACAACTAAAAAAGGTAAATTGAAAAAAATATCTATATAATAAACATTTTCAGAGGGACTACGGCTGTGGCCTCCAGCTGCGGTGATAGACAGACGATGTGTAAAAGATTATAACTTCGGCCGACCTAACAGTCAAGCAACAAAAGATTTGATAGTAAGTTAGTCAGTTAATTATGTAACTGTAGCCTACATCGTTCCACTGCTGGGCGAAAGCCTCTCCCGGGACTTCCAGTTCGTTCGTTCTATTTCTATATCTGATGATGATAATAATTAATATTCTCGCTCCCTCTTACATAACTTAAACATAACTGGCAGTGTGCAGGTGTACATTACCCCTCTTTACCTGACCCTGTCCTTCTCTTCTACTTTGTGGGAAGGGTCGTGCAATACAGGGCATTGACTGTATTTCAGGTAAGTACACCTCTCACCATCATTATAATCATCATATCAGCCCGGAATCGTCCACTGCTGGGTATAGGCCTCCGCTTTTTCTTTCACACTTCCCGGCTCTGTGCGTCCCTCACGGGTGTTTCCCAAGACTTTGACGATATGATCAAAGCTGGAGCTTTAGGACGGTCTCTCACCATACCTAACCCTAAACTTTGGAAACACACACATAAAAAATGTTGATGGATTTACGAATGCAGATGATTTATACTTACTAGTTACTACCCTTTTGTTTTAAATCAACTTCTCGTTAATTCAACAGATCCGTGAAGGCGATGCAGTAGTTCTTGCGCCCTGGGCGTTTCACAGAAACCCGAAGTACTTCCCCGATCCTACAAAGTTTGACCCCGACAGGTTTTCGCATGAAAACAGGGACAAAATTGTACCTTTTACGTATATTCCTTTCGGAATGGGGCCTAGGAACTGCGTAGGTGAGTAGGTACTATGAGTGTCTTTCTAACATCACTTGGTCGTAATTTGATGAAAAATATAAAACCAGTTGATATTGCCTTATTTTAAACAACATGGTGAAGCGATTACCCCTATAAGAGTAGCATGATAAAGTTACATTTTGTCGATAAATAATTGGGAATTTTGTAAGCAAAAATTTGCTGTCTACTTACATGCAGAATATGTCAACGCGTCGACATAGGTACTATCACCAAACTGCGTATCTGACCACGGTAAGGACTATCGCTACTTGCAGCGTTCGGCCGCTGTAGAAGCGCTTCTTAACGCTCAGCTACCATCAGCTAATAGCATCGCAGCATCTGTTTTTTGCCGAGTCCCTTGGTGTCGTAAATGAAAAAATAAACTGTGGTCAAACATCTGGGAACATTAACAGAGCCTGAGATTGTGTTTAAAACAATAAATATTTAAAAAACGGTCGTGTATTTTTCGGTCGGGTCTTTTTTTGTTTTACCACTATTGGTCCGCAAACTATTTGTGCGGACCAATAAGGGACCTAATAAGGATGTTAAATCTCTGTGGTCATTGTATGCACGGGATTTTGTTTGAAAAGTGTCCATATTCCCACTTTCTCGATAGTACCCACCCCAACCCAAGTAAACATCTTTGTGGGAAATACTATATAGTTGTTACCGTAAAGTTGTACAAACGCTGAGAAGACCAGTCATGGCCAAACTTACTTGTAAAAGAACGTATGATAAATCTAAAGTGACTTTAATTCGCGTATTAGAACTCTCATTTGCTCCGACCAATAGATGGCGTTAAACTAATTTTTAACTGTTCCAGGTTCTCGCTTCGCGTTATGCGAGATGAAGGTGATGGTTTACCTGCTGCTTCGAGAGATAGAGCTGTACCCGTGCGAACAGACATGTTTCCCTGCGCAGTTGACTAACGATGGGTTTAGAGTGGC
Source organism: Cerastis leucographa (assembly GCA_963082945.1). Lineage (NCBI taxonomy): Eukaryota > Metazoa > Arthropoda > Insecta > Lepidoptera > Noctuidae > Cerastis > Cerastis leucographa. The sequence continues at coordinate 21,410,379 of OY720354.1, forward strand.
GTTGAAAGGAGGTGCCTGGGTTAGGATCAGAGTTCGTCCTCAAAAATAAATAATGAAAGACTGTTTATTTTAATTTTAATTACCTAACATAATAAGTGCCCGCACAGTCGACGGCCCGCACTGTGAGGAGGTTACTGTCTCTGCAGTGCAGCCCTAACCACTGGTAGCTTGGACCCTGCTACCGACACCGGCGGAAAACAGTTTTTTTTTTTTTTTTTAATATTTTTGAAGTGAAACTTATTATGCGACTTCCAACAAGTTTAACGCTACCATGGAGGGGGAATATTTTCTAAAACTCACTAAGAGATGGCAGTATTACAATATTTTTGACTACGTAGTTCTACTAGGTACGCAAGATGTCGTGCAAACAGTCATGCGTTCGACTCTTCGGTGTGACCAGCCTTCGCTCAATTTCCATGAGTAGAATAACCTCGATAAACTTATGTAATAATTATATAATAAAAATAATACAACAAGAAAACAAAAAAATATTATTTAGACGCTCAATAAAATAACGAGAGTGAATGCGTGGCACTCGAACGCATGCGTGTAGTTTCACTTCTTCCGCGGGGAGGGACTCCAAATTTATAGGCATTTTAAAAATCAATCTTTAAAAATTAATAATACACATTATAATACCACAATTTTTAAATTGATAACGCGAAAAATAACAATAGTAATGGCACATACAATTTCGAATAGCTACAACATGCACATTTAAGTAAATAAATATTTTGACTCATTTACTGGAGTGGTTTTGGGTAAGTAAATACAGTAAATTGATTTTTAGCTTTTTTTGCTTTATTTAACTTTTAACGCTTTATTTATTGGTAGCTCATATCATCGTAATTATGTTTATGGCACATGAATGTGGACACAATAATCGCTCCTGTAATGTTATTTCGTCCTTTTTTAATCGACTCCTTAAAAAGGAGGTAGGGTATTCGACTAGCATCTATAATATAGGTACACCTTTTTATTTATTTTTGCAGCAATATACATGTACACCTTTTCTCCGTGATTACTGGTCCAAATTACGTGATTCTTTTTTAACTTTTTGGTATAGGAAAGTCACGCGGTGGTCCCATATGAATTTTATTAACTTTGCTTTAGTACTTTTTGAGTTATCTTCTTTATTACGCATTTTTCCTTTTTCGTATGTATGGACGATGTGCTGGTGTCCATTTACAATGAAAAAAATGATACTTGACTAGGATTTATGTGAGATACCACTACAAAAATCAGTAAAATAAAAACTTTTATACAAAAAAAAATAACCGATTTCCAAAAAAATAAAAACTTAAAAAAAAACGATTTCCAAAAAAAATAACAAAAGGGGAAAATATCTTTACTTTTGGAAATCGGTGGCAAAACAGTCAATGAAATAAACAAGTCACCGATTACCGAAAGTAAACTTATTTTCCACTATTTTGTGTATTTTTTGGAAGTCTGTTATTCTTTCTGTAAAAAAAAATTATGCAACCATAAAAAACTTTTTGAGCCCATGACTAACAAACTTTTCAGCTCCCGTTTTTTTTTTATATTTTTTCTTTAGAATACCGCCTGCATTACCACATAACTATTATAAAAACAATTACGATTGCACAACCAATTTAAAACATTTTAATTATGAAGTTTTTAGGCCTTTAATTAATAATATCTGTCTTCTCAAATACTTCAATCATATTTTACTTTAATTTTATGATGAGATGGACTTTTAACTGCAAAATATAAAAAGAACGCCCTCTGTGGAAATAATAACGAACTACATTTAAACTGTATAAGCGACATCTAGTATTGAATAGTAACATTACATCTTTCGACCACGCGAATAAAGTTAACACTGCTATTAGCCAACAGATGGCGCTACAGATAGCAAAGTTATAAAACTATCTATCGAGTGACATAATGCAAAGTAATTCTATAACTAAATATTATTATGTTTAGACGTGTAAAGATATAACTAGTATAGTAATAGACAGACACAGACGTTAACTCAACGCTCATCAAAATTTTTGGGAGTGTCATGGCGGGTGTGACTACCTTCGGTGCCTACGACTTTTGGGAAAATAATTTGTTCAGAAACAGCCAATTTTTCTGGAGGGGTTGATGAAAACTACTAATTAGGGCAACAAGCAGACCAATCACAGTTGAGGGGTATACACACAATAAGAAACAGTTGGTAGCTATACTCATATGACCTGACCAATGAGGGTAGATACACGTAAAGTCATGAGGACGAGTAAGAAAACATTAAAAAGAGTATCTCCTACTGTTACAATTAAAAATACGTGTTGCTGGGAACATAGTATTTCTGGGCTTCATGTCTTTATGAAATATTATGTAGATCCTATCTTAAAGTTACAATCGCTTTTAAATTTAAGAAAGTGTACACATATTGGTGTTCGTGAAATCGTGACTGTACTATGGGTAAGTAATCAATGCAAGCTCCTGCTTTATAGACTAGCATGATTTGTGGGATTACAGACTGTTATTATTAGTACAAATGCTCATATGACTAGGTATTTAATACAGCACGTATATAACTTTTAGCCTATCAATTCCCTGTACAAAGCCATTCCCCTCACAAGGAAGAAATAAACAATGTGGCGTACCTACATAAAGTAATGACGTCCATACGTATCACTGCGGTTACAGAAATCCCGAAAACATGCAATTAATACATACAGTATTATTTATGTATTAATTAAACACCTACGGGTTTTTAGTTTCAGCAGTAATGAATCCAATTAAAATTTATGTGGCGTACTGCTGGATAACAACCATATTACAATAATATTCCTTGTGCAAAACTATAAGGAAATTTTGTTATGTAGGAAAACCTTAAATTAACTTATTTATCAGCTGGTTAATTAAATTTTCAAGACTAGCAGCAATTTTTGAGGTTTTTTTAACCCTCAACGCTGAAAGAGGGTTGTTATTATTCTCAGGGGTTCGAAAAATGTGAGCCTTGCGAAGTTGGCAAAATTGGGTTTTGTATGCGTTTGAAAAAATCTGATTTTCGGCATCTAATGAAACTGTTAGCCACCCCCATAGTAATTGGGAAAGAATAGTTTGTTTATTAGGAAAACCAATAAAATAATATAAAATAATTGCTAGGTTTTAAGAAAGAATTTAAGGGCAAAAAGCAAATGGCATTGATTGTTTTAACTATGTTTGTTCAGGTATTTTTTTTTGTATGTGTTAAGCAGAAGGGTTTTTTTTAAACAATAGATCAATTCACATTCATAAATCGTATATTTCTCTTCTTATTTTCACATAACTCTTACGAAATAATACATAAAAATCTGTCTTTTTTGTTCAATTGCACGATAGTTAAATCATACAACTACTGTATTCTTAAAATTAAAGAAAAAAATATCTTAAAATCAATGAACATAATACGAAACAAAATGTTTAACACCTATAAATACTTAATAACTGGAATTATGCACCCTTTGTAGCTCACAAACTATCAATAATGGATTTACTTTGAGAAAATAAAACAATATATTTTGAAATATTTTCAAAATCCAAAGCATTTTATTTTACTTTACAAATAATGAAATCTGTTCTACTGTAATAATAAATCCGGTGTAAATATCAATATCGTGCATTCAAATGTTTTTTGTAAGTAACAATAAATTATCAAGGTTTACAAGGTAGATAGTTTATAATACAGACTAAAGAAACCTTATAGAGTCTTTAAGTTTTTTTTTACTTAAGTACGGAAATGAAATGAAATGAGTACTTATGTATGTAAGCTATTTCTCAAAGTGAATCCACAAGTTAATGTTAAGTAAATTATCAAGTTTCGATACAATAGACTAGCCATAACTTAGATCTTAATAAATTCAAATGAATCGACTATTTTACGTAAAGAGAGTTAAAATCGTTGTTTTATTAAGACACAGGCTTTGTACTGTCACTTTATATAAAGATACATAAATAAAATATCATAAAATAAATCTTATATTAATAATAATTATCTGTATTTCAATAAATATATTAGTTTTTGTGGAAGAATGAAAGTTAATATATTATTTCAGATTTTTGTATACATTTGAAAATATGTGGCTATCTACACAGTTTACTGGGAGCTGTTAGTGATGACTGAAAGGAACTATTTACAGAAAAACAATGTTTAATTTTATCTTACATCACAGCGTGTGCCTGAGAGTCGCAAACTTAAATACTAGAAAATATTAAAATTAAATTGTCAAAAACATTGTATTTTATTTACTCTTGAAATCTTAAAAATAAAAACTCTTGTTCATCAAAACTAATCTTTGGCCTGCAGATCTTTTTGTCATTTTATTTTTATTTGCGAGAACGCACATTTTTTAATCTTAAGATTTTTAATTTTAAACTAACACTGAGACGGGAATTTTAAATAACAGTATAAAATTTATTTAAATTACAATTAGAGATGAATCCTATTATAAACTATTAGAGCTCGAGAAATGACATGAATTTAAAGTAATTATGAAATTAAGTACATTATCGTTTTACGTATACAATACATATGGCAACTCGAAATATGCTTAACATTATTATAAAATAACTGGACACTAAAAAACTTAAAACTAGGTTTTATAAATTAATTGGAATGTTCGCATTATCATAACACACTACGTATTACACACACGTATCATACGGTAACAACAATTTAAAATACTTTATCAAAAATTCGTAATGTTTCTAAACAACCATCAAAATTTTTGTCCGACAGTACAATTGTACATCGAGAATAAAATACTAATAAAATTACTTAAAAAAATAATATGGACATACCAACGAGTCGGTACGAGTTAATTGACGGGACAAACCAACCGATCGGTGTCCAACAGATCGGCTTCCAACCAACCATGCAAATCCAACAAGTAATTGATCCAACATCCACGAGTACAACCATTGAAACTATTTCGATTCAAACATTGAGCCTATCTTAGCTAATTACATTCATATAACTTTTCCAAAACACCTAACTTTGGGACCACCTCCAATTGCTAATTACAGTCGAATTTACTATATATTTGGACTGTAATTCTCTAGAATATTTTGATAAATTGGCTTCATAAGAAAAAAGAATATTATATTAAGTACAAAGAAGGGTATATTACATTACTAATCATTACAGCCCTTAACAACTTTCTTACATTTAAGATGGAATTACTAACATCATCAAAAATGTTTACAGTCATCTTATTCAAAGTGCCAAAGTTTCACAACGAAGGTCGTGGCACAACCATCATCCAAGACTTGACCAAAGCTTGGAGGTGATCCCATATCTTTTCAAATAACCTGATTATAACTATTCATTTCGTTCAATTATGTCCTTGGATGTTACGATTTTTTCGAAAAATCGAGTGACATTTTCTACCAGATAGATCATCTTTCCTTATACCATTAACAAACCTTCCTCCAGATTCTTCTATTGTTGTTCAATAACAAGGCCTTACTTACTATTACTGTATTTTCGAACATCTCCTCAAACGCGACTCTCCAAGGATCCTACTGCACTCGTACGTAACATCGACATATCACTGTTTATCTTACTCTGAGCATCGACTTTCAACAAATTTTAACCTAATTTATCTTAATTTAAACTAGGAGTAGGACAAATCGCTTAGGTTTTCTGATTTGACTTTGACGAAATTGGGGTTGTCGGTCTTGAAGTCAGGTCCCTTGTGGCCGAACTGGTAGACAAGACGCGCCGTGGGCACGGACACCAGCACTGCCTGCCTGTAGTGGTACCGCATGGCGCGGCTGAACTTCTCGAAGGTCATGTTCTCGTTCTGCTTCATGTGGCCCCACAGCTTCGCCACCTCGTCTGGCTTCACGAACCTGCAATGAAAAATGTTTTGTCAGGCAAATTCTATTTATTTTAACAAAGTGCGCCGTGCATTATGCATTTACAACGTGTCCACAAGACACGTGCTCTGTGTTATTGTATGGGATCTATTTATTTGAATACATAACCGACTGGAAAACGATAAAGCACAAGTACTTTTATGTTCTAAATCTTGTTCTGAAGGTTTACTGTACTTTTATGGTTTGTGCATCGATTCATTTTCATCTAGGTATAAGTCCGCACAATCGTAGGCCACGACAATTTTTCGACAATTTTTCCTTGGAAATGCAATTACTGAATACAATATTATCTTCAGTGTCTGTTGCTGTGATTCATTGCTGAACTTGGAAAGAGTTAAATATGTTTAATTGTCAGCCAGAGCACGACACCGTCTTTGTAGTGAGTGCAGTCCTCGGAAGTGTGTCGCCGTGGCCTGGAGACGAGTAACCTTTATCAGTACGTGACCTCTATTCGAGAAACCAAAGGATAAAAAAACTTTGACACTCGGCAACACGGTCTGAACTGCAACCTTAGCATCGCTGAGGTCTTTGTCTTCATTTAACAACTGCAGATTAAGTTGCTAAATTGATATTTTTAGAAGACGATCAACTATTTAGTACTTGTACAACATCGATGAATAAACAATTATAATCAAGTCAAGTTCAACTGGAACCGATAATAACACAGCTCGTCATATAATTTAATGCTCATTAAATGAATTCCCAGCCTTTATTAGACTTATATAGTTGTTGTAGCATTAAAGTATGTGTATAAGCAACCGTGTCAAGTTCTGATGCAAAGTGTCCAGATAATTGTGTGCAGAGTCAAGGATATCTTGTTGCAGTCATTATCGGCATAGTTAGCGAACGTGACGAGGAGACCGACAAGCGACCGGACAATACAGACGGCGATGTGAGATCTAATATAAATAATACTCAGATATAGAATGATCTGTGGAGACGCAGCATCGCGCCGCGGTGATGCGCCCGTCGAACAATGCGTCGAACAAATGATTAACTGTTTAATGTGGCCTACTATTTACTTGAATGATTATATTCATTTGCTTTAACTATTATAGTATTAACTTCTGCTCCTGCTATAATATGACCTTTATCTTTCAATGTTTTTTTATTTACTCATTAATTTTGAGGAACAGCTGTTAAAATTGTCTTATCAGTAGATACTAAAATCTGCTTTGGACGTCAATTTTTCAGTTAACACAAATAAAATGGTGAGTGTCAGTAGTTCATCGACTCCTATCTGTATTTGATCAGCAAAAAAGTCCTATTTATAACTTTCCTTTTGTGTTAAACAGCGTTTGACATTGAGAGTCTAGGTCGAATGCAAATTATTGAATGATTCGATATCGCAAAGGGAATTACGTGTTAGCGTCTATTTTATAGCTCACTATAAAACTCTTGGAAGACAGCCGTGGCATTGGCGTGGCGTGTCCGAACCGTTTTTCTTCGACTCATCTGTTATAATTGCATTTTTTCAATTGTACAGTGGTCTTTCATTGGGTCACAATGCCACATCCTGATCGATTGCCACACCAAACCTTAGCTGATAATAACTGATCATTTGTTTCGCTTCCGACATTGTTGTTTAAAGTTTATTGGCTAATTTACTTTGTGTTTTACAATCTAATCGTAAGTTCGCCTCTTTAGTACTTATTGTTTGACTAAATATAGATAAATAGGCATATCTATGCTTATGAATGAATTTTATCTTTTGTGAAACAGATAAATTCATCATCATTATCATGGACATTGTTCCCTAAAATATTCCGAATTCTGATCTATAACATATTGTTGGTATATGTGCACGCTGTTATAACTAGGACCAAGCTAGAGCTCCTAGTTATAACAAGAAATGCAGCTGCTTAATTATAAGAACATTTAATAGTATAAATTTGTCAGACATGTTGCCGTGTTGAATAACAATCATTAAATTTGGACGCTGTTACTACTTGGTATATACTACCACAATCATTACTAGGGACATGAGTTTGTATGCCATGAACAATTTGGAAAGATAAAGTTATTCTATAATATTGTGAGCCATTTTCTTCTTTTATTTAAACAATAGGATGTCATTTCGAAAAACCAACAAGTGTATTATATCATTAACCTTGTATACGCGTGGTATGAACTATAAAAAATGTGATTCATACGAATTTGGATGCTCGTTGCGTACGAACGAGGCCGGCTGGCGGCCTTGTGTTGTATCGCTGCATCAGTTGGGCCAAGGATCGAGTGTGACCCTACGTGACACGCATGGATACCGCATGTACGGTGAAAATACTGCGATGAGGATTCGAATGGTGATATTGACGAAGATATCCAGGCAAGAGACAGTAGACATTATAAAGAACAGGATGCAGTTTCTGAATATAAAGGACTAGGGACAGAAAAAGTTATAAAAATATTTACACAGCTACAATTAAAACAAATTGAAATGCCGATTTAAGTGTCCATAATGCATTTCGTAGTATCGGCCGCTGTGGAATCATTTCGGAGAATTCATTTAATACCAAAACAGGAATCCAAAATTTGGTCAATTTAAGAGTCATTTGGACGTGAATGACGCACAATAGCACATACATAGCATGTATAATGTACATGTAAACAGTAACCTGTTTGACCCCCCTCTTGGATATATCCCCCGCGTACAAGTAAACTTGCAAAACGTGCCTCTGACTTTCGTAAACAAGTTTCGGAGACCTCCTTTGGTTTTTTTTTATATTTTTTACCGAAACTTATCTGATGGTGCTCGTCCTTTGTTGCTGTGTATGCAAATCAGGGGTTTGTGCTTGATGTGTAGGTATCTGTGTATTCGCGTATACTTCTTATTATTGCGTTACAGTTGTTTTTTTATTCAGATTCCTCGTTTTGAAATGTTTAGTTAGTGAAAGTACTTACAGGGTTGATCTGCGGTGTTGATGATAATAACCAACAAAAGTTCAATTCTCCACATAAATGTGCAAAAACAGTTGGAAAGCTAATCTTACAAGCCCTATCAAATACTGTTTCCGTTCCGCGGAACACAGAAGCCGTGCTTTCAGACTGCAATCATTACAACACATCTCATCTTTTGTCAAGATTCATGTCAACATCCGCAAACTTTCGCTTCATTCTCCTTGGCCTTATGAGCCGACCCTTTTACAGAAACTACAAATTTCTTTTGTAGAACTATAATGTCTTTACGCCCAAGATGTAGAACAAGCCTTAAAAAGTCTGGTGACTTACGTCATTCTCTATACCTTTTATCATATTATATCGGTGCATTGACAGATTAGCCTTGGTAGAGTTTGCCTTGGCAAACGGTGCGTTTAAAATGCAAATATATGCGTGCACATAGAGTATTCACTCTGTGAATTTGTCTTTTTGTTTCACAGGTGTAACTGGTAGAAGGGACATTACCCGCGGGGACGAACCGAACTCAATGATGTTGAGATTAATTTGCACACTGTACACGATTCTTAGTACACATTTTTATAGTGTGAATAGGCGTAATTAGCATATTTGTGTGTGATTTTTGTAAAAGATACAGCTTCCAAACGTCTTCGATGTGTCACAAAAACGTGCATTGTGTTTGGCAATGTTCTTATAATAAACTTTAATTTGTGAAAACATATACTTAGTGCGGTCAGTTGCCATCCAATGTGACTGATGCTGATACATGCAGACTAAAGCTCGTTTAAATAGCTATTAGCATGCTGGTGTGTGTAGTAACCTCCCCAGCAACATTGTGTTCATTATTTTTTTCAAAATCATAAACAGGACCGGTTTTGACAACAGGTTTTCATTTTGGTTTTTAAACTTGCAAATAAATATTCGTAACAACGTTGAGTTGAGGTGCTTGGATTTTTATTAATGTGTATCGTCATATTTAATCCATTTAGAGAAATTGATCACTTGATCAATTATTATGCAAATTGAGACACTTAATTTCAAGTTAATTCCAATTCAAAAAGTTTTTGTCTTAGAATTTTCTGAAATGCTAAAATTTATAGTAACGGTAGGCGATGAAATTAGTCAAACTGGCGTCAATGGTACTGAGGCAAATGTACCCTTGTGTAATGCACTACGTGGTGTAGGCAACCTATAAACAATAATTCGCAATACAATTATTATTATTGTATGAAACCCAACACGTCAATGCGCCTTGTGGCTTTGAGTAATGCTGACGCATTCAGATGTCCAACTGTGACACTTAAGTCAAAATTATTTTTGGTTTTAAAATTGATTCGTAAATATTTCAACAAAATAAAGAAGAATGCAAAGACTTTTTTCTGACTTACACACACAATGAAATGAATCGTTTGAAAAATTGCAAGAGTTTCTTCGTCATATTTTTTCCTCCACTGTTAGACTCGCTTTCCATTAAATCTTTGGCTACGATCTCAGCTACGATGGGCAAAATTTACGGAATACAATCTAGGGCTGGTTCATTATTACTATGAACCTTTATCATAGGGTCGGCAACTTGTAGATAGCTGATAACAGCAGGCCGCCTTATCAGCGTGTTAACGACTTGAATCATTAGGGTTATCGAATATATCTTGGAGTTTGGTAGACGTGACATTCAAATAAAATTTAACTCCATACATGTTTAATATTTAAATCTGAATCGGTAACACATTCATTTGTGTTCTAGTTTACGATATTTCAAAATTTAAATTAGTATCCAGTAGTTCTTCTGTCGTTTTGTTATTTCAATGTAACATGCAAATATTTTGTTTTGTTGTTACAATTTGTTCTACTGATATTGTGTTATCTACATTAGCGTTGCTGCATGCTTTAAGAATTGTTATTGCTTTGAGCATTTCCTGGGGATTCTTTTAGTATGGCCCTAGTAGTAGATTATAAGAATAACTAGTATAATCCCCTTCTTGGATATGACTTATTCGCTTGCATTGCGATATCTTATCAATTCATAGAAGCAATGCTGTAATCTATTCCTTTTGCGTCTTTAGTATTACTCAATATATTATCGACTTCCATATATATAGAAGAGCTACGTTTCTGCATATTAGCAGCTACAACATCTCTTGTGTCAAATCTTAATCTTTTGGTTTTAAGCAATTAATTTTGTAGACGTTTTATTAACGTTCTGTTATTTTAAGTCTTAATCTAAACTTTTTTAGAAGTTTAGATTGAGAAATACTTCGACGTTTTTAGAAATAAATTTGTGAAACTTGATTGTTTTTTAGGGCGACCATATTTTTAATCTTTAATGTGATTATTATGTTCAGTGAATCATCTTGCACTTGTGCTAAAAGTAACACAATGACATATGCTATGTTTTCAGTTGTGTTATTTGGTTATTCAAAACCTTGTTTTTTGTTAGTAGTAGTACTTCAAATTCTACTTATTTGGCAGGTAAAGCATCCAGAATGTCGTTATTTGTTAACCAAAGTGTAGTAAAAGCTGTTTCATTGCAACATTCAGAAGACATTAGTTAAAAGTTGTGGTGGAAATTTTTGGCAAGGAGCTCCACACACCTACGCTTCTAACATGCCCACAGCTTTTAGCTTTGTTGCGATCGTTTTAAAGATCATTTTCCTCTGCAGTAATGTACCGTACGCTTGTTTTAAATTCTGAGCATGTCTGAATTAATGCGTTCCAGGTATTTTGTGTAGTTGCGTACGTAAACAAGAGATGTTCGCGAACAGTTTGATTTCTTTTTTGAGGTTATTTTGTTTTAAATGGCTTCTGTTGACCGCAACGTTTGCCTTGCACTCGATGATTAGAATAATAACTTAACTTTTTCCATAACGTTCATTGGGTAAGTACTAACATTAGGTTTTTTTGAAAGGTCACATCTTTTTAATCCAAAACTTATTCATTGTTAAGAAAGAAGTTTCGAACATGTCAACAATATTATATTGTAATGTGTGCTTCTTCAATCAAATTATAATCTCATGGCAACTGAAAACCTGTCGTGATGTGTCGGTTTGTTCAGCTACAGTCACCGACAGATGGTGTTTAATAAGAAATACAGAAAAAAATATTGTTATAAGAGGTTTTCCTTTGGAAAATTATTTTAAGGTATGAGTCCTGCAGGTGAAAATTAATGTTAATTATTTTTTCGACACCTGTAATTTAATTAATAATGCATCAGTTCTACGATCTCATAAAAATCTGCTAAAATCAGTTTCAAACAAGTTTGCCTACGTAACATCAAGACCAAAATCGAAAAACTAAACCAACCTGTTCTCAGAAAAACAGAAAAAAGGTTCAACTAACATTCAAAATTCAAAACTTTAGGTGTGTTATAAATCGTGGCATGAATTTGTAATATTAGCATATTAATTAACATATTGTAATACAATAGTCGAACGATACGGATGCTTCGAACTGGTCATTTAGACGACTTCCGAGAAAATGCAAATCAGTTGGTCAAACAGCTATGTATATTATGTATAACAAGAAACTTATTCACACATAGAAACTAACTATGTACATGCATAATTTATGTATTGGTACTATTACATTGTAAGCGTGTTAATACCTACTATATTCTTCGTTCGCGTTTACTATCACTGTCGCAGTAATAATGCATTTCAGTCATATCAACAATTGTCGTGGTTCCATTTTGTTTAAAATTTGAACCGCGCGCCTCACGTGTTCCCAATTTTTTACAAACGCCTTGAGTCCGCTATTGCGTCGTCGCTCTGTTTTTATACCATTATAATACTTTTAAAGTTAAGTTAATTCGCTAATTACCTTCTGTCACTAATGACGACCATTAAGCCTTAGGTTGGGTTACATTTGTTATGTTTACTGATAAGATTGATGGTAAATTGCGATCACAAAAATCTCGTCAATGCGAAAACATGTCGAAATTGAAGTGACGTCGCCGCATAATCTCAGATCGTTCGATTCCAAAGCATTCTGATAGCGATGATACCGATATCGTTGTGTTTACTATTTTATTTCACGTTTTCCTCAAGCTGTCTCGCTCTGGCGCGTCGGTGCGCGGTGGACAGACACTGCCACTTTAATTGCCATAGTGAACGGTATTTGTATCGTGACCCGTATTTTTGCAATAAAGTCGCGTCATAAGGTGTTAAACTTCGCATTTTTTCAGTATAAAACAGCTGGGTTTGTGTATTGAGGCTGTGTTGATTTGCGGTTGAATTAAACAGAAATATTGCAATGAGTATAGTCAATATTGCACTTACGTACTTGACACAAAGTGCAATGCATCAATGGACAGGTATGACACGAGATTACATACCTACATCTTCAAGAGTGTTTACTTTAACATTTATTATCATCATACAAAATGTTGTTTTGATTTGATTCTAAGAACAAGTTTTCACACCAATTTACGAGTGTGACTTTTAAAACCCGTTTATTGATAAAATCTTGTTTTATTTATCTTATTAGTTCAACAAAAGCCTGTCAACTCTACAAAGAGATAGAAGCGCTAATCATGTAGTTGCGCATGATTCATATTATTGACAGAGATAAGCCAGTTATCAGCTATGTTTGTGAGAAAAAGACTATTCAATTATGTAATCTTAGAATAAACTCGCGGCGTTTTTTTACTTAAAAGTCGTAAACACTGGGTAGCGGTCACTTTGATTTGAGTCACGGTTAAATACAAATAAATACTCAAATGTGAACGTTACTTTGTATCCGTTCAGTTCGGCGCACGCGCCGCCGCGGTTGCGTCCCACCACGTAGCGGATAAAACATGAAACATGAGTTTCAGGAAAGATAGAATGTTTCCCACCATCTTGCCGTTACAAAATCGTATCGTAAAAAGCAATGAACCACGACTCAGCATGCCAGGAAGACTGTTACGTTGCGCTTCACTTCACACCGAAAATCATAAGAATTTTATGTAACGAAAATAGCCATACAAACATACCTCAACTTAGATAAAATAAGATAAATTGTGTATCGTTTATCTGTGATGGCTTTATCATAGTAATCTGTTTTAATGAGCTTCTTATCAACGCAAACCGTGGTCTTGTTTTTTTTTTTGCACATTGTTGTGATATTTCTCGGTAGCTTGAATGTGCAACAGCAAACAACCATAATAAATAAATAACATAACTTGATTTCACATTCTTATATACAGGTATTTGCACAGAACCATTTAATTGCATCGATTCACCATTTTATAGTTCCACGTTCTTCGAAATGATTTATATATTTTATGCTTGCAAAAAAATCTTAGACCATTTTCCTCATTTAAAGGATAGAATTTTAAATAATCGTAGGTATTACATATTTGGTGTTACGTAATTTATGTTTGGGATACCGTTACAAAAAACTAGTCATTATTAATGATGTTGATTTGCATGAAGTGACTGTGGCACACGTCAGCGCGTGCGAGCTACACAACACACGTGCGTGTGTGTGCGATAGGTGCGAGTGTGTGCGTAATCAGCCGCGGGGGAATCCCAACGTGCAAAATACTTGTATCTACGAATATGTTTTAAAAAACGTGGGTGAGAGTGTATCTGTATTTTTCACATAATGGTAACAAGGTTATCGTGCAGCGATTTTGAGGCGTCATTATTACTTATAAAATAATTATCTTAAACTTAATATTATATTTGGTAAAACCCAGCTTCTTATCACGTTATTTTTTTTTAAAAACAAGAGTCTCTTAAGACGAAAGATTTAAATACATAATATTATACCAAGACAATTAGTTTCCAATGTTATGCAGTAACCATAAAGGATATCTTGTAAAACCACTTTTGCCTACAACTGTACCTATATATTTTTATATATTGTTATGTCTTTCACTCAGAAAAGTCAACAAGTAAAGCTCAAGTACGTATAAGCTTTCACTTTGCTACGTAACCGTCTTACAATGGCTGTAGAATCGGATGTTGTTCTGCCAATCAGTATAAATTTTACACCAATAGACTTCTATAACATGAGAGTAGGAATAGACTCGTGTCCATCAAAGATAAGTACGAAAACGTTTGTATTGCATAACCCAATGTTTTTCATTACACTTGCTTCTATAAGTGTAAAGTCTTTGACTGCATCATAACTTTTCGGGCGACTTTCACATTGCTTTCATTACATTAAAATGTCATTTGAGTTCACTTTAGAGACTTCATTTGTTGATCGAACTTGTGACTTTTTTTTCTCTTAAGATTTTCCTAATTTGCCAGCACTTTCAGACTAAGTAGTTCCCCAAGAAACCCTCTACTAATTATGTTAAAAGGAACAACACAACCCTTTCTACTTGAGCTCAAGTAAATACTCATTTACTACCAAAACAGTAGCGTAAAAACAAAGACATAGCTAAAGAAAAAAATCTTGCAAAAGACACTGGCCTCCCCGGAAGAGGGGAGACTTACTAATCAATATAATAGAGCCACTATGAGATAAAATACATATATACGCACCAAGACGCCTGGTACATGGGAAATGACGCCCTCTGTATATACGGTTAGGGTACATAATGCTGAAAGTAGGTAGCACGAGGCTGCCCTAGTTATAAATAGATTTTCACGAAAAAGAAATGTTACAGGGAATTTGGTGCAAACCGGGCACAGAGTAATGAATGAGCCAGAAGGTGCTTGGTGCAACATTATTTTGTACTGTTTTTCATTTTAGATTATTTTGGGTTTCTTTTGTTTGCTTTTCCTTCTCATGTTGTGTAGAAAAATATTTAGAATGTAATAGGCACGAATTATTATCGTTTGTTTTGTAAAAAAATAACAATTTTTTAGTTTTTTATTCGTAAATGTATTTTTTAATTGGACATTGTGTTGGGATACAATGGATATCGAGTTTATGGAAGGGAAAAGATCATGATTATTATTCAAAATATATTTTCCAGATTATTATATTTAGAATTGATACCACTTTTATCCTATTATGTCACTGTTATTTAAACGGTTTATCAGTATTTATAATGATTTCGGTTTCTAACTATATTTATATATTTAGTTGCTAATTGCCCACATCATTTAAAATGAGTATTTATCATATTTATACTTGTTTATATGAGAATATATATTTATATATTGGAATATTACCTATATAATATTAATTAGTGGTGTAAACACAATAATATTATACACTAATTGGCTTGTATTTCCGACGTGTAAACAGTGCTTAGTTTAGTAACAAGGTCAAAAGATTAGAGCTTATCTTATACATATGGGTCGCAGCCTTTACGACCTCTCGTTATATTTTTTATTGTTAAAAAAAAACTACTTTAATTGTGCTCCTTGATAAAGTATAATTTTACTTTTAAGTGATAAAGTTTGTAATTAAAAGGGTTTATCAGTAAACGCCAAATTTGGTGTTGATGATTTAATTATAAAAAGAACTTATTTTTTTTAACTGATATTAAACTTAACTAGTTCCTTTTTTTCTTTTGTTCATTAACTGGCCCCGATAACCAGTTTTATCCATTGGTAAAATTGGCATCATTTGCTAGCTTATTTTTTAATACAATAGGTACCTAACTTTACGTTGAAATATTATATAGTTTAAGGAAATACTGAGACTAAGTTCATATTTTAATAAAATAATATGACAATATAAGGATGTCATTACAATAGAACGGAATGCCAGAATAAATCTGTGTTTTCCGTCCCGTAACTCTTCATTTCAAAACAAAATACCTAAAATTAAATCATCAGAAAAAAACCTTTTCTTTTTATCACAACATTAATTATTTCACCAAACACCCACACGACAAAAACAGATATTAAAGAAAAAAAAATATTTTGCAAAAGAGGAATTCTCTGAAACATCGCTACTCGCGCTCTAATTTTTCTGGACCACACTCACAGACGCAATTAAGTCGCGTACACGAGCTGTCGGGGGGGGAGAGGGGGGCTGCACGAGTACCCCTCCCCCGGGACGAGGGGGTGGGAGAAAAAATGCGCGTGGAACGGGAGAAAAAGAAAAACGCGAAAAGCGGAAACAAGTTCCCGCGACACGTGACTGTAGGCTTCCCGGGAACGTTGCCATGGCGACGGGCAGGGCTGCTGCGTAAATACGCCACTCTTTGTCGGATAGCACTGCAATTGCTTCGCTTTTTTTTCTTGCGAAATCTGTGTTGTGTTTTATTTCTTGTTACTTTGGTGTTACTGGCTTGTGTTTTGGTATTTTTCTTTAAACTAAATGAGAATATAAAGTCATCTTTAAATGAATGTGAATGATTGTGCTAGACAAAAAGTAGGTTTTACTGGTAATAAATAAGGTTCAAAATAGTTTGTTGACTATGTTATTAAACTTATATTATTACTCAGAAGTGTCACGTTGGGAAACTTTGTGCTAGCAAACTAAATAGCACTAGTGAGTTTCATTTAGAAAACCAAACACAACTTTTTAGTTCAATTTTAAGTTACGAAGCTTTATGTAACTGAAAAGAATTGATAAATATGGCGAAGATTAGGAAAGTTTCTGCATATTGTTTTGTAACTGATGTTTACAAGTAGAGTTAATTACAAGGAAACGTCCAGAAAACAAAGTTGAAAAATATAAAAATAACAAAAAAAAACCTTCTATCCAATTACAACATCCCAGACCTCTAAATTAATAACTACCCTCCGGAAAGTAAGCAAAACATTTTTCTTCGCATTTCATCGATAAAAATAGGCGAAGCGTCCACGTGTATCCCAGCAAAGTAACCGGAAGCTCGCACCGGCCTTGGCGGTGCGTAGCAACCCCGGAAGAAAAAGAAAAAATCTATAATAGTACTACGGTGCAGGGGGGCGCCCTAGTTGCGCCCCGGCTACCCTTCGACGAACTGTATGTACCAGCCCAAGCCACCGAGTACAACGCTCCACTTTTAGTTAATAAGATAGACCAAAGTTTTGATCAAACAATTTCAGTATTGAAGTTCTGAGTAAAGTTGGGCGTTCTGTTTGGACTGCACTTTTTTTTTATTAAGTTTCGACCAGTATTTTGACTCAAACAAAGCATGATGCCTTAAATAATAACTTTCAACGTGTGAGAACCTTGTACCTTGCCTGAACTTACTTACAAAACTTCTTCGCCAATAAACAATGTTTAATAATTATTAATTAAACCATTACACGTTCCGCTATAATCTGCGTACCTACTTGATGGGTCAACTTATTTCCAGTACCTTAGCTGTTTTTCTGATTATTAGAAGCGAATTCTGGCAACTGCCGAGGAAAATGCGTGGGAAAGCGCTGTTCCCTGAATTCGTTCCATTATAAGTGGGTAGGTACATTTTTGTGATACTTATCAAAGCGGCACGAGTAAAACTTTCATATAATATAAAAAGGGCGTAAGTGATGGTGTTTTGAGGAAGAAAATCGAAATACAAATTTTCATCTATTGGAAATAGAGCTTTTAATACATTGACACTGAAAATTGTAAATGGTAAAGAATTTACTAGAAATCAAAACCAGCAAATGCAGACATAGTTAAAGTTTGCATTAAAAGTTTAACGCTGAATCGCTTCCTAACACTTTAACCAGTCTTAAGACAAAAAAACTGCGAGGTCAGGACGAGACAGGCAAAAAACGCACAATCGTAAAATAACACAATAACAAAGACAAAAAACTTCAGCTCTGAGAACCAATAAATAAATACTTGGCGCATATTGATATGATTACTTGAATTTGCCATTCTATGACCTTTTTTGGATAGTTTTTTTTTTTTCGGACTTATTGAATATTTTTTCGCCCGGTCAGTGTTCAACATTATAAATTCACGTTTGATTGTAACATCGTGAGCTGTTTTAATTAACGACGTAGTTAGTTCATTATGCTTATAACTTTATGATAAAAACAAATTGGACTCGACCACGCTAATTTCAATAATTTCATTGCGGTTATAAATTATTATGTCAATCTAAAACTAATGGAAGGTGCATTACTTCAACTGAGATCTCATCTAGATGGCGAAGAACAGAATCTATGATTATTCCTGTGTGGGTAAGTCTCTTTTTTCAGTTTTGGAGCTACAGACTAATACAATTATCAACATACATGATATGCGTTGATACTATCTAAATAATTATGTCCCAGTGACTCAGGGTGTAATTCTAACACAGTACAAAGACACTACCAATTTGGAAGTGCTTTGTTAGTCATTGTACGCTATATCAATGGTCATCTCGTTAGCATACTGCGTTTGGGAATACCCCAGCACTTGTAACGTGTTATCTGTAGGCTATCCAGACGCAACTTGATCTTTGACATGGTCATGTTTATTGATCAACAGCTGTCGCTCTGACTTTTCTGTCGATAAGGTGCAGAAACGGATGCTAGATTTTAATAGTAGGTTATTCATTGATGGTTGCAGTGTTTGAAATGCCAACAGATAAGAAAGTATAGAAATTGTTAAAATGTTTGATCGTTTTGGCATGTGTCTTATTAGTTCAAAGATATTTGTGCCATGCTTCTTAGTCGTTACTATAATTTCTTTAACAATCAATGTGCTTAACTCTCAAAACTTTTTTCTTAATATTTTGTTCTTTAGTAATATTAAGATGAGAACCAAAGTTGTGGATATAAAATATTTGATTAGTAAACATGAAGTCAGCATTAAATATCGTAAAGCAAACTCGCATCAAATTCTAAGGCGGGGAATGCACTGCTATGGCGACAGCGGCGCTGATATAATAGACACCTTGTTATGCTATATTACGCTACATTACTTGTTCCATTAAGAATAAATTGTTTCCGCTTAACGCTGTCCATTAATATGCTACAACAACATTCTTGCATTAAGAACAAAACATTTGCAATGGCATTCAGTTCTTGTCTGACATTGTCCCACTGAATCGCCTCCGCCTGACTCTGTAGTCTCATTCTAAATCTAGTTAGCACTAACATAGACCATAGAAACCGGTTGTAAGATCTTCAGGCTACGTCGGACGAGCAATAAAAACTGCATACAGTCATACTTAATGATAATACTAGTGTATATTACTGTGATGACCTTTGTGAACATAATTAACAAAACGTTAAGTTGAAAACTATGAATCTTTATGTAGTTGCTACGCTGATGAGTTTGAGGTTGAAGACAGTTCTTTAATGCGATATTATATTCAAGTTCAGTTAGTCATTTGTGGCCATCTAGAATTAATTGTACCTAAACCACTTGTGTGCAAAGTTATTAAGATGTATGCAAAAATTGATGACACTATAGTTCATAGTATTGTAAGTAACCAGTAAACCGAAACGTTCCCACTAAAACGCGAATTTGCACTGCAGCTGTCATGCAAAGAATAATCATTCTAACGCCTATCACAATAAGCATCATAATGAAACAGAACAAGATCCATACATTGATAAATGAAGTTGTAAAATGTTTGACAAGAACCGATAAGATAATTTAGACTTAAACGTACTGCTAATAAGATCTTATTTTAATGGGTGGTGTCGTTTCATCAAACATGTGAACCATTGAGCGAGGCCAGCGTCGAACCGGCACGGCAAGGTTGAGGCAACAGATAAAAACAACAAACAAAACCACAGAATAAGTTATTGTGAGGACTCGAGAATATTTGCTAAACCGATGATTTATTTGGATGATCCTTTAAAAGGCGATGGGTCAGTGAATATGAAAGCCAACGAACTTGGAACACAACCAGACTGGACAGGTTTGAAAGAATTTAGGATGACTGAGCCGAATACTAAAGATGAAGTGGTTATTGCTGTTGAAGAAATCACATACCTAAATCAAACACTTGTCGATGAAAAATCATATAATCAAGTTCTAAACAATGATAATAAGTTTACTGTCGAATCATAATTCTACTTGTGCATTTCGTTGCACACTGCTCCTGTGAGAGGCGAGGTGATTGGCCCTATAAAACAGTCGTCAAATGGCTATTAAACCTACTGATCTTGACATTAGGATGTTGCAAACTTTCCTGACTTGTACGAACAACAATGAAAGGGTACTTCTACAAACAAAACTTGATACTTTTCAAAATATATCTTTATAATTCTACCTTTTATAGACCAATTAGATGTAAAGATTTAATTGCGGATTAATTGGCAGCAATCGCGTGTCAAATGATCCTTAATAATGACCTCTGAGGAGATAAGCAAGGCCACTAGCAGTTGTTATAGAAAAGGGTTAAAGTGATGGCATTGTGGCCTTACAATGATCTCCTTTGTGTTAGAAAATTATTTTTTCAAAGTTTTTTTTTTTATATAATGATGATTGAAAAACTTTAATGTTATGTTTGGCATTTTGTATACTTGGAATTAGTTATGAATATATTATTATGATATTAAAGTAATAACTGGTTATGTAACGTATCAAAGTATGTTGAATGCAAGTTTAAGAATTAGTTAGCGATACAAATAATATAAATCGGTTGATTGATTCCGTTAACTAAATGTTGTTAACAGTGTACCAGGAGATTATGAACTCACAGCAACTAATTTTAGAATCTTGTGAATATCTCAAAGATTGCGTTCCGCTCGGACGCGGTGGGCGAAAAGTATTCATCTTCGAAACTTTCTTCCAAGAATAGTTTTCCTTCTCAATGCGTTTTGTTTACACAGAAAACATTATTATATATATCAAATACATACATTCATTGAGTGAAGTAGTAAAGAAATTATCATATGCGTTATGCAGGTTGATGATCATCTGCATATAGAACAGGACGACCCTGCATGTGAAATTACTTCGTACCTTGATCACTCGCCACAAGTGAAGACTGATCGACCGTTATGCCGATGAATAATTACATGTTAGGTATACTTCTCTACAATCAAGGAGTTCTGGTGGAGCTTAGTGACCATTATGGTAATTTAAAAGATGATTATATTACATGGCAAACTTGTAGCTTCATCGTCTAGTAGATTCCAATAAGAAAGATAAAATAGTTCGATGTTAAAGTCTGAACACAATATACTTGACACCGTTGCAAACATTATCTTGTAAAGACAATTCGCGCCACACATATATGTCGTGTAAGAAACTAATGATCAATAAGCATCCACTGAACACATTGCAACTTCAATAGTTTAGCTGTAAAATGGTTTATTGTTGTCCAGTGCCTCACCACGTGCCTCGGACGTGATACATAATGTATGAGCGGAACAGCGAGATGTGACCACCGTAAACAAATCTTCTAGTCACGACAACTTACTTTTTGCTACTCCCTCGTAACTTGTCATGCGCAAAAATATATAAATGTTTGTTAAACTCACCTAAACTTTCCTTGAGAGTGGTCCTCCCACTTGATTATGGATGGGCAGTACTTGGAGTCCAGCAGGAGATTCCTCAAGAACTCGGGCACGGAGACGCTCCTCGGGCGCTTGAATGTCTTCCTGCCGCTGCCTTTCGGCCTTCCTGGCGGTCTTTTGAATATTTTCCGCTTGTCATCTTCGTCTCCAGACTTGCTTCCGTCACTGCCGTAAGAGCACTCGGGGGAGGCGGTCTCTGACGAGCGGAACACATCCTCTGTGTCGTCGCTCGAGTCAGTTTGATGCAGGAGAGTGCTGTCATTAGGAGTGTAGTCGGAGGGGTACAGTCTGTTTTTGTGGTCTAGGGAGTCCAAGTCAAGCATCGTGTTGGCAGACTCATGGCTATGGTATGGGTCCACATCTGCGTACCTGATGATAGAGGAGTGACGCTGTATCTCCTCATTAAGGCGATTGTGCAACTTCTCGAAGACACTGTCTGCAATCCGTCTCGAGGTGACCTGGTCGATGCTCGGGTGAACCATCCTGTGAAGCACATCCTCTCTCTTCATAGCTCTCAGCTCGAATCCCTTTACTCTGAAGTTGTAGAACGGTATTTCATTTTCATTTAATCCCATGCACTGGACCGTGTCTATCATCCAGGACACGGTGTCGTCCTCGTTCCAGGCGTCCACGACTTTGTACTTCCAGTCATCCCGGATGTCCCTCGGGTACTCGCGACAGCTGACCAGGTTGTGGTACACGTTCATGGCGCTGTCGATCTCGGGCTCTGCGTACGCGTCGTACGAAGCGTTGGAGTAGTAGTTCCCGTAGATGTGAGAGGCAGTTCCCTTCTTGAAGACTTGGAAGTCATCAAGTCGCGCGGGCGCGGGTGAAGTCGAAGGGAAGTACAGTTCGCAAGGCATGTTTTGGTCGTATAGGGGGCGCGCGTAATCGATCATTGTCGCGACGTACGTGCGGCTGTGCCGGCGGTTCGCGGCGGAATGGGCGGTAGGCGGCGAGCTCGCCTTATGACTATCCACGCTACGGGCGCGTTCTGTTTTGTTTACAAGATGCGTTTGAAAAGTTCGTCAGTTCGCCGCGCGACGAGTCCGGCGGGTGTGGGCAGAGCGCCGCCAATCAAGATCACAGTGTGATAGCAAAGTGCAATTTTTTCGCGATTTATTAGGCCATGTCGCTTTGCATATGTACTGTTTATGTTTGTCCATGCAAACAGTGGTTCTCGTCAAGGCAAACTGCGACAGAGACGACTAAATGGGTTAATGCTTATCTCGAGATGGTTATGACTTTATACTTATTATGTGGATGGTCAACAACATACACAGACAAAGTAAATAAGTTTATTTATCATTTTCTATGTATCAGCTAAACAGATTTAACATTGGCCTACCCAATTTAATTCTGTTATCAGTACAAATCTAAATATAGTAACACTAATTGTTTTGATAGCGTCACTTCAAAAGATAAATACAAAATGAGATAAGCAAATATTTTCGAACAGTTTAGAAATCGTTAGCAAATTCATATAGAATTAAGGGAAAATATATTAAAATATGATATTTAATTAACCACAACTGAAATATAATTATAATAATATTAATCATTGTTACAGCATGCAGATAATGATGTAGAATCAAAGTAGACTTTGAATATAATTCATAGTCATTTGTAACAGTCAGACGGGTTTCTCGGCCCATTTTGAAAAACCCACAAGACAGTAAGAACGGGTTTTAAAATACCCGGATTAAAATCCTTCACAGACACGGCAAGAAATGTTTTAAAAAAATTGATTAATTTTGTTATTAAATATTTTTACCTACAGATGAAACGGATATCCGATAACTATCCGGTATCCAGCCTATCCGGCGGCCTAAATACTATCCGGCGGAATACCGGATAAATATGCTTTATTTAGTTAGAATCACTTAAGAAATACAGTCAGAAATCAGAATATAATTCTACAGCTTAGAAAGTGAATTAGACCTCATTCTGCACTGAGGGCAAATTATGGTGAATGAAAACTAATTTCTCTGCATTAAGAGGTAGCAAGCGGTTCCGTTTGTCTTCGTAAATAAGGCCAGCTATAGAAAAAAGTCTTTCGCTGTACACACTACTGAAAGATAGATTTTGGCAAACTTTGTTAAATTTGAGTATTATTTAGAATAGCGCACGCACTGCCTACGCAAGCGTGTTTCGTGTGATGCACCAAACGGCAACCGGATACCGGATATTCATTGGCTGAATATCCGGTATCCGGCAAAACTGCTATCCGTTTCATCTCTCATTTATATTACGACATTACTTCATTCTCACTCACAAAATCAATAATTATTTTTACATGAAGTTATCACAGATGGTTATAATAAAGAAACGCCCGTCACACAAACCTCTATAAAAGGTAAAAATAACATCTAAATCGCCCGACGATTTACCGCTAAGATTTCATTATTTTATATTTACAACTCTACTACTATTTTATGTACTTAGCCGTTTTTGTGTCCTATAAAGTTTATTGTTTGTTTTTAAAACTTATTTTTCTGGCAGACTCGCTACCATCGACTCTACCAAAGAAAGCTGTTTAATAGTTGTCATAAAAGACGGATCACGGCTTTAGCAAAATTTCAAAGACTGAGAAGCAGTACTTTAATTTTATAAGTACTAAGTTTGAACTTCAATATTTAAACATGTTTACATTTACGGTAACCTGAAGATTATGGGCCTAACCCCTCAGCTTTTATTAGCACTTGCTCGTCAAAACGCATCATATGAACCTAAACACAAGGTAGATGCCGTACACTGTTGAGTTCTTTTGGTAGTTTGGGTATCCTGCATGATCGGGATGATGCCTGCGCAGGTCAAGGTAATATCATTGACAAGAGATAGGATTTTAAATTTCGAATCAATCAGACCCATGGAAGATTTTCATGAAACATAGTAAACACTTTCGATAAATATACATCTAAATAAATATATATTTTCAATTAGTGCATGCGGTGCTTTTCTGTAAGTGATGAGGCGCTTAGATTTAAGTTTACAATGTACAAATTATTATGTAACAGTGTACTCATTGTTGAGAAGCCTAATAATAAATAAATAAAGAAATTTTTATACGAAAGATACATAATTAAATTCGGTTTATTCGTTCAGGATCTATGAAGCCACAGACACAAACTTTAAACACCCCTACTTTTTCGTCGAGGATTAAAAACAAAGTGCATGTAAAAGAACGTAGATAATTACCCAAATAAATGTGAAGTTACTCGTAGACAAATGCTACGAAAAAGTTTTCGTAGCACGTAGCATGACTTGAAGAGCTACGAATTTCTCGCTTACCAATATTGGTAATAATATAACACATAACTGGCAAAACATTTAACAATATATAGGGTTTCATAATTCTATCCTACCTTATAAAATAATGTTTGCTACGAAAAAGCGTAGCAATTGCTACGAATCCACCACGAAGGAATGTGAATCGCTGGTGCAAGTATGTATGTTTTAATTTATGCCAATTTCATAATTGTATTCATAGCCTTTGATCTATATTTTTTCTCAGAATAAAACTACATCTAGAAAGATGTATGCTTTGCAGAATTACTACCACTCATTCAACTATGTTTTGATATTACAATCATAAGCAACAATAATATGATTACACTGGGCCAATTCTTAAGTGATTTTGTTACGAACATAGAGTATCTCAGACTTGCAATTACCTACTAATCCACAGGAGAATCGCATTTGATTTTAGGTAAAATTGATAAAATCAACTTACAACTAAACAATAAATTAATGTCCTTGACTTTACGAAAAACAACATAGACTTGTAAAACTATAAACCGTTGGCTATGTTTTGGCGTAAAAATCAAAAGCTTTTTCACCCACAGGGAAGGAACGAACTTTGACCAGTTCAT
This sequence comes from Cerastis leucographa, assembly GCA_963082945.1. Lineage (NCBI taxonomy): Eukaryota > Metazoa > Arthropoda > Insecta > Lepidoptera > Noctuidae > Cerastis > Cerastis leucographa. Next base: position 21,436,294 of record OY720354.1, read on the forward strand.
GCGACGCTGCATGACCGCGGTTCCAGAATATTTCTTCGCGATGTTTTCCTTCAGTGAAAGTCGGTCGCCTCTTAGATTAACTCAAAAAGTACATCCTTGTGAAATTGAACAAGTCACGTGTACACTTGGCAGGTTTCAAAGACTCGTGTTTCAAAAGTCCATAAAGTTATAAAAACTCATAGTTCACACTTTTGATTGTACTACTTATAGGAACGTATGCTTCCTCATATGCTCCAAGCGTAATATACTTGTATATTACAGAATAAAACACCAATCACTTTGCTAGTACTGAATTTAATGATCAACTTTAGTTCACATCTTACACTTGTACACGTTTATAATATTAATCATCGACCTCACCAGTCGACGGTCCAGCCGATAGTGCGCTCTGTGGCAAGTTCTTGACAAGGTGTAATTCTGACAACCGGAAGTCAGCAGTTTGATATTTAATACAGATAATATTTAAAACGTCTTAACAGGAAGTCAAAACAGTGTTTGTTAGACCGTTTGATATTATTAAAATGACAATACGTACACAGGAAGTCAATGCACGCTAACAGCTCGGCCATCTGACATTCGGTTACGTCCTCGTACCGAACAAAATTCATCTTTAAACAATAACAAAAATGCAAACAATAATCCCTACAACGATTTATAATTCATGTAAGACTAATGATTTTAAACAATTGTAAATGTTACAGGCTCAGTTCGAAGAATACATACTTATAAAATATTCATGTTTCAAAACATAACTAAAAATAATTATTACACAACATAATAACGTAATTCCTTCAAGTTTTACGTACAACTTTGTAAACAATCATATAAGTAAACAAGAGAAACGCTAATCATTATCACATTCATTATGTACTTCATCTATTTCATTTGAAACCCCACTGTTCTCCTCGTCAGAACTACTTGCTAAATCAGTGCTAAGGTTAAGCCAAGGCCGCAATTTATCTCTAGCTATAATAGTTTCGTATTTATGATTGTGTTTTCTAGTTATGGGGGTATCTTCTACTAAGAATCGGTCATTGGGGAGTATTTTAACAACACGATAGGGTCCTTGATATTTTGCTACTAATTTCTTAGATTTACCATCATTTTTATTAATTTCCCTTTCTACCCTTACTAAATCTCCTTCTTTATAAACGGTTTGATTAGTTACTTTCCTATTTCTATTAAAACGTTCTCTATCTTTTTCTTGCTGTTTTCTTATTAATTCTCCTGATTTTTCGCGCATTTTTGATATTTGGTCTAGATTACTATCCGATGTATCACTAATAATATCACTTAAAATGGACTCTGAAACATTCGTTACTTTAAATCCGAATAGTAGCTCTGAGGGACTTCTTTGTGTTGTTTTATGTTTAGTGGTATTAATCCCTATTTGTATATCTGGCACAAATTCATCCCAAGTCCTATCATCTTTCCCATGGGTCTTAGTGGAAAGGGCATCTAAAATCGTTCTGTTGAATCTCTCAACTTGGCCATTAGCCCTTGGAGTTGCAACAGCATTAAGAATGTGCTTAATACCAGTCTCTTTAATAAACTTACTAAAGACGTGACTTGTAAAACATGAACCTCTGTCGGTTATCAATCGTATGGGAGCACCAAAATAACTGATATGTTCCCTTATAACTCGGATTGTTGTGGTTGCTTTCGTATTCCTGACTGGTGTAATATTTGTATATTTCGTGAACCCATCGACAATAACAAGTAAGTAACAATTGCCACGTTTACTACGTACAAACGGTCCTAAGTGGTCCGCATGTATCGTATGAAACGGTTTTTCTACCTTTGGTATAGGATGAAGTTCACCTTCACGGGGACCGCCTGATACTTTGTGATGCGCGCACTCAAGGCATGCGGCAACATACTTTTTTACGAACCGTCGCATCTTCGGAAACCAAAATGAATCCCTAATCCGAGCTAACGTTTTATCAAATCCAAAATGACCAATGTCGTCGTGGTTTTTCTTAAGTATTTGCCAACGAATTGCTTTTGGGACGGCCCACCGAAGTCCGTTCTCTACTATACGATAAACACGACCATTCTTAATCTTAAAATTATTATGGACCTCGACAATTTTATCAATGTCTGGATTTGTCAATATATTTTTAATGGACATTATTTCATCATCAATGGATTGGGCTGTGCTCAACCAATTATCAGTTTCAATATTGAGGATGTCAACGATGTGACTTTCTGGAATAGGCGGCTCAATGGGATGTCGACTCAAAGCATCAACGTGCATCATTTTACTTCCCGATCTGTATTCGATATCGCAATCATATTCCTGTATTTGTATCCACCAGCGAGCTATTCGAGGGATAAGATCGCGCTTGGTCAGTATCGTCCTCAAGGCACTACAATCTGTGTATATTTTAAAGTGAATACCAATTAAATACACTCTAAAACGACTAAGAGAGGCAATAACGGCCAATGTCTCCAGTTCGAACGAATGGAACTTTTGCTCGTCAATAGTCGTTTTTCGACTATAGAACGAGACTGGTCGTAGCGTACCATCTTTACCTTTTTGTAAAAGAATACCGGCCACTCCATGTTTGGATGCGTCTGTGTGTAGCTGCGTCTCGTAAGAGGGATCATACAAAGCAATAACAGGGCGTTCTACTAATGCATCTTTGAGGGTCTGAAAGGCGGAGGCCTGTTCGGAACCCCAGACCCACTCACAGTTTTTGCGTAAAAGGTCTGTTAAGGGTCTTGCCAATATGGCGAAATTTCTAATGAACCGTCTAAAAAAACTCGCAAGCCCCATGAACTGCCGTATCTCATGGGGATTTTTAGGAGCTGGGAAATTCGAAACTGCACTGATCTTTCTAGCACCGGGACGAACACCATCGGGACCAATTTCAAATCCCAAAAAGTCAATATTTCTATAGAAGAAGTGACATTTACTTAACTTTAGAGTTAAGCCTCCCTCTCGAAGTAAATGCAAAACTTGGCGGAGTCGGGAGAGCCCTTCTTCAAAGCTATGCGAAGGAACTAATATGTCATCCATATATATGACAGCGAACTTTATCTTTGCGTCAGCTAGGATTTTGTTGATTGTTCGCTGGAAAACGGACGGAGCGTTAACCAGGCCAAACGGCATTCGTAAATATTCGTATTGACCATCTGGAGTCACGAATGCAGTTTTAGTTCTAGACTGCTCGGAGATCGGAATCTGATAGTAGCCAGAAGCAAGGTCTAATGATATAAAATATTCATGACCAGCCAATAGATCAATTTGATCGTCTATGCGTGGAATGGGATAGTGGTCTTTTATTGTTTTACGATTTAGTGCTCGGTAATCGACGCAAAGACGTTTTTCACCCGTCTTCTTCTTGACTAACACTATTGGACTAGCATAAGGAGATGATGACTCTTGAACAATGTTAGCATCCACCATTTCTTGGACCATATCTCGGACTAGTGTTCTCTCAGAATAGGGCATTCGATAAGGGCGATAAGCAACAGGCTCAGAGTCTTTAAGTTTAATTTCCATCTCACTCACAGTAGTGTAACCAAGATCTCTAAGATTTTTAGAAAAACAGTCTTTATATTCGCATAACAAGGATTTTAAATCATCGAGTTCTGTATTAGTTAGAGAGTCGCCATAATTAATAGAATCATTGTCATTGATATCGGAAATGGTTAACTGATACACGCGGCTTACACTCTCCAGAGGTACGGCGCGAGTAATTAAAATATCTCGTTTGAATGTGATGGTATTAAATGTTAAATTTTGAACTAGTAATTGTCCTACGCCATTCGTCAATGTGTATTCTCCAGGCAAAAGATAGAATTCTGATCCAATTTTTCCCCTCACAGAACCGTTTATTAAAATCTGACCGGTTAAACACCCATCTGAATAAACTGGTATAGACTTCATCGCATGACTGGGAACATCCGTCTCCTCAGAAATCATTAGGAATACTTTATTCGTCCTTTGAAATATAAGACGAAAGGGTGTCTTAGTTATTAGAATACCTGGAAGTTCGGTAAAAGACTGACCCAAAAGCATTGGATATTTCAAAACGGAGTCTTCCACGACAAGAATATCAACGTTTTCCCTAATTCCCTGAATTTCTATAGTCGCCCGAACTTTACCTACCGGCTGTACTAAATTATTACCCAGTCCTTTTATTAGGGGTAAATCACAATAGTCTAAATGTAATTTAAAATCTTTCGCTTCAGTTTGTCGCATTATCGAACATTCACTACCAAGATCCACGTAACAAGAAATGGGAAAATCATTTAGTTTTGCTGTAACTATATATTTATCATTTGGATCGTGAATTTTTGTACTACTAATGCTGGTGTTACAGTCTACCTTTAGAACCTGTTTTTCTTGTCCTACACCGTCGGGTTTAAAGTTCTCGCGACTCTTTTGTATAATATAAGGACAGTTATTAGCGACGTGTCCGAGCCTATGACAATTATTGCATTTTTCGATAGGTTTAGGACATTTAAAGCTGGGATGTCCTTCAACGCGACAGTTAAAGCATCTAATTGGTGGTTTAGCTACCCTAGAACTAGATTTGTTATCAGACTGATTAGTTTTCTCCGATTGTAACCCAAAAGTTTTATTATTTTCGTTTCTACTTTTTAAATTATTGCTATTGTTTTCTCTTGCCTGACCTACTTTAACAGATTTTAAGTATCTAAGGACTTGCTCAGGCGTATCATATTGTACTGCCTGAGCTCCTACTTTAATGGCCCTATCTTCTATGCCATAAAGTATACAATCAACAGCCCTTTTTCCCGTTATCTGACATCTATGTAACAAGTTTAGTTTGGAGTAATAGTACTGCTCTAAAGGTTCTCCATATTTAGCCCTCATTGAAAGCATCTCTGTTAATAACTCTGCGTAATTTTCTCTGCATGGAAACGATTGAAAAAGTTTCGTCTTCCATTCCAACCAGGTAAATTTTACGCTAGGTAGGCTCTGATACCATGACTTGGCTAAACCCGTGAGCTTTGGAAGTGCATAGTAAATGATTTCCCTTTCTTCCCATTCATAAATATCTGCACATTCCTCGACTTTGTTGATCCAATTTAAAATGCTCTGATTTTTGGACATGGGGTCAAATTCCGGAATAACACTACTCATATTGGCCAATTTATGACTGCCTGATTTTGAAAACCCCTTGAGCGCATCAATAAATTGCAAAAACACATTTGGATTCGAATTCTCATACCTGGTTGTTCCTTGCGCCCGTTGATCGTGATGACTGTTGCTCCTCGTCTGCCTTTCGTCCTGTGATCTGCTTCTCGAACGCTTTTCATTCCGTGATCTACTTGATCTCACTCGGTCGGGTGTATTTCGTGTCGAAGTATAGTTTCTCAAAGGTCTCCTCATTTCATCTTCAGTGTAATCCGAATTCTGCATTGGTCTCATGTCCAATTCCCTGTTTCTAGAGCGTCGCTCAAGATCACCACTCATCATATCACTTGTACGTTTACTGGAAAGCCTCGGCCGTCGCTCAAGCTCATCGGCACGGGACTCACCAGCAAACGCTCGGCTTGTACTCGGCTGTCGCTCAAGCTCATCAGCACGAGACTCACCAAAAATCAATTGGTCCGCACCCGGCCGTCGCTCAAGCTCATCGGCACGGGGCTCGCCAGCAAATGCACGGCTTGTACTCGGCTGTCGCTCAAGCTCACCAGCACGAGACTCTCCAAAAATCAATAGGTCCGCACCCGGCCGTTGCTCAAGCTCATCGGCACAGGGCTCGCCAGCAAACGCACGGCTTGTACTCGGCTGTCGCTCAAGCTCACCAGCACGAGACTCGCCATAAATCAATAGGTCCCGACCCGGCCGTTGCTCAAGCTCATCGGCACGGGGGTTCCCTCTCATTCTATAAATCTCATCATCATTACGTCTATGTCGGTTAGGTCTCTCAACCTCACTATCCAGTCGAGTTCGTTTGGATGGTAGAATAGGGCTACCAGGATTGGAATAATAATTATTTCTATCCATTTTGGTTCTGAAACTCAAAAGTATGCGTCACTAATATCGTTCATTTCAATCATTTAAAACGATAATACAAAATAAGTTGGTGAAAAACAATACGTTAAGGGGTCCAGATTATAATGAAACTAAAACTCTAAAAAGAGTAAAGCACAGCAAGAGTAAAAATCATATAGTAGTTCACTAATGTTATATTTAGTACTGGCACCGAATGAGCAACGAAAGTAACGGAGAGAAAAAAAAAAAGTATATATCTTTGCAGAATAGTCAAAACTAAAATAGTAAAATCAGCATCATAATCCATCCATCATAATAAATACTACAAAATCACTTTATGTCATGTCATTTTCGTAAAACATGAGCAATTTGACAATATCCGAAATAATAAACTATAGCGAATGCTAAAATGCAAATTCACAGTAACAAGTAGGAAAAATCACTATTTCGGGTAAAAATAAAAATTTTCACATTACTTACATTTTCTTAGATGGCACAGAAGCGTATTTTGAGTTTATCCCACTTCTGAACTATAGGAACGTATGCTTCCTCATATGCTCCAAGCGTAATATACTTGTATATTACAGAATAAAACACCAATCACTTTGCTAGTACTGAATTTAATGATCAACTTTAGTTCACATCTTACACTTGTACACGTTTATAATATTAATCATCGACCTCACCAGTCGACGGTCCAGCCGATAGTGCGCTCTGTGGCAAGTTCTTGACAAGGTGTAATTCTGACAACCGGAAGTCAGCAGTTTGATATTTAATACAGATAATATTTAAAACGTCTTAACAGGAAGTCAAAACAGTGTTTGTTAGACCGTTTGATATTATTAAAATGACAATACGTACACAGGAAGTCAATGCACGCTAACATACTGTAAATCGTATGTCTGTTCCAACTTAAATATTACGACACCAGTAAAATAATTTTACCACCCGAAAACTAGGCAACGATTTCTGGTGGCCCAGTGGTCAAAAATACCTACTGTGATCGTGATTGCTGTAGCAATGATCACGGGTTCTATTCGCAGTCCGGAGAAAGTTCTATCTGGTTTTACTAACAGAGAAGAACAAGTATCTACCGTTGGAAATTATGGTCGAAGGGCACTATTACCATTTACCAAGAATAAAAGACATATAGTATAACATGTGGCTCTGTCATATATTACGGGATTGACTGAGATCAAACATCACGCGAATTTATCAAAACCGGCCAAGTGCGAGTCTTACTCGCACTCACAGGGTTCCGTAGCACCAAACATTCTGAACAATCATTCAAAAGTACACCTAAAAGCAAAACCAATTTTTTTTTTCACAGTATTCTAATAAAAATAAAGTTACTGCTGCAGTTTGGTGAAAAAGTCCCATATCTCAAAAACTAAACATCAAATCTTATTTAAACCAATTATCATTGAAAGTTTCCTTTATGTTCTCCAAACCTACGTTTTTCAGAATTTTCCTTCTCTTCCTTTAGAAATGACACTCCATACAGCAACAGATTAAAAAACATAGTTAGGATAAATAAATAAAAAAAATACAAAAAGATAATAATATAAGACAATATTATAACACTAACGTAATTTTACTTCTTACTACTATATAAACGGAACCCTAAAAACGGGGTTCTCTTTAAAGAAAATGCAGTGCTGCAACTTACATGAAAATGCTGAAGAAAGTATAGAATGAGAAGTATCCTTTGCTTAGTTCAAATTCACGCCTGTTTTTTTCCAAAGCCACTGATGTCTCAATCCTATGTAACAAGAGGCGATCTAAGAGCCATCAACCGGGCTCAAATACAGATGTAAGCTGCTACTTAATGAGAAACTTAATAACAATGCCCATCCTGGAAATTGAACACAAGACCTTACGCGCAGCAGTAGTTTGTGGCCACAAGACCAAAGATGTAGTCCAAATTCCTACGTCACTATATCGTCAACGTAAATAATGAATGTGGTCTAACTCAGTGAACTTTGGCATAACTCAAAGGGAAACGATACTGAATGGATTGATGAATGAAAGATGCGTCGTTTGTGACGTCACAGTGACACGTAAATGAGTGGTCAGATTAGGTAGGGAAAGTAGTAACAAGTCCATTTCTTTGTGAATGAGTTCGCCTGGGGAATCACCGCAGTACCTGTTTTTACCACCCGTTTATTACCAGTGGAGCAGTGTCATGATGTAGAAAGGCTACAAAATAGGCAACAAATAGGTAGTCAGGAGGATCAATTTTGTCCTGTCTGGTCACTGGTGCAATTTGAGGCGCTCGTGGCTAAATAATAACAGCCGCAAAGGTCGATCTTTAAGGTTAAGCCGTGCTTGCCGAGATTGGTCCGTGAATGGGTGTGACCATAATTACATACCGAGTTTCCTCCGTGCCTCGGAAAGCACGTTAAGCTGTTGGTCCCGGCTCTCATTTGTACATCTTTAACAGTCGTTACGAGTAGTCAGAAAATGTGTGTTCCTCCCCCCCCTCTAATTTCCAAAGTAAAAAGAGGACAATTAAAAAAAAAAGTAGGTTTGTAGAATGTAAAAAAAACTTATATGGGACTTTTTTTAACTTTGTTTTTGATAAACAAACTATGAAAATCAATTTGAGTTTAGTGTAAACTTATGAATGACCGTTAAAAATATTGTTGTTATATTGTTTGGTGTTACGAATCCCTGTATGTGCGAGTAAGACTCGCACTTGGCCGATTTTTTGAATTATAATATCTAAACAAAAAGGTTTAAAGCTCACACCAGCTGGAGTCGATTCTTTGAATTACCACAGATACGCAAACACATGCATGACCTAATAATTAAAAATATAAACATTAATAACATACTTAGCTTTTATTACTACATTTAATGGCATTCTAAGACAATACCTACAACTCATCAAGCATAAACAAACAAATCGTAAGAGTGCCTACCGTAAAACCGCATGGACGTAATAGAAAATGTCGAGTGAATCAGTTCATTCCCGGTAGGTACCTAACTGCTAGACTTGCTGGCCTCCTGCTATGAAACATCGTCGCCTCGTGGCCAATACCAGGCTCTGACAGCGATTGTCAAACTTTTCTCTCAAGCGGTAGGTACACTATTCATTCGGTCACCCAACCACAACGAAACAACATCCTTACTTCAGCGGGAATAAAGTTCTTTGTGATTTGGCAGTAATATAAATCTAGCGATCAAATATCTATGAAAGTACTAGTGAGGGACTCATCTATTGCACACCAAATTAAAAGATATTCACATAAATTGTAATACATAGCTTATATACAACGGCGAGCTTAACCCAGAATTCAATATTTGTCATATATTTGTTGTTAAAAAGTCCCGAACGCATCCTTTTATTAGGCGAACCTGAACCCATCGTGGGTTCAGGTTCGCCTAATTAAATGAATGCGACGATCTGTTATACGAAGACACAGCATAATATAATCTTTGATTATGGTTGATGCCAATGTGTACCAACATCGCAATGCTAAAATCTGCCACGTTACTCGAAGCGTTTGTTAAATGAAAATCCATAGTTTTTGCATTGTGTCACTATTTCCTGCTTCTAATGAAATGGGATCAGTGTATAAACCTGAAACAAGCCAGCATGGTTTTTATAAAAAGCTCCACTCAACCAACTTAGCCTATCGCAGTCCATTGCTGTAGATAGGCCTCTCCTAAGGTACAGCACAACACGCTGGCTTTCGCCTTTGCAACCACTCAGCCCCATACACCTTTTTAAGGTCATTGGTGGCTGGGGGCACTACGGCAGTCGAAAATTCATTTAAAACTCCAAAACTCGTGTGCTCCACCGGCCATCAGAAGACCTATTTATGAATAAGCGACTAACTACAATCATTTCACTGGTAACATACACATATATATACATTGCTTTTACTGAGTAATGAGTAAACTGTGAATTCTGTCAAAGCTAAAGCGATCTTAATATGCGGGACAATACGGTTGCTATTGGTCTGTTTTCAGAGTTAAAATGACAGTGGAAGGACTGTAACATTATTTATACACCTAACTACTTAATATTTGTGCTCTGTCTGTAAAATAAACATGTTGAGTAACGCTGGCCCGTGGTTATGACACCGATAACTGAAGTAATATTGTACTTATAGAGAAACGCTCAGATAATTACTCCGTGGACACAATACTACCTTTGTTATGCGATCTACTGCAATTTCCTTGTAGGAAAGTGCAGTTCGATCGCTATTGATCCTTGTCATAGAGCTGAGAAGAATAATATCACAATTAAACTGTATTCACGGATTTAACCATATTCAAAGGGTTGACAGTTGTAGGCTGATGATGAACGGAAAGGGTAATAGTCCTCCTGACCGTTTTTAGTTACGGCGGCCAATCTCAGCGGAGCATTTCCATTCACGAGATATAGTGCACAAGTGTGTGCGCAGCAGGCACTGGTGCACCTCTTTCCTCATTCTCGCAGTCCAGTGCGCGTGCACTTAGCGTGCGCACCGAGGCATGGGGATATCGTACAGCCTACTTTTCATCTCCGGGCTGTTACTGAGATATTTCTAATGGAAAAAGCCAATAGCACTTTTTGCTCGACTCGGGAATCGAACCCAGTTCCCGACGCTTAGCAGAAAGAAACTAACGGGGCAGTTACCAACGGAAAGGGTAGGGAGAGTTCAAATAGTACAGTGGCAGTAACTAGTAGAGGGTGACCGTTATGCAAGTAACTGTTCATAATACTAGAATGATGATGCATCTTCTGTTACAGAAGATGCATCATCATCATCAACATTATCTTGCCCTTTTCTCTATTAATTCGAGGTTGGCGCAGCATGCCATCTTACTTCCATACTTCTCTAAGGGTGGTATTACACTTATCGATCTTTGTCCAATGTACAGTCCGTGGTGACTCAAAGCTGGTCGTTACATTTGTTTGTTCGCTATTCGTGTACATTGGACAAAGATATTTGATAGTGTAATACCACCCTAACACACCCACTTGGCAATCGCCTTTACAACTGCTTGTCGAATGAGGCACATTACTCGCATTTGTCACCATATCACAAAGCAATGAAGTAAACTGAAATGTATACTAGCTTTCGTCTGCGGCTCCTCCCGCGAGCAAATCGGAAGTCTTCTCACGGGATCGTACACACGGTGACACCTCAAGCTTATAATTTCCACTTTCCACACATTTATATAGATTTCCCGTACGGTTTTTTATAACTTAATTGATCGCCGTGCGCACTACTGGGATGAAAAGGAAACTTTTTGTTCTAGCCCAACTCATAAGTCTGCCTCTAAGCCAAATTTCATTCATATCCGTCAAGCCGTGAGAAGTTTACAAATAGACAGACAGGGTTACTTTCGTATTTTAATATTACTAGCGACCCGCCCCAGCTTTGCATGGCAAGACATCATTCATCATTCTCTTGACCTTATCGTAATTCATTTGTGGTCGGCGCAGCATGTCTTCTTCTTCCATCAGCATCAGCATATAATGTTCCCACTGCTGGAACACAGGCCTCTTCTCTATGAGAGGGGGTGGGCTGTAATCCACCACGCGGGCCCAGTGCGGATTGTTAGAGATATCTCATCATCGACTAAAAATTCGAAGAAATGTTGTCACATTTCTTCGAATTTTTAGTTCTAGACCATGCTGGTTTCGTCAGGATTTTTCCTTCACCGTTTTTGAGGACAGCGGTGATGACATAAATTACACAAAGTAATGCGCCTGCCTGGGTTCGAACCCACGGCTTACTGCTCGTAAGTCAGGGCTGCCACCACTGAGCCACCGCATTCACCGCTTCTCCATACTTCTCTATTAACTCGTCATCTCAACAGACACTTCCTTTCTTACCACATCATCCTTGATAGAATCCATCGATCAGGTCCAAAATATCCTGACTTTTAAACTGGAACCAACCGCACACAAAATTTCATAGAAATCGGTTGGGTGGTTTCTGAGATTAGGATGTACGAACATAGTGACATGTCTTTGGGTTAAAACCAACAAACTACTACTAACTACTGGATCGTAATTTTTAAATTACGATCTAGTATACTAGAGGAAGGCATTTAAAGCTCTTATACTAATTATTTATATTTTTTTATAGGAGCTCGTGGCTAAATATTAACAGCCGCCCGGTTCGATCTTTAAGGTTAAGCCATGCTTGCCGAGGTTGGTCCGTGGATGGGTGACCATACTTACATACCGAGTTTCCTCCGTGCCTCGGAAAGCACGTTAAGCCGTTGGTCCCGGCTGTTATTTGTAGATCTTTGACAGTCGTTACGAGTAGTCAGAAGCCAAAAAGTCTGACATCCAGTCTTACCAAGGGGTATCGTATTACCTAGTTACTGGGTTGTGGAGGTCAGATAGGCAGTCGCTTCATGTAAAATACTGGTACTCAGCTGCATCCGGTTAGACTGGAATCCGACACCAAGATAGTTTGGGAAAAGGCTAGGCAGATGATGATACTAATTATTTATAGTCAAATATCATATATGTACAAATTATGCATGACATGTATAAATCTATAAAATCAGTCATTAAGATCTCTGCTGCGATGCAGCACATTTTCCTTATTCTTCTTGCGTCCATTGAGAACCCACGGATTGACCCGCGTGTGTTCAGTCTCCTCATATAAACAAACGTTTTCCTTTTATATTATAAACTTGTTAGTTAATACTCATATGCATCAGTAATTGCATTTAATGGTCTGTTAGTCTGTGTGTAGTAATTGTGATTGATCTTACATAATTAGCAAACTGTAACTGGTTTTATTTGATTAATGTTTTTTTTTGTTTTGAGTCTCTTGTAGTTAGTAGGTGGCTACCTTACTGAATAGACGTAGTTATAGTCTTGTATCTACAAGTTTTTGAAGCATTTCTTGAAATAAATAATCAAGAATCATTTGAAGGATTGTGGTAATGCGTAACACACTCACGACATTAATTGGGTTATTTACGTTGACGAGTGAAAGAATATTTGAAACATACTATGAAGAATTCTAAGCAGATTGTGATAGAAAGAGGTACGCAATACAATAATGGTGCTGGAGTTTTTGAACGTCAAAAGATACAAAGACATGCAATGGCCCTAAAAGCTCTTCATCATACTACTGAATGATGAATGAACTTTAAGGAAGAAGTCACGCTCCAAACTTCCCAGCCAATTACTGAGTCGCCTCCCCATGAGCACAAAAATGAATTAACAAATAGATTGGTCAAACCGATTCATTATTGTTGGCTGTAATTTGTGTTCAAGAGACGGTTGATACGGAGTATCCAACGGAAATGCTTAGAAACAATTATTCAATACTTCGGAACTATAAAAGATGACTCCTATTGATGTAAGAATTTAAGCTTGTCTCAAGTATGGATCGTACCTCCATGCAGTCGCAAATTAACTTTAATCGCTCATCCCTTTTGTTCTTGTGTACTTTGTGCAATTTCGTCATAAAGCCAGTTGAAGGACATGGCTGACATTTGTAGATCTTTGTTAGTCGCTAGTCGTTACGAGTAGTCAGAACCCCGAAAGTCTGACATTCCACAAGCCGTTACACCGTATTATGGAGTAACTGGCTTGTGGAGGTCAGATAGTCAGTCGCGCCATGTGAAATAAGCGTGGTCTTCAGCGGAATTCACGTTACACTGAATAGAATCTCAGATGCTATTAAATCTACTCCCATCAGATTGAAACTACCAAAGTTGCTTGACTCCAGAAATTTGTGGTCGCCCGTAGTCCTTTTTTGGGCAAAAACTATAACAAGAGGCTCTCCTACTTACCATGTATAATACCTAATCATAATTAAATTCAAAAGAACATCTGGTATTAACTTTGCATATATACTATTCTTGTTCATTTTAATGCTAAGAAATAAAAAAACCCAAACACAAAATATAATATTCAACAATAAATTCAAAACTTAAAAACTTGATTTTAACGTTTTGATTTAATCATTACACCGCCGCCATCTTTTATCATTTGCATCTTTAATAATCACGTTTATTGATTGTATCCTTTAATTTTATATGCTGATTGAATGACGTCAGAAAGTTGGCACGCCTACGTATCTGCCCTCAGCATAGAATTAAGATAACGACGTCACAAAGGCGATGGTATGCTGGTGTCTGACGTAGCTGAATACTTAATTTGTGTCAGACGTCACAGATGTAAGAACGGAAACACAGAGTAAAAAAAGAGAAATCAAACCAGTTCCTCAAACGCAAGACTTTGTCGAAGAAATACGTCAATAGTTTTATTTTAAGGTATTTGCGCAAGAGGATAATGTATAAATAGGAAAATGATTAAAACTACTAAAGATTCGCGAACGCAAAAATTTTTCAGTCTTAGTATCAGTACGTCAAAAATTACACTATTCAGTCCCCCAAAACGCCAACCCTGCGCTACTATCCAATTGTTTTAGCCGAAGAGGAGTAATGTCAGATTTAACTCCAAAACTTTAAAGTTGTCCTGAGAAAAACTCAGAACATTTTCCGTTGGAAACCAAAAGCTCATAATAATAATATCTGCAGCTGGACTTAAAAACTACTGACTAATACACCTACCTATGTTGGTAACTAGTTATGGCGGGCAATAAAGCGATTTAACTCATATTTATGATAATTCACACAACGGTGCCAATATTACTTAGGTATGAATAACTTATTCTTCATCGCCATTAAATATTTTGTTGTTGTTTATATTGAGAGTCTTGGATCATGCACTTTATGACTGCAGGGAACCAGTTTCATGTTATAGTCATCATCAGGAAGATCTGTCTAAGCGACGATGTAACAGACCGTCACGCAAGCAGTCAGATATTAAATTTGGAAGACCTAACGCCAAGCCTGTTACCCTCGAAGAGCTGTACCCTAGAGTACACCCACATTGCGCTAGTTATGTTTTAGTCTAATCCATTGCATTCAACGGGTTAGAAATCCAGACTCCGGACTCCTAATGAGAAATTCCTGGTTCAAAACCCAATAGCATATCGCCCGGTAATCAAACCCAGGACGTCATGCTGAGCAGTAGCGCTCACGACAACTCAACCATGGGTATTACTGGTCTCATCCAGAGCATGCATATCAGCTCAGATCTTTGCTCTTTTGGTGCACTTTTAGTCAGTGTTCATTCTTAATACGAAGTTGCATCATGCAAAAGAAACTGCACATTATCTACATTTAAAACGCATTAATAGATAACTTGGAACTTCGCCCAAGTAGTTTTTAGCGCTGAAAGTTTGCTAGAGAAACCGAAGTAAAAGTTAATTTAACGAGCGACGCCGAGGGAATCGTAAGTGGCATTGTCACCTGCCTGGATGGACACGGATGGATGGCAAAACGTGTGTTTTTATTATGTAGTTATTTACGTAAAAGACACTTAGTATAATTAAAATGAGAAGAAGATTTTTTTATTACAACCTTCCCACTTACTCTCAAAAACACATATCGTGCTCTGTGATATAAACACAAATGGACTTTCTCTACTCTTAATCTTATACATAGTTCGATGGTATAGCAATCACGACCGCAGAGAAGATCAGGCGCAGGACCAACAGCTTATCGTGTTTACGAGGTTCGGGGGAATCATTTCGCCCACTTACAACCTTCGGACAGCAACAGAGAAATATTAATGGAAACTACTAGCTAACTCTTTGACTGGCTCCTCGTTCAGTTATAGTGCTTGCTTCCTCGAAACCTTTGGGGTTATTTCAAGTATCTACCTAATACTCATTCTCAGTAGGATGGTTAAGAATATTTCTGCTTTTTTACCTGACTTTTAATTTTTTAGTCGTTTCCCGACAATTCTCAGGTACAAGCGTTATGGCATCACTATCTCTCAAGGGTCAACTGATCGAAAGCGTGACTTCTTAATATTTTTTATTCGTGTGTAAATACGACGAATGATTGGAAGTTCCTTCATGACAATGGTTGCCATATTTTGCCGAAACAGATTCGATAGTAGTAGTATGTTAAAAACAGAGCCACCTCAGGATCTGACTAGAAGTGAGGCAATCGCTTTCATACCAATTCGTATTTCTACAACAGCTTTCAATACTATCGATTTCTCAGAACTTCTCGGTAGCTTTGTCGGTTTCATGTTTTATCCTTTACTACGTGACAATGAGTATTAAAACAAATACCCATTGCGTATGTAGGTATGACTCCTCGCTTACTTTTAGGGATTTTACTACTTTTGCACCTGATTGTTATATCCAATTGTGTACGAGTATGTTGTCGAAGTAGTTAGGAGGTGTGTCTCTTCAACCATCTAAGGAAAATCGGTTAGTAATGACAAATATTTTCCGTTCAAGTGTTTTCCCGGTTCAAATGTAAAATGTAAAAGATGACGTGTTCTGCGTAAGACTGCCCACTGTTGTCCTCCACCAGCTGAAACAACCTACGTAACAGTTTCACGATGTGTGCTTACTACTGACTGTTTAACCTACGGTACCTTCACAAATTGTAATTACCTTGTTACCAATTTTTAAGACTCGATGATTGTGTAGAAGTTTCGTACTTAGTGCGTTATTTTTGAGAATCATCTCTCAGTTAATCATTGCTATGAGATAGTGTTCAATACTATCCGTATTAAATAAATAGTATGATCTGCACTTCAACGCACTCATACAATTTAATACAAATTCCAGACTTAGTAAACAATGCGAGCCCGCTTAAAACAACCGTAGGCTGAAGTACTTCATACCACATATGCGCGTACCTACGTACTGATAATAGGCAAAAGTACTTGGCTCGAATGCAAGTGATATCAGTGCATATCTGGGGTCAACGGCCGCTTGCATCACGTCGCTTCGCTCGGCTCGCGGGTGCGTGCTCACGCGCCCGCCGCCGCGGAGGAAAACCCCGCGCGCACGGGATTACCACGGCCGAGGAGCGATAGTATGCCGCTGTGGAATGTGTGGGAAAGTGTTGGTGGTTGTGAAAGTTAGATTTTTCTTGTAATAGTACAAAGTTACATTCTAAAAAACTTAGGGATTTTGGCCACTGATTGAAATATTATAAAAGTATGAATCCCTATTTATAAGAATTTTATTAAAAATTAAAAAAGTACGTTAGGAATAAAACAAAAATGCCGAATTAACAATCAAATAACAAAGCTAAAAGATATTGTTAAAAGACTAAAAAAAAAAAAACTTTACATAGGCCTACACGGGCACTTATAAAACGTCAACAAAAGGTGCACGGTTCGGGTTGGTCGTTCCCTATGGAGAAGAACCGGCAAGAAACTCCATGGATACAATAATAAGAGTTTTAAAATGGACCTGGGCTGGCCATGTCAGCAGAATGGACAAAAACCGCTAGACCAAGAAAGCTACGGAATAGATAACCAGAGACGAAACCAGAAATAAAGGTCGGCCAAAATATAATTTATATACAACGAAAGACATAATTATTCAAAGAGAATGGTGGACCGAACTGGAAGACCCAAGTTAGGGACAGAAATATGTAGAGGCTAATGCCCCTAGCCGAGGAACCGATTACTACTTAAGTAGTTAAGGTACACCTGTCCATATTATTATTACATAAACTATCGTCTAGAAAGAATATAGTAAAATAAAAGTGTTTTTTTTTCGACTCGTCAAATCGACTAAAGTTTAGGTGTGAATTTCAATAAACAAAAAATTCTGCAATAAGTATATTTTGCCAAGGATAACCTTCAATACTCCGATATATAATTACAAACTATAATTCGTATATCAATGTCTGATAATGATATAATAACACGTCTTAATAACAAATTGATGCGATACCACGGGCCTCGACATAACCCTCTTAGATCGAGTGCGTAACACTGAAATCCGCCGCCGGACGAAAGTGTACGACGTCAGGGACCGTGCGGTGCGCCTCACATGGTCCTGGGCAAGACATCTGGCTAGACGCGGAGATGGCCGATGGAGCAAGGCTTCGACCAAGTGGTGGTCAAGGTTAGGACAAAGAAACCAGGGGCGTCCTAAAGCTCGTTGGTTCGACGATATCGTCAAAGTCACGGGAAACAGCTGGATAAGAGACGTTCAGAACCGGGAAGTGTCGGAAAAAAGGGAGGCGTATATCCAGCAGTGTGTGATTCCGGGTTGATATGATGATGATGATGATGAATACGATACCAAAAAGTAAATACATAAATAAAAAGTAAAACGTGTCAGAAACCAGTTTGAGTACACATCACGAAACTTGATATTAAGTATCCAAAAAAATAATAATAAGCGTAACATAACAGGTTTTCATGTTATCACCCATTTTGTACGAGTACGAGCGCACTGATAGAAAAAAACTTAGAACAAAAACAGAAGCTGATTACGCTCACACGTATGCAATTGAAAAAACAAATTGCAGGTTGTTTTGTACCAACGCGCCATTTTAGCGACCCACCGCGAGCGCACCTTACATTCGCGCACGCGACTATTCACGTTTGGCAGACCCACTTACAAATGGACTTATTAAAACTTAGTCAACGAATGACATTACGTATGCTAATTTCATTGTTTATAACGTCCAATTATGATACAAATTGTTTATTATAACAATAACAGTAGCTATCTATGTATTAACGTAGATAGCTACATTACTACGTACTATTATTATACATTACTTTCGGTCATGACCTGCAAAATTAAACAATAAGATGGTGTATGCCCATCGCCATGTTAACCTGTTACCATAGATTTAGCAAACGATTCTAGACCACATTCTAGAAATTTTCTAATGCTGGGGCATCTAGAATCATCTGCTAATTTCATGGCAACAGTTTTCGCGAAAACGACCCCACCATGACTGTATTGAGTGTACCGTGTGTTAACAAATCTTAACAAGGAATTTCGTATAACCCAGTTGTTCGGTTGTGGAGGTCAAAATTCTCGTATTCAGCTGCATCCAGTTTTACTTGAAGCCGACCCCAACATATCTGGGACAACGCTAGGTAGATGATGTATTACGTGTTTTGATACGGTTTAATATCGATAATATAAGAATAACAATGAGTAAAGTCCCATTAAAAAAGTGTGGAGTAGATTTAATACAAGGCACGCGGCGGGCACAGTTGTTATTTAACTAAAGGATGCGGTTTTATTGATGATCTCTTGAGGGCTCATTCATTGGAAGTATGCCAGAAGATTTTGAGGCTTAAGGACAGAGCTAGCAAGCTTGCCTATAATGATGGCTATACATGTCCGATGCAAATTTTTTCGAACTTGTTTCGTTCTTGAATTGTGGAGTCCAACATACTTTTTCATTCTAAAACTGTAATGCGTAAGTCGACAAAGTCAAATATAAATAAAAATTTATTATTTCCGAGGCGAGATGCAAAAAATGTTGAGCTTGCTTCGCTCGCTCGTCTAGTCGCCAAAATAATTGAAAAAAAAACTTTTAAAGTCTTATAAATCAGAGAAGAGCGGCAAAAATTTTCGAGCTCGATGTGCTCGCTCCTGAATTCTAATGTCTAATGATTATTTAGAAAATCTAACATATCAGAGGCTGGTGCAAGAAAATAGAGCCGCTGCACTCGCTTGCATATTATTAGATTATTCTTCAAAAAAAAAAAGAGAATAGTGTACAGTGGTTGTAGTTTAATTACAAAGATATTTCTTTCTACCTTTATTTGTTTTTACTTTGCCGATTTTAGGGCGGCGGACTTGCCTGCTTTTTTTAACAAGTGTTTAGGAGAAGAGGCAGTAATGCTCAGAGGTCAAGATTCGTTTCATTGAACCTCCTCCTCGGCAGCCTTGCTTGGAGAAGCCCAGAAGTTAATGTGTTTCATAAATACACATACATTAATGCATGCATCACGTCTTTACCCCATGTGAGTAAGCAGAAACTAAAGAACGCCATCTGCTACTATCCTTACCTCTGACTCCTTTTGCTTTCAAGTTCTTTTTTTTCATAAGACTGCGACTTGAGTTTATGCGGTTACTAAAGACAAATAAATAAATAAACTAGTGTATTCGTTTTACTCTTAGTTTCGATCCTCGGGCCCCGTTGCAAACATACTACACGTGAATCAGATTAACTCAATTTCAAATTACGCATGCCGGTGACCCCGGTGACCTACTGTACTAAGTCCTTCATTTCTTTTTAAAAACATTCGTTATACATAAGGTCTCATGTTCAGCCTAGGCTCTAAAGAAATTGTGATCGTTTCTCCTCACTTCACTTTGATGTCAATTAGTCAGAAAAATTTAAAGTAGGCTTACATGCCGACGAGCGACAGTTGGGTAATATTGTCTTTATCATTTAACTACATAATTATTGCCTAGAAGAATGTTAAAGATTGATTGCCTGTAGCGGCAAAATCGACATAAATGATTCATCGTCAGTTGCAGTAGCCAAGACTTCGCTTAACATTTTGTTCTGGTCGAATCCATACAGTGCAGTGGGAAGTAAATTGCAGTTTTCATTGGCATTTAAAATAAAATAAATAATATTTTATAATATTGACCATCTCTAAATGATTCGTCGGCCTTGGCAAGATCCGGATGTATGAGACGCTAGACAGTTGAAACACGCTAAACAATCGCGTTTAAAAAAAAACTCAGCTAAATGAATCAGACAAAATAAAAAAGTTAGCCAGAAAACAGATACTGTCTAGCATAAAATAACAATCCTGTAATCCCAGAAAGGTTAGGCAGAGGTGCTCCCAATTATAGCACACCCCCATTTCGCCAGTTAACTTTTTTAAGTTAAGTCCCATGTAATAGGGGGTGAGCTTATTGCCATCACCCTACTTGCCACTGTCACTTGCGACCCATTAATCGAACCCAGGTCCTCATGCTCAGCAGTCGCTTTCGACCACTCGAACAACGTAGTTATTGAACTATAGTTTGTAGAAGTAGTACGCATTCATCACTTGAATTTGTTCACTAGTCCAAGAAATGCCGTAGATAAATGTCTACTAACACAATAGACCTGTGGTAGAGAAATCAGTCGGGAATTGATTTGTTTTAAGGAAGTTTTTCAAAACACCTTAATACATATACGTGCGAGGGCGAGCAAACGTATGGCCGAGGCATTCGCTGTGCGTTGTTCGTGGCGCATGCCTCGCAATGTCTGTATACGGCTTAACAAGTGAAACTCTGTTGAATAGAATATTGTAGGCATCCACATCGTACATCGAAGTCTTTATCATCGTCCACACTAAGGCAAAAAACATTTTAATTAGACTATTGCCACGACATGAGACGTCTAGGTACAATTCGCGTGATGTCATGAATGTGTTTTGGTGCAAAACATCGTCGTTGTTTCAAACGTCAATTATTATTATTGACGTTTGAAACAACGACGTTTACAAGGCTTATGACCTGTGAAATCGCCCAAGGCAGAACTTACTGGCGAGGCGCTGCCTCAAAGGAAATATTTGCCTGTATGTAACAGTTCAGATTCGAGCATCAGTGAGTATGCAATTAGTACTTTAAATCTTTTGGAGCTCATGGGAAAGCTTTTATTTAATATTATTCTATTGCGTTTTTGTTTTGGAGCCGTCGGGAATACAATTTTGGAGCGCATGGGAATAAGCCCTGCCTATAACAATTCAATTTGTGACAATCAATCGAATGTGTGCTCTGTTGATGGTAATAGGTTCGCCATATGGGACGTAAACATAACTGGCCAAATGTGGTTGTACTATTAGGAACACCTCTGACTACCCTTCAGAAATTACAAGCATTATGATATGTATTCGCTAATAGTTATAACTGCAGTGCATTTCTGTCTACTAAAACAAAATACATATAGTATGGCAATAGTGCAATATCTCCTTTGACCGATCTTAGCGGACATCTAGAGGTCCAAGTTAATCAGCAGACCTGTACTAGCTCGCACAATGAAACAATGTTTTTGAACCTCTCTGGGGAAAAACCAGCCGTGAAGGTCACATTACGTAATACAAAATTCTACGCTAGGTCTAGTAATAAACAAACACGCTCCTTGTAGCTCATTGTTGCAAAAAACTAGATATTCTAGTCATACCGGTTGAGTCTAGTTCAGGATGAATACTGGTATCGATCACTCATTAGATTCTTACGATGTGTCTTGTTAATTAGATTTGCAGTAGATAAAGTAACCTTCTCACATAAGTAAAGATTGTTTTATTTGAATAGCTTTAATAGCAATACGTCACAACTTCAAATGTGGCACCAAAAACAGAGCTTTTTTTTATGCGCTGCTCCACACCATGTTTGTGTGTGTGTTTATAAACATTTAATCTCACATACACAAATAGCCAGACCCACAATAGGCTCTAAAATGTTTTTTTTTTTTTCGTTCTGGAATCAAACCCGCATTCGCGGGCCGCATACGCAACACAGCAGCCAATCAATCGCTCAGCCACTGCACTAACCGTGCGGTGTTTTTTGGGAATTTACGGGACCATGTAGCTACATGGATTGATTCAGTCTATACATTTTATTTGACCTAGCTAGGGTTCTCACAAGCTGCTGACTTCCAGACTCCACTTTCTGCATTCAGTTTATGTCAATGTTCCAATCACCCTATGAAGCTCGTCGCTTCACCAACCACGAGGACGTTTTCAGTACGCTTGCTGAAACGCTCCAGGGCAGTCATTGGCTTCAGTGGTCATCGGTCCTTCAACAAACATGGCTGGTCCACTGCCACTTCAGCTTGCTAACCCTGCAAACTTCGATAACTTGACTAAGTAATATCAATATTGGTTCTGCGTGGGCACAAAACCTTCCAAAAGCTACTGCGCAAAAGCCACTTGAACCGTTAAGATAATAAACAGAAAAGGTGTTAAGGATAAACGTTCATATTAGCTTAGCACACAATCCCCATGATATGCTTTGTGCAGAATCTAATGCAGCCTCCCACACTTTTCCTCATCTCAGCAACATAAAGATGTAGAATGAATTTCCAGCGCACGCTGGTGACGTCAAAAGGTGAGCATGGCACTTACTGCTGACGTCAGCCTAATGCAATACGCAAGCAGAAGAATGCGGTGCACCTGATTGACGTGAATAGTGGTGAAATTGTATCGTCACTAAAACATTTAGGTGAAAAAAGAAAAAAATAAAGTTGTGTAAAAAGTTTTGTTTCTTATAAAAGAAGTTCATAAATATATTTGTCGCAAACTTAAGTAGGTTGTTGTTAATCAAGAAACTGAAAAAGACCGCTAAACTTGGGCAAGTTTAAGTTTTCCATTCACTAAGTAAAATAAAGTTTGGCACCAATCTTACTGCAACTGGGCATTTTTCTTTCTTCATAACTTGGCAGTTAAAGTTGGGCACTTTGAACAAGTTTATTTAATAGAGAGAGAGCAGCGTTGGCCCAGTGGTGGCAGCCCCTACTTACGAGTAGTAAACCGTGGATTCGAACCCAGGCAGGCACATTACTTTGTGTAATTTATGTCATCACCGTTGCCCTCAAAAACGGTGAAGGAAAACATCGCGAGGAAACCGGCATGTCTTAGAACTAAAAATTCGAAGACATGTGACATCTACCAACCTGCACTGGGCCCGCGTGGTGGATTACAGCCTACTCCCTGTCATAGAGAGGAGGCCTGTGTCCCAGCAGTGGGAACATTATATGCTGATGATGATGATTTAAGAGAAAGGAAGCCTATAAAACTTAACAGTAGATAAATAACGAGCCAAATAATAATTATGATATCGCGTGATCGACACGGACCTCTTTTACAAACACCATGACATAACTAATCTATTTGTGTGTGTACTAAGATAATATTATCAGGATATTATAATGAGCCGCAGGACAACACCCAGAAACTCTCAATTACAAGCCAAATGCCCGATGCGGCAAAGGGGATGTTAATTTCCATACAAACCTTCACCCCCTATTTTACCCATTTAGAAGATGACTTAAAAATCCTTCTAACTCGTAAATGCTCAGTTTTGTTAAGCATGTATCAAAGCTTTAAATGCTACAAGACCTAGCAGTTCAGGCTGTACTTTGTCTGTCAATCTACGCAGTTAGGAAATTCTCTCAAGTAGTCTAACCGCCCTAACCGTCTTTCGTATTACCCAGTACTAACTGGGTTGTGGAGGTCAGATAGGCGATAGTTTCATGTTAAATTCGGGTATTTATCTGGATCCAGTTTGACTGCAAGCAGACCTCAACATAGTTGGGTAGAGGCAAAAGCGGTTGAGAGTTAAAAAAGTCGGACGGAGTAAATAATGCCTAGGAGTATGACAGGGGAAAATAGAGAAGAAAACATGTTGGGCTGACCCCAGGTAGAATGGGATTAGGGCAGGAAGAAGATTACGGTGATATGCTAAAATATTTCACTTGCATCACCCAACCTTAATTTCTCTTAGAAAGATCATTAGCTGTTCAAATTGCTATCGAGCGCTATGATCAAGATATGCGTAATATGTGATCTTTCCTTGTATATTTACATTAATTTCCAAGAAACATAATTACTTACTCAACACTTTTTTTTGCATAATGTGTTTGAGTCACTGTCGGACGTAATATAACGGTATTTGAACCTTGAAACGATATTCACTGTCAAGGTTGAGGAAAAGACGATGAAGTTTCCTGTAGTTTTGCCTTATTTAATGTCTACCTAATAAGATAGATCGTGAGAGAAGAACGGTACTTAAAACCACAATTTAAGAGTCATCGTCTAATTTAAGAAGGAACAGCGATTTCAAGGTCATTTGATTTTGAAAGTAATCATTAAGGCCCAGAAATGTTATACGTGACAGAAGCAGGATTAAGGTTTTCGGTATGATAAGTCAATGTACATTTTTCACTTGTCCATTCTAATTACTGATACAATAGCACTTCGGCTCTCTGGAATCTTCTAGGCTTTCTGTCCACTCTAATCTGCAGAAAGCACAAGAAGTGTAGTGTCTGCTGACTGCAAATACTTATTGACCTTCAGCAATCTGAGATTTTGAAAGTTATAGAAGACAATTAAACTTGCTGACTAACGCAATTTCTTTAACACTTCTCCTTCTTCTTCCTCGTTTCCTCATGACTGAGGGTCGTGACCACATGAGGTCGTCGCCTTTTCCACCAAAGCTCTCCATGCTTGACGGTTTTCGGCCATGCGGACAGATGCCTGGAAATTCCCTTTGCAGACTTCCTTCACCGCATCTGTCCATCGGGTTGGTGATCTTCCACGGCCCCTTTTTCCTTCCACGTTACCAGCGACAATAAGCTTCTCCAAGCTATCAGGCTCCTTCCTTGCAACGTGTCCGAAGATTTCTTTAACACAGACAGCAGTATTTAGTTCGATAGCTTAGCTGAATGAGTTTTCTTTTCGACACCTTGAAAATTCTTCGAAAACTTAATGCGGCGTGCATAAGAGAGTAGTAGTTTACCTCTCTGGCAGAACTAGCCATGGTTAATAAATGATAATCAAATATATTTTTTTTTTCAAAAATTTGCATGTTGGTGTATATTAACGGAAAATATTGGAATTCCCACTGCGGTAAATACGTTACATGCTATGTTTTTTTGTAAATTAGTAATGGGGAAGACGTGGCGTTAGCTCACTGACCCTATAAGGCGATTTTGACTCGTGTAAGTTTTTTTCTGGGAAAGTCCGCGATGAAAACGTACAAGTTAATTGTGTAGGCATTAAAGTTTATAGCATGACTGATAGCTCGTTGGTAATATTTTGTAATACCACTGGTTTTTGTGCAGAGTGGGCAAAGTGGTCGTTGGTGGCAAACATCGATCGTTTATGCTTACTTGCAGAGGCCTCCCGATAATTTTTTGTTTATTGTTTTGATACCGAAACTGACTAAACCAGAGTCATCCAAAACCATGTTGAGTTACGATATCGCCTACTTCACTGGAAACTTAAACTGGGACTGAGAACTGTGGCAAAAGAATGGATAGGCCTATACCAAGTATTGGGTGCTTCCCATCTAGTCGTTGGACTGGTAGTCGCAAACTCAACAGGTGAACATGAGAGGTCCTGAGTTCGATTTCCAGGTGGGAAATTTCTCTCTACTGACTATAGGCTCGACCCATATTACATGCGCCCTAAACATAACTTGCAAAACGTGGATGTACTATTAGCTGCACGTCTAGTTAACCTATAGGAGATTATGTCTGATGTTATGTTTTAAATTAAACCTACGGAATTAAAAAAAAGGTACCTTCTGCTCCTTAGTTCCTGCCTAAACTGAAAGAAGGAAAACTGGTACAGTGTAGTTTAATGTATTAAATATTATCACCGATTAGCAATAGGTACAGGTTGTCGATTATAAAATCAGGGAATTACCCTAAAAGTATTATGTTTTAACATAAAGTATATTAAATTCTGCTGTTATCTATAAAAGTTACTTAGCACGTAATTTGGCATAGCGTTATTCTTGTCACTGTCAAACTACAATTGCAATGAACATAATGTGTGAGCCAAAGCACGTTTATTGTTTATAGATCCTGGTCTGTGTAACTGTGTAACTCGAACTTGGGGATACAGTATCCAAAATGTTTGGCTGGCCTGTGTTCCAAATTGTATAGGCTGATTGCCTGGTTTATCTAAACTAAAATAATAAACAGGGAAACTTTGTCACTTTAGATGTGAGGGTGATCTTTGGAACTACTAAACCAATTCCAAATATTCTTTCACAAATAGTAATTTATATTATTATTATTATTGAGTGTCACAGGCTATACAAGATTTTCAATCTTTCTGGTAGGGGAATTTCTAACCACAACACCACCGACACCCATTGGCTAACAGCACCGCCAAGCCCCCAGAAGTCAACAATCATACATACTAGTACACCTGCTGAACACATAATACAGACGCTTGGTTCTTCTGGAGCGCGTTATAAACATCCGCGGAGACCGGCGCGAGCGCACCACGTGCCGCTCTTACGCAACGACAACATATTAGCGTATTTATTAGGTTTGCCAAGTAAACTGTTTTACATTACATTTTATCGATTTCTTCTGTAGATGTTTGGTTTTTCCTCGTTATTTGAGCTTTGGAGGTGAGGTGCATGTGAGATGGAGAAAATCATTTTCATTTTGTTTATTGTTTATTAACACTTTATAAAAAAAAACAGTTCACACGGCGACACATCAAATTTTCCAGTATAACATGACCTATCTTTGTATAGTTTTCCCGTACAATGAGACACCCGCATGAACTGGTTTTATGGTGTAATACTGAATAGGCTTGCTCTTGGCCAAAACTAGCCTGATGTGAAGCGATGATGTGGCCTAGGGTGGCACGCTTAGAAGGAACCAATTCACTTGAACTTTGAAGTGATCCAAATGATCAGGGAACATAAAAGCCGGCAGTGAATTCCAGACTGCGGAAGCAAAGCGCTTTGTTGGGGTCCGTGGAACTTCAACCATATAACGGTGAAACTTCGCCATATATCTTCTCGTCCAATAGTAGAATGGGGATGGGAGAATTAGATCTTGTAATTCCAGAGCATACTCGCCGAAATGTTTCCAATAAAATAACGATAAGCTGCCGACTTTGCAGCGATGGGCTTGCAGCATAGCTTTGACAAGAGAGTCACTAGTTAGCGTTGATTGTCTCATAGATGTATTAGAAACAAGCGCGGCTGCCATTCATGGCGCCCTGGGTTGGATCACGGAGTCAAGCAGTGTTATCCTAACTAAAACAACAATAACGTTAATAGATGGCGCCACGTGTCCGAGATGGTTATTGTCAAATTGTAAAGGAGGCTGGCGAAAATGGACCCAAAGAATCTAAAAATTAACTAAACTCCGTTCTAGTGTAAATATAAAATAATTATAACTACAGTTTTATGAGATATTTATTTTTAAAATATTGAATTTTTAGGACTCGGGAATCAAAAGTTATAAATATTTTCAATTAACTAAAATTAAGTAATCGTGCAATTACAAAACGCAATTTTTTTGCCGATTACGTTCCAATCCATTGACATGTGTTTTTGCTCAAGGGTTTTCTTACTACAAATGGCTCTTTCTCTTAGTTTTTATACATTCTATTATGTCGAAAATTCATAAAAAATAACATGCAAACCTGATATTAAAACGCCAATTAACAATGCAAAAGCATTTAATAAAAATGGAACAATGGCGATTTTATAGTATTTCTTATAAAGGAACGGTATCAATGATGATCGATTGAGTCCCGTCACTACTGTCATTGTCAGATCTGTGATGATCTAGTCCATCGTTATGTTTGTATTTTTGTCTGGGATTTTATGTTTATCATTGCGATTTTGTAGATTCTCGACGACTTGGCCTTTACATCTTGAACTGAAGATAATGCACCCTGTCATAGACTACCTACCGCATTCTTCTCTGGATATTGGACAATGAGTTGTTTTTGATTTGGACTTTGATTTTATCCACAAACATGCGTTGCGTTAATTTCTTCTTCTCTTACGACTTACGCTCTTACAAAGGTGTCGTCTCTTTGATGGAGGTGCTCAGGGCTTTGAAAAAGTTCAGAGATGGGTGTATCCACGTGATGTAAGTATATTTGTAAAAAAACATGTATTTATATCATAAGTTAAGAACTTATTTAAGATATCTATCTGAACAACAAACTGAGATTCGTTTAGCTTTTATATGTATAAATACATACTGTTGTAATCTTATATTAGGCTCATTCTTACTGTTGCCCTATACTTTATCGGACTAAAACAGTATGCAGTAAAAGACTGGCCGAGGTAGCAGTAGTTTATTTTACTGAGATCTTTCAGTCATCAAAATAGAAGATGGGTGGCTGTCGCATTTTGTCATGAAATATTTATACCTAATATTTATATACCCCTCCACAGGTATCAGAGGTCTTCGACCTCTATATCATCTTTAGACATCTGTTTTTCTTTTGTTACTTATGGAACTCTTTATGTTTATTACATTATAGGTGAATTTATTTATTTTAACATAATAAATTAATTCCAGATAACAGGAGACGACTGCCTTTGTCACTCATGCTGGGGGCTGATAAGCTGTGACCCTGAAAATGAAACCCGACAGCAACTTGGCCATCGTAATGTCTGTGTTGCATAAAATAAAAACTATGTAAAAATACCAAAAAATAAGATTTATTACTCATACTTTTTTTATTCAACAAACCCTGCTTTTCAATAGCTGTACATAGCTAGTCAGCTCTGGCTGTTATAATTTATGTAAAACAATATTATCTTGTCTCAGCGTAATAAGAATCGTTTTACTTGACTATAATTCGCTTATAGATCAAAATCGTAACGACATAGTTTTAATAGTGATTGAACTAATTACAGGGTTGGTAATCAGTTTAGTCTCTAGCTGCAGTCTAGCAGTTTTATGATTCATCAATTAGGTACAGGCAATGAAGTAAAAATTCTGGTTTTGGCTTATGACAAGAAGCAAAACACGTAAAGTCAGAACTAAAACTGCGAGGGAAATACAGTAGTTCGAATCTTCCTTTATGAGTCGTCTTATGTATTATTATATTTTGATTAATCTTAATTACGGAGACATTCCACTGTTAAAAACCTTAGTCGTAAGATTTTTAGGTTATCTTGTAAATAGACGTATATCTCTTTTCTCCCAACTTTTCGTCTTACTTTCCATTTACTTTTCTGATAGTCTTTAGTCGTTTTATAACTATGTATAAGTTGCTATAGTGAACGCTACCTCTAAGAGTGGGTCCCAAAATACATGTAGTCTCGCCCGTGTCCTTTACGCGAGCGAATCCGCAGGCAAAAGTTAGTTGGTAGATAATTATCATTAAAAAAATCCAAATATTTTATTTATTTCGTAATCGTTGCTTACTACAAAACATACTCATAATAAGGAATATAATATCCTAATAAGGTCGTGCCTACTGTAACATAGTTCAGAACTGCGTTGAATTATGAGTGTACGTTAGTCTTATCCTTTTGGGGATTACAGGTATGATACATAAATTATAATTGCATATTCGTTGAACGTCATTCATCGACTGGCCAATTTAATGATTCATGTATGGCCATTGCCCTATTATGACGGTACTGCTGCTAAACACTTCTACTGCTGACATAAAGGTGGTGACTAACGCCTACTGCTGCACGCCTCTTAGAATATTCAATAATTTGAGATCATTTGATGATGCCAACACACTGGCGTTTAAGGAAAAGCTTTCGAAGCAGTCACGTTTATTGGCCTATGTCATTTTCAAAAAACTCAATAAACTTTGATTGATCAAAGTTTATTGACTTTTTAGGGTCCGTAGCTGAATAGCAAAAACGGACGCCTTATAGATTTGTCATTTCTGTCTGGCTGTTCGTCCGTATGTCACAGCCACTTTATTCCGAAACTATTTAGATTACACAGTTGACACTTGGTAGGTAGATGTATTATGTAAACCGCTTTATGATTTTTATACAAAAAAAAAAAAAAAAAAAGGACTAGGGGTGCTCCCCATACATGGAACTGAAACTAAAAAAAAATGTTCATCAAACCTATACGTGCGCGTCTATAGATAGGTCTTCAAAAATGACATCGAGATTTCTAAGACCATTTTTTCTCAAATTTAATCGTTTGTTTTTCTCTAATTTCTAAAGTAAAGAGAGGAAAATTCTTAAAAAATGTAGGATTGTAGAACGTAAAAAAACTTCCTACGAATATTAGTTTGAACAAGATCTGATGTTTATTTTTTGAGATATGGGACTTTTTCATCAAACTGCAGCAGTAACTTTGTTTTTCATTAAAATACCATGAAAAACAAATATAGCTTTGCTGTTCTCAAACTCAAAGCATTTATTTCAATAAGACCATAACAGGCACTTTTGAAAGTAAAAAAATAAACAAAATATCACGCGAAGCTACAGTCCCAGTCACAAGACATAATAACTTGTGAAAGTACTGTAGTTGCCCATTCCAAAGCGTAGATCTCTATGGAGAAGATACAATACAACATAATATAAATGAGCTTTCAAAATATTTTTATTATATTGTTTGGTGCTACGGAACCCTGTGGGTGTCTAATACGACTCGCACTTGGCCGGTTTTTTTAGATCTTGGATTAAAATAACCAAATATATCATCACGCCTTTTTTATTTTATTTTTCCCGCTCTGGGCGGGGCGGGAGGGAGTGTCAGACTTGACTGACTAAAACCCACCCATGTTCCTTCTTAGCCCTTTGTGTTCCAGGGCCGCGGTATCTCTTTCGAACAACTCGCAGCCCCGGCAGGCATCGGCCCTTTCGGACCCCTTCCGGTTTGCTGACATCTCCTTGAGGCGCGCGTGGAACACGTACGCGCCGTCGACACGGCCTGTCGTCATGAGACGGACGGACGGTGAGCTAGCCCATTACTCACCGTCCACAGGCTCGCGCCTACGGTGGCCGGGGGCCACTGGTTGTCCCCCGACGCCCGGGGCGTCTCCCGTGGCGGCTGGGACGTGATCTTCTCTCCCTCTCACGTTCCGCCACCTCCTTCGCTAGCATGACTGCTTCGCAGAAGGAGGCGACGGCTTCCCATTCCCTCTCGCTCCGGACCATGGATTGAACCAGGGCCGGACGCGAAAGGTCACCGCTGCCAATCGCCGCTACGAGGACACGGCGGTGCCCAAGCGGGGCAGAGCTCCACGGTGTGCTCCACCGTGTCCTCCGGCCATATATCATCACGCCTCTGTTTGTCCTGATGAGTTAGGCAGAGTACCGTAGAACACTCACAACTCGCCATTTATGTTTTAAGTCCCATGATGCGAGCCTATTGCCCTCAACCGGACACAAATCCTGGTGTCGTGCTGCTACTGGGAATTCCTATTAAACCCAGAAACAAACCTCAGGGAATTTCTCGTTCAGCAGTCGCGGTTATCCACGGCCCCCACTAGGGCAATCAATATGCTGGTTATTAAACCACACGTAAAAACATAGTAAGCTCTAAATTATTTATATCTAGGAAACCACAATATTATCCTTTTGACGCATAATGACCAAAATGATCAGGATTTGATTCGCATATCGACGCATTTGTAAAATGACATATCCACATAAGAACCAAATCGCAAATGGACACATCAGCATTTAGAACAATTTGAAAAATGACCAATACAAATAATAACGCACAATGACGCATACGTAAAACGAAAGGCCACCCATACAATTAAATTTAAATAAACAATAAATAATATTTCTACGTTCCACATATACCTAGGTATTTAATAGTTATGTAGGGTCTTCATGGTCCGTGGATGGGTGACCATAATTACATACCGAGATTCCTCCGTGCCTCGGAAAGCACTATAAGCCGTTGGTCCCGGCTGTCATTTGTAAATCTTAGACAGTCGTTCTGAGTAGTCAGAAGTCAAAACTATGACATTTAGTCTTACCAAGGGGTATCGTATTACCCAGTTACTGGGTTGTGGAGGTCATGTAAAATACTGGTACTCAGCTGCATCCGGTTAGACTGGAAGCCGACCCCAAGATAGTTTGGGAAAAGGCTAGAGAGATGATGTAGGGTCTCCAGTGACAATGAACTCGGTCATTGCAACTATTATATTGACTATTTAATTTGACGACATGAAGGTAAGGTTTCATAAACAGAGTACAAGTAAATAGGGTTTTTATCGGCCGGCCTTAGAGTCTCCTGTTTTCGCAATGTAGTCGCCAAACATGTATCTAAACAAATATATCTTTATGGAAAAAATAACAATAAATTCAGTAGTAGTAGTTCAGCGTTCAGTTTTCACTTCAAACATTTAATGAGTTTTCCAATAGTAGTGATTACATAACCATTGTATTCTATCAAAGAGGGAGGCGGAGAGTTCATACATGGGGAAGCGACAGGATAGTCCGCGACATTTAAATTTGCTTAAGTTTTTTGCATTTTGCAGATCAGTGTCCGGCTTCAAAATATCATTCGCGACCGTAACACGTATAGTCATCATCATCATTTCAGCCGAAAGACGTCCACTGCTTGACATAGGCCTCCCCCAAGTGTCACCACATTGACCGGTCCCGTGCGACTCGCATCCAGCAGATCCCCGCAACATACACCAGGTCATCGGTCCACCTCGTGGGAGGCTTTCCAACGCAACGTCTTCCGGTTCGCGGTCGCCATTCCAGAATTTTTCGGCCCCATCGGCCATCCGTTCTGTGATGTGCCCTAGCCCACTGCCACTTAAGTTTGGCAATTCTTTGGGCTACGTCGGTAACCTTGGTTCTCTTGCACACGTATGTAGTTTCAGAATTATATTCATTAATATCATCAATCCAACCCTCTAAGTTAATTTAATGCCATTCAAAGACTTTTTCACTTTCACCTTTTTTTTTTTTTTTTTTGTGGATGGGAAATCATCAAATGACTTCTCCCGCTCTGGGCGGAGCGGGAGGGAGTGTCAGACTTGTACTGACTAAAACCCACCCATGTTCCTTCTTCGCCCTTTGTGTTCCAGGGCCGCGGTATCTCTTTCGAACAACCCGCAGCCCTGGCAGGCATCGGCCCTTTCGGACCCCTTCCGGTTTGCTGACATCTCCTTGAGGCGCGCGTGGAACACGTACGCGCCGTCGACACGGCCTGTCGTCATGAGACGGACGGACGGTGAGCTAGCCCATTACTCACCGTCCACAGGCTCGCGCCTACGGTGGCCGGGGGCCACTGGTTGCCCCCCGACGCCCGGGGCGTCTCCCGCGGCGGCTGGGACGTGAGGTTCTCTCCCTTGACACTTTCACCTTAAGTTCATTATTATAAATACGCATTATAAGCTAATAACATTCCTCCCACTGCTAGAATTCAGGCTTTCCCTCTATGAGTGGGGAGTGGGCAATAATCCACCACACGCCCAGTGGGTGGGTGGTGGTTGTCACATGTCTTGTGATTCGAGAGTTTGGTTCAAGGACCGATTTCTCGTGATGTTTTCCTTCGCCGCTTAAAAAACAGGTACGGTAAAAAAAAACCGGCCAAGTGCGCGTCGTACTCGCGCACGAAGGGTTCCGTACCATTATTTACAAAAACGAGCATAAAAAATTCTGACAACGAAAAACTTTTTGTTATGGGAGCCCCCATATACAGGGTGTAACGGAAAGGGTATATACATCCTTAAGGGTGTGCTACAGACCATCAAACTGAACATGTTTCTCATCATAAAAAAAATTTTAGCAGCAAAAAAAAAAATCTGCTGCCTATACATTTGGGTCGAATAGGTATTGCAATTTTCTATGGGGCAGCACATAATTTTTTCGCTGAAAAACATGTTTTATGATGAGAAACATGTTCAGTTTGATGGTCTGTAGCACACCCTTGAGTATGTATATACCCTTTCCGTTACACCCTGTATTTATTTTATTCTGTTTTTAGTATTTGTTGTTATAGCATCAACAGAAATACATAATCTGTAGAAATTTCAACTGGCTTACTAACACGGATCATGAGATACAGCCTGGTGAGAGACAGACGGACGGACGGACAGCGAAGTCTCAGTAATAGGGTCCCGTTTGACCCTATGGGACGGAACTCTAAAAATATAAAAAGTAATTTGCCTGCTTCGGTTCGAATCCACTACCAACGTAACTTTACGTTAGCCAATAGCCGGACCCAAAGGCTTGAAAACTGCTGGCTACTCAAAGTTTCAGGAGCCCAAATTCTACCGTCGTACTTGGAAAGAAAACAATCACAAATAACACTAAGCTATAATAAATCACATCATAACAAAAAATAACGTTTTGCAAACTAGTGTATCATTATCAAAACCCATTGTGCGTGTACAATAGAACGAATAATTAGGTATTACCTAGTTTTGTTTGCATTGTAGTGGTGAAAAATAATAAAACCACTGTTCGTGACGTCATTCGCGGTATCATATGAGTCGCAGGGAATTTTAATATTATACGTTATTGTTACTACCTAAACTTAAAACTGGGGAATTGGGTGTTGAGGCCCTATTATAAATAAAAGCTTTTATTTAAGCATAGATAAAGAAAACTTCTTCTAAAAAATATTAATAGGGGTGATCACATTTTTTTTTCTTTGTCTGTCGGGTAGATATTGAAAAGTATTGGATACAATTTTTTTCTTTTTTCACGTGTTCATAAAATTACGGAGATATATTGAGTTGAAATGGCGCATGACGTCACATGTAGGTAATTTTTATACCTACTTGTGACGTAGTAAGCCCCCACTCTCCAACTTTAATGAGTTTTAACTAAGTAATGTTTGATATTTTGATTAAACAAAAAATACGTGTCTAATATTTTTGTATTACCTGTCTGACGGACAAAATAGAATGTAATTTTCTTTACCCAGTCTTCTCCCCTATTAATCACTCGGTCTTGAAAACAAACCTAAATATTTTCAAAACTAAGTAGTTAAAACCAAATTTAAAAACCCTCACCACAAAAACCTCTAAAAATCCAAAAATAAATTAATCCAAGCGTCGCCGCGTCGTTGCGTCGGGGGTTCACTTTGTTTTGTGGTTGTGCTAAGCGATCTCTTAGAAAAGCGGTCCCCCGCATTTATGAAGTCATCATCATCATCATATCAGCCGTAGGACGTCCACTGCTGGACATAGGCCTCCCCCATGGATTTCCAACAGGACCGGTTGGAAGCGGCCTGCGCCCAGCGTCTTCCGGCTACCTTGACTAGGTCGTCGGTCCACCTAGCCGGTGGACATCCTACGCTACGCTTGCCGGTCCGCGGTCTCCACTCCAGGACCTTCCGGCCCCATCGGCCATCGGTCCTGCGCACTACGTGGCCGGCCCACTGCCATTTTAACTTGCCAATCCGCTGGACTATGTCGGTTGCTCTCGTTCGTCTACGGACCTCCTCATTTCTGATTCGATCTCGTAGAGAAATCCCAAGCATAGCCCTCTCCATGGCTCGTTGCGCGACTGCGAGCTTCTCCATTAGGCCCATAGTGAGAGACCACGTTTCTGCTCCGTATGTCATGACTGGCAACACACATTGATTGAAGACCTTTGTCTTCAAGCACTGAGGTATTTTTGACGAGAAGACGTTGCGTAGTTTCCCGAACGCTGCCCATCCGAGTTGGATTCGGCGATTGACCTCCTTCTCAAAGTTGGACCTACCTAGTTGGACTGTTTGTCCTAGGTAGACGTACGAGTCTACAACTTCAAGAACCGAGCCTGCAACTGATATTGGGGTGGGCACAACATGGGCGTTAGACATAACTTTCATCTTATCCATGTTCATTTTAAGGCCCACCCGTTGCGAAACTCGATTGAGGTCTTCGAGCATCGTACTGAGTTCCTCCATTGACTAAGCCATGACTACGATGTCATCGGCAAACCGTAAGTGAGTGATGTATTCGCCATTGATGTTGATGCCGTGTCCTTGCCATTCCAGGAGCTTGAAGGCGTCTTCCATTGTGGCTGTGAAGAGTTTGGGGGAGATAACATCCCCTTGTCTCACGCCTCTTCTCAATGGAATCGCCTTCGAAGTCTGCTCCTGTACTCTACTATTTATGAAGTAGTAGGGTGTAATACTAGTTTTGTTTTGTTGTTTTATTTTTGTGTCTGCATGACTCACTCAAGCTTATAAATCAATTCCTGGACCAACAGAAACAAATTACGAACTTCCAAACAAACTTTTTCTAGA
This sequence comes from Cerastis leucographa, assembly GCA_963082945.1. Classification (NCBI taxonomy): domain Eukaryota; kingdom Metazoa; phylum Arthropoda; class Insecta; order Lepidoptera; family Noctuidae; genus Cerastis; species Cerastis leucographa. The sequence goes on from OY720354.1 coordinate 21,472,736, forward strand.
AATGAACCTTATCGCTATCCAGGAAATACATTTTCAGTAATCCTCCCTTATTGAACACACCCTTCCCTTAATTTAAGCTGTGCGTTCAATGTGTGCTGTTGTACTACTTAGAATGATTTGAGGGACTGCTTCTGATTTCAGATTTTTGGCTGATTTAATGCCAAAGGCCCTATTTTAGAGCCAATTTCCCAATACGTAGTTGCTATCAGGAATTTGGATGATATCCATAACTGCGACATAACGACAGCGATAACGATATGGGTATCATTATCCTTCAGGAAGTAGATTTAATTAATCATAAGTTTAGCTTGCAACCAAATTAACGTTTATTTAAAATAAAGGAAAACCATCATCAAAAGGCTACGTGCTGATAGGCGCGCAGATATTGGAAATAACTACCGACTGAAATAATTAATCATAGCTAGAATAATGTAGGCATTACATACAAGCTTAGTCTCGAAAACCTCAAAGCTTAATACACTCGTCTTGGTAACCACAACTTGGTCACGGGCCACACACTCAGCGAAAGCCACTACTGAGACAACAAATGAAAATAATTGCTTATAGCAAGCCACGACTCACCGCGAGGCGACTTGTATAGACGCGAAGGATACTAGTGACACTCACAAGCATGTCGCTTGACGAAAATCGCAAGTTGCATCGGTTGGTGTCGTGAGCCGGGCTAACACTTGACGTTAACAAAGATTTTGACGACCGCAGTTTCCTCTGACAATAGCAGTATATTCTCGCCCTTAACTATAATATAGCGATTATAATATAATGGTATATAAGAGCATTAAAATATAGCGATCTTTTTTATCAGTCGATAATGCAATGACATCTGTCATCTGTTTGTAACCACACCCACGAAACAGGCGTAATTCCTAGTGTTTTTTAAATTGTTTATCCGACCGATGGTAAAAAAATCACTTGTTCATTTAACGATCGAACAAAAACCGGCCAAGTGCGTACCATTATTCTGTACCATTATTTATAAAAACGAGCAAAAAAAAAACACTTTTTTGTATGGGTGCCCCCTTAAATATTTATTTTATTCTGTTTTTAGTATTTGTTGTTATAGCATCAACAGAAATACATAATCTGTAGAAATTCCAACTGGCTACCTATCACGGTTCATGAGATACCTCCAGCCTGGTGACAGACGGACGGACAGCGAAGTCTCAGTAATAGGGTCCCGTTTGACCCTTTGGGTACGGAACCCTAAAAACGGTCAACAGCAGTGATCCTCATAAAAAACTAGGTTCATAATGTCCATCATCTGATGATTACACATTAGCTAGATTTTTTTAACTACACGATTACACATGTCGAAATCTGTAAGGACGTTTGTTGTCGTATTGACATTTACGATGCTGTAGTCGCTGTCTCGAATTCTTTTAGATTATTGAAGCCACGCGTTCCCTGAAAAAAAGTAACCATAACCAAGCATTGCCCGAAAACACACAGAATTACAATAAAACAATATTGCTAAAAGTGGCATCTGCTTCTGTTAGTGCCCATTTACGCAGGCGCGGCGCGTGGAGCGGGGCGGTGCGCGGCGCGTTCCGCTTTAAATTCAAACATAAGGCGGTGTATGAGAGCGTTTACGGAGAAGCGGTCTGACGCCCGTTTGCTTGAGATATAGGCGGCCGACGCGGCGTTATGTCAAACAGACAATACAAGCAAACGGCAGTGCCCGGGTTCGATTCCCATACGGAACGAATTTACAACGTCGTAGTTTTATCCGAAAATAATCATTTTGTTTTTATTTTAAATTTTGTAGTGATTTTTTTTCGTAAATTGTTCAGTTTTTACTAGCTTTTATTTAACTTTCAATGTATGTATGTATGTTTGTTTGGGTAGAATCTTGGAAGCTAAATTAGAACCACTTCCCGATTTCCGATTGAGCTGAAATTTTGCACACACCTTTGGTTGTAAGAACAGAATATTAATATGACAGACATAACTTAATCCTGCAGCCTGGATCGTCTCCTCACGAGAGAACTCCTCAACGGTTAATAGCACAGACATGAAACTTTGCATACAAGTTTATATTTGATGGATAATCACGATTTGTATAATGAACTCATCCTGCAGCCAGGATCGTTTTCTCACGAGGGCACTCCTCAACGGTTAATAGCACAAACATGAAACTTTGTATAGATACGTGTTCCATTTTGTTGAATAAACATAATTCCTGTCGTTTCCACGACCAGGATTTTTTCTCAAAAGTCCTCAACGGTTAATATCACGGATATGAAAAAAGTGTTGCGATAATGATGTGACAGAAACGATTACAGCAAATATCAAAAAAGTTTAAAACAAACTTTTATAATGATGCACCGAAAAGAAGATATCTAATCTTGGAGTAAATGGAAACGATAAAAGATAGTTTTTATAGCATTTACCATTCACGCGACCAGCTTATGTGAAAACTATTCTTTATCGTTTATGTAATGTTTAATTTAAGTAATGTTACAACAAAAAAAAACACAATAAATATATTCTTAATGCCTGTGATTTGATCCTGCAACTTCTGATTTTCAGTCCAATCGCAGTGCCACCAGGCCATTTACTACGTTCTATTCTAATACATGATAATTATGACGATTGTCAGTTTTCAAACAGTTGATGAATATGGTCCCACGTTGGGCTACAAGCGTTCGACGCCGCGTCCGCCGCGGCGTTATGTCAAACGCTCAAATACAAGGAAGTGGTCCCACGTTGGGCTGCAAGCGGTTGACGCGGCGTTATGTCACTCGGACAATACAAGCATACGGCAGTGCCCGGGTTCGATTCCCATATAAAACAAATTTACAATGTCGTAGTTTTATCCAAAAATAATCATTTTGTTTTTATCTTAATTTTATTTGTTTTTTTTCGTAAATTTTGTTCGATTTTTATTTGTTATTCATGATTATCTAACTGTTTTTTGAATGGTTCAAGTATATATTTTTAAACTAGATATTTTATAATGATTTGAAAACCCTACATAATGCATTAAAATAAAACAGTGTCCTAGTTTTAAAAAGTAATATTTAACATGATAAAAAAAAAACACAAAAAGAAAATCCTTACTTGCTAGGATTTGATCCTGCACCTTCTGATTCACAGTCCGGTCACAGTACCGTTAGACTATATACTTCATTGACACTTGAGCCGAAATAGACATTCAATTCTAATGCATGATATGAAAATTGACAGTTTTCAAACAGTTGAAGAATATGGGCCCACGTTGGGCTACAAGCGTGCGACGCGGCGTCCGCCGCGGCGTTATGTCAAACGCTCAAATACAAGAAAATGGTTCCACGTTGGGCTGCAAGCGGTCCACGCGGCGGTATGTCACACGGACAAGTTTCCAGCATACGGCAGTGCCCGGGTTCGATTCCCATCCGGAACAAATTTATAATGTCTTAGTTTTATACATTAATAATCAGTTCATTTTTATTAAAAAAAAAAAAAAAAGTTTATTTTTTTTGTGCGTTTGTATATCTGACCTCCACAACCCAGTTAGTACTGGGTAATACGATACCCCTTGGTAGGACTGGTTGTCAGACTTTCGGGCCACTGAAATTATTAACTAGTGATTGCTGATGATAAAAACGTAAAGTACGAACGAAACTTTTTTTCGAGAATTTAGCTAATATGGCAACATTCATCGTCAATCAAAACAAAAAATACCATATTTGTCATAAATATTGTCACTTCTCTGTCTTGATCAATTAAAATCGTAATGTTTGGTTTTGTTGTGAATAGTTTTGCATATTATTTATTTACCCGTCTTATTTGTTTCGTGGTGAAGTAGACAACACGAGAATGTTAAGGTGTGCAGAGATGATGGCGACTAAAACAATGCCAAAGATTACAGTTGTGGCTAGCATGTCCCCAACATCGTAATACGATGTTCCCATACTATGGGGAATATGGTAATGCCGATGCTGATAGAATGCCCGCGACGCCGGGCTCTCTCTTATTTGAAGAAGTTCTAATAAGTTCACAATGATATGCTGCTTAAAATAAATGTTTTATTCAACTTCGTAATTCATGTTTTATTTTTGCCTAGTCCATGGCGCAATAATACTTGGTCGTTGCCCGAATTCGATTGCCTTTGGAATTCATCAAACGACCAAGTGTAAATGAACGCGGCCGAGTACGCGAACACACTCGTCCAACTACATTTTTTTTCCACTATTGTAAGCTTCTATGTATTCCATTGCGATGACTAGTGTAATTACGCCATAGAAGAATCACCGCTATATGGCGGTGATTCTTCTAGGCTAGGCAGGCGCCTAGCCTTTTCCCAGCTATGTTGGTGTAGTGGTATGTAACCCACACGGTCGATTTTCAGTCTATGCAGATGCAGCTGAATACCAGTATTTTACATGGAGCGACTGCCTATCTGATCATTAAAGAGTAAGCTACCCAAAATCATTAAATATCGTGATGAGTTGTGCAAATGCTCCGCAGCATGGATAACAAGACAGGCCTGAAATTTTACGTAATTAGGTTACATTGGATTGTAAATTAAGATGAAATTATCATTCATCTTATAATAACAATTATAAATTGTCCAATTTACGATAAAAAATAAACACCATATTTTTTTTTTTTAATAAAAATAAAATGATAATTATTGGATAAAACTACGACATTATAAATTTGTTCCGTATGGGAATCGAACCCGGGCACTGCCTTTTGCTTGTATTGTCCGTGTGACATAACGCCGCATAGACCGCTTGCAGACCAACCTGGATCCATTTCCTTGTATTTGATCGTTTGACATAACGCCGCGGCGGACGCCGCGTCGCACGCTTGTAGCCCAACGTGGGACCATATTCTTCAACTGTTTGAAGACTGTCAATTTTCATATCATGCATTAGAATAGAACGTCTATTTCGAACCAGGTTTCAATGAAGTACATAGTCTAGTGGTACTGTGATCGGACTGTGAATCAGTAGTTGCAGGTTCAAATCCCAACAAGTAAGGATTTTCTTTTTGTGTTTTTTTTTTGTTAATGATGTTTAAATATTACTTTTTAAAACTAGGACACTGTTTTATTTTAATGCATTATGTAGGATTTTCAAATCATTATAAAATATCTATTTTAAAAATATAAACTTACTTTTAGTTTTTGAACCATTCAAAAAACAGTTAATCGTAAATAACAAATAAAAATCGAACAAAATTTACGAAAAAAAAAACACAAATAAAAATAAGATAAAAACAAATTGATTATTTTTGGAAAAAACTACGACATTGTAAATTTGTTTCATATGGGAATCGAACCCAGGCACTGCCGTATGCTTGTATTGTCCGAGTGACATAACGCCGCGTCAACCGCTTGCAGCCCAACGTGGGACCACTTCTTTCAAGTATTTGAGCGTTTGACATAACGCCGCGGCGGACGCGGCGTCGCACGCTTGTAGCCCAACGTGGGACCATTTTCTTCAATTGTTTGAAAACTGACAACCGTCAATTATCATGTATTAGAATAGAACGTCTATTTTACACAAGTGATAGTGAAGTAATTGGCCTTGTGGTATTGCGGCCGGACTGTGAATAAGATGATGCAGGATCAAATCACAGATGTTTAAATAATTGTTTTGATATTTTTTCTTTTTGCTCTTTTTTTTTATGCTGTAAAATATTACTTTTTGTAACTAGGTGTACTGTTTTATTTATATGCATCTGTATGATTTTCAAATCATTATAAAATATGTAGTTTAATAATATATACTTTTACTTTGTGAACCATTCAAAGAACAGTTAGGTAATCGTGAATAACAAATAAAAAAAGAACCAAATTTATGAAAAAAAAAACACTAAGAAAATTAAAATGAATACAAAATGAGTATTTTGGATAAAAGTACGACATTGTCAATTTGTTTCGTATGGGAATCGAACCTGGGCACTGCTTTAGGCTTGTATTGTCAGTGTGACATAACAAATCAAATGGTCCCACGTTGGGCTTCAAGCGTTCGACGCGTCTCCGTAAACGGCAAAAACGCCAGACGCGCCGCGCGACGCCTATTGCAACGCCCCGCGCCACGCGCCGCGCCTGCGTAAATGAGCCCTTAGACTTCATCATCTTAGCGCTGTGCAAAGGATGATCCCCTGAACTCACAGTTCTGTCGATCCTCGATGTCCAATTGACATCTAATTAATTATTTTTATCAGTTGAGATGACCATATGACTAGAAAGGGCATGACTCATGAGTTGAAGACTAACGCAGGAGTATGGAAGAACACATGCTGCATAGACATGACACCACCCCTGTTATCCTAGGTATACCTAATAAGAGGTGTGCCAGTTTTTTTAAGTCTCGTGTAATAGCGGCAAGCCTATTGCCACCAATCGGACACAAAATCAGACTCCGTGGCTGTTGCTCGACCCGGGAATCGAACTTAGGACCCATGCTCAACAGTCACACTTGTGACCACTAAACCAATAAGGCAGTCATGCTGCATAGATCCAAATATATTGGCATCAGGACAAGAGAACTAGGCTGTTTTTGGAGTAAGCACCAATACGACACATATTGACAACACGGTTGGCGCAGTGGTTGAGCGATCGACTGCTGCGCTGCGTGTCGCTGGTTCGATCCACGCACGGAACAAATATTTGTATGGCCTACAGATAGTTGTTCCGGGTCTGGCTGTTTGTGTATGTAAGTTTAAAATTATGTAAACGCATCCACGATACAGGAGAAATTCATAGTTTGGGGCAACGTTTTAAAAAAAAAAAAAAAAAATATCTTGCATCCAGTGTAGACGAAACAAAACAAGCATCAACAGGTTTGATATCTAAAATAGTTTTCGGACTTTAATTAAGTTTTTACACAAAACGATAAGATCCGATAATGCCACACATCCGTTTTCCTTCCCTGAGTCGCGTTACTTCGGATCTACGCTGACGAGTGACATTTTAGATTAAAATAATTACCCCACGAAGCTTTTACGAGCGTCATCAGTTCAACATTGACGTTGTACGGCTTCGAGGAAACTATTCTGAACATTGTCTAATAGTAATAAATTACTTGATAATGCAACATTTTAGTGGCCTTGCCAGCTTTTTTTACTAATCTGGAATGTAAACTAACAACTCAGCTATGTCAAACTCACTCTGGAGGGAAGCTTGAGTAGGTAAACCTGCGGAGTAAGTGCGTCACACATATGCATAATGGATTCATTTTGAGAATTTACTTGACAGATGATGATGAAGCCATGGATACTGCAAATCTTTTAGATTGTGATTAGTGTGTATGCAATTAAGGTACAGGACTCATCTTACACCTTACACCTGTGTCATCTGTCAGCTCAATAGTCACACTCATGCTTGCCATATCTTCCTCACAACCCATCTGTCAGAAAACTAGGTCTCATAATTCCAAAATGGCCGACATGCCGAACGACCAGCTCTTTCTTTTTCTCGGTGTCATGTGTCGAGCAAGTCCTGTTAATGTCAAATGATGACATTATTGTTATTTAAATTTCCTTTTACACACCTTTTATTTTTGTGACGTCAACAAAAATCCGAGAAGGTCTGACGCACATGCAGATGCAGAGCAGGAAAGTGGTGGAACAGAAGGTATTGGAACTGTACCTACTGGTTCTACTGACGTGGAGAGGGATCTTACAGCAACATAGCTAACTGATTACTAACTGGAGAAGAACCCCGAAGCGGGCGAAAGGATACACGATGCGAAACGTGGATGTGCTCTGGATACACTACTGCCAAACCCTTTGGGGTTACATGTGTGATGTTATGTCACGTCTCAGACTTACAATAGCTTCTTCATTCAGTTAATTACACTGATCATTCCTCGTACATAAAAACAGGAGGAAATCTTTTCCATGCAATGAATATATCAAGTGCAAGCCCGTAGCACTACCACTAGCACTACTGCTAGTAGCACTGTTTTTATATAAGGACTATTTTTATGTCACTTTGTTATGGATTGTGAGTGAGATGGAGCTAGACGTCCTGTAACGCCATCTCTTTCTTCCATTGAGGTAAGAATAAAACGGTACGTAGTATAAGAGTTCATGATTAAATTATTTGTTCCAAATAACTTTAGAATTGCTCTAGAAAGCATTTTTTTTAATGTTCCGTTTTGTCGCACAATAGCTCAATACACCTCCCCTATACCGCTTATGCTGACGATCCTTAACGCGCTCGTGAAGACCAACCCTGGATTGGACTTGTTTGCTGATTCTTTTACGTAAAATGGCCCGTAAATTATACTGGGATGCGAACTATCGGGTATTATTATTATACAAGGTGTTGTTTTGCATCCTCGTCAAATTCGAGGAGGTAACTATGATAATGATTCTCGACCCGAATCAATAATAAAATGGGTAGGTAATTTTTATTTTCTTTCTTAAAACGGAAATCGGTAAGTTGTGTGAACCACCCGTGTTTTAAACGCGGCCTGTCTGATCCTCGCCCTATAACCGCGCTTTCCCACATACAAACAATCTCAAACGTTTATTCGATAATTTATTATTCCTTAAACAACGTTAAGGAGGTTATTCTGGTATACTGAAAAACTTAAACAATCAAAAATATCAGCGTTAATTAACTAGGTACCGTAATTTAATTGATTATTTATGTATTTTGGGACAACCTCCGGAATTTTAACGAGGATGCAAAGAACACCTTGTACATACGCAGTTTCTATATCTTGTTTACGTTGTTAAAAATATTGCGTATGTTATATTAATTTGTTCATTTGAATTGAGAGAAACACGTGTTCCAACTGTTGTTTTGAAGCAAAAGAATTATATACATGGATTTTTTTTTTTTTTTAAAACGTTGCCCCACACTAGGAATTTCTCCTGTATCGTGGGTGCGTTTACAAACATTTAAACTCACTTACACAAACAGCCAGACCCGGAACAACTATCTGTAGGCCATACAAATATTTGTTCCGTGCGGGGATCGAACCCGCGACACGCAGCGCAGCAGTCGATCGCTCAGCCACTGCGCCAACCGTGTCGTATGGTTGTACTGTACTGTTAGATACTACTACTGTTATAATATTTGTAAAAGGTGTCTGTGTATAATAATATATTGTGAACTCAGTGACCTTCATTGAAGAAATCAACAGATTCGATATAATGAACTCATTCGATCAAAAGCTGTTATTTTTATGAAAAAGTATTTTATAAGTGCCTCGTTAGTGGTCGCAACTATTGAGCATTAGGGTCTGGATTCGATTCCCAGGTGAGGCAGAGTGTTATTGGGTTTTTTCATCAGGATTTTCTCAGTAGCAGCCGCGAAGTCTGGATTTATGCCCGGTTGATAATAATAGCTATAGGCTAGCCTGGGACGTAAACATAAGTGGCGTAATGTAGGTGTACTATAAGGCGCTCCCCCACCGAGCTTTCGCCTGTAATATAACAAATCGGTTTTGAGCATTACGTTTTCGCTTGCTTCTGTATAAAATCTAAACTTGGCTAGGAGCAGCCTGAAGTATGAGATTGTGCCTTGTTGATGGGAATAGGCTCGCATTCATTCAATCTAAATGAGATTTCTTTTTTTTTTATTTATTTATAACCAACTTACACTAACAGTTACACCACACATACAAGTTATTGGTTTAATATTAGAAACTAGTAAAACTACACGAATCAGTCAGAGTAAGAATAGAATAAAATAACAATATTAAAAAGTAAACAATATGGTAGACATTAAAATAAAATACCAAAACATTTTTCCCAGCATTAAAATGAAAAAAAAATGCAATAAACATTTCCCATTTAGTAAAAAATATATAATAATTGAATTTAAAAATATAATAATTTAATTTATATATATAATAAAAATCATATTAACATAAAATTCGATTGATTTTTTTTAAATGAGATTGTGATATTCTGTACTGCATATCCCAATGGGGAGTGATGTAAAGTTATATTAACCCGTAGGTTTAACCAAAACGAGGTGTCTAGTACCAGAACGCAATCAAAAATCCAAAAAGCTACATTGTAACTCGCGAGTCGAGTTGAAGGTGGTCTTGAACAAAAACAGTAAAAAAATCGCTCGTGGCAAAAACCCAAAAGTCAAATTACGATTTTCGACAAACCGGTCTTTTATTATGTTTTGGATTTCCATCGCATAAGGCTTCTTTAATTTATTATCTAGTATGTATTAATATTGAAGTATTATCTACTCAAAGAATTTGTTGGAAATGTGTAGCGGATTTTTTTACGCGTTTAATGAACTGTTTACCTGGTGGCCTATGATTTATTTGTTTTATTACATTTAGAATAGCTTAAGCCATAACTACTAAATAAAGCATCTATCACCACGTTTGCTAAAGGTGACCTTCGGTTTCAGTACAGACTTCATGAACTACAAGTTAAGCTTACCTCACAAAGCTTTCGTTCGCTGACATCAGTATGGTATTTAAAGTATTAATTAATATGGTCTGAAACTCGCAAGCAAAGTTTACATCGACTTATGACTATTTAGAACCCGATAACAATTAACGGGCAGTTGCCCACCAGACATAACGTTGTCTGGTCGGAGGATCCTCCCTTTTCTATAGGGTATTAAACCTAACACCCTGTGCTTCATATCCCTAAAATGTCAAAGACAACTTAAAAAGTACGTCACTATCTGTATGCCTCTTTCCAATTACAGTCTATCCGCACACCGCTGATTATTATCAATATTTTACGTTTATACAATTGCATCATGTTTCCCCGGTTAGTAGGTAACATGATGCAATAGAAAACGTGGAAACTAAAAACTAACTTAGAAACTGAAAGTTTCCATTTATACCCGACTACGGTGAAGCCCAAACGGAGGGCTATGTGTTTTTACCCGACTGCGGCGAAGCTGCTTTTGGGTTATGTGTTTGACCTGTATGTGCATAATTATGTATGTCCGTTTCTTTGTTAACTCGTAACTCCTAAACGGATGAGAGGATTTGATTGACAAAAGTTGGAAGCAGGCGGGGCCCATTCCATTTTCTTAAATTGGCCCCGCCTGCTTCAAACTTCTGTTTATAAAAAAGTGCTTGTTTTTTGCTTTTCAGTTTTTTTACTTGCCCAGTTTCGAACCCAACATTTCAGGCATGATAGGTGGACGTTTTAACCACTGGACCATCACGACCAGAGAAAAACAAATGTGTTATGCAGTGAATCATGGTGACTTGTACGTCAATGGTAAAAGTGATGGTACATGAGTCGTCATTATTGATGGTGACGAAGAACTTCTTATGGATTGCTACACAATGCAATATGATAATGAAATTGCAGTTGTGATGATTTGTATGCACTCTGCTTGTTATTTAAAGTACTATGTGATATGATTGCCTCCTAGCAAAAGGTCAATCAGAAACAGGAGGGAAACATTAATAAAGTTAAGTAAACACCTTGCTGCGCTATTTAGCATGGCTTGATTAACATAATTCTAGCGTAATCTCCCACTGTAGAAATAATCTGGCCAAATGGGGTATCATCGACCGCCTCTAATACAATGCCAGTGTGTGGAGCCCCTCTGCAGGATATGCCCCACCTCCTCCTGCACAACCACCTGCACCTTCAGGATTTAAACGAAGCCATAGAAATAGCTGTACAAGAGCCTATATCTGAGTATAATTTGAGTTCATCGGTACGCAAAGAAGAAGAAGCGTAATCAGCCAGCTAAACGTTCCCATTGCTGGTACACAGGCCCCCCATCCCCAACGTACTGCACGGGCCCAGTGCAATTAAACTTTTCAACATCGTCTAATGCTATCAAACTTTTCAAACGTATCATCACGCCTGGAATCCCCAAAGGGTTAGGCAGAGCGGGTACCTAATAGTACACCCGCGTTTCTCCAGTCATATAAAGAATAAATTTATTAAACCATAGTTACAGTAATTTTCTAAGTCTAACATCATTAAGGATATCGGTAACAAGTTTTATTTTAACAAATTTAGATAACAGTGGACCCCAAACTAGGATGTGCCTGTATCTTGGGGGCCGGAGTTGCGATAACTTTAAATTAAAAACATTTATTTGTAGTTAGTAGTATATTTAAAAAATAAATCTTTTTTCTTTATTTATTATTTTAGATTTTTTTTAATCGTGATTTTATTTATCGCGTTTGTAACGTGTAATTTTTCTATGGGGAAACCTGAAATAAATGTTTTTTTTTTTTTTCAATTCCATGTAGTAGGGGGCGAGCCTATGCCATCAACGGGAACACATCCAGACTTTGTGACTCCTACTGACAAGTTCCTGATGGAAAAATCAAATAACACTTCACAATTTTGTATAGACTTATGTAGGTATTCTGATTTAAAAGAGTGTCCATGGAGTTTCTTGCCCACGCTTTGGAATGGGCAACTACAGTACTTTCACAGTTATTATGTCTTGTGACTAGGACTGTAGCTTCATTTTTATTGTTGTTTGACTATTCAAAAGTGCCTGTAATTGGCTTACTTGAAATAAATGATTTTGATTTGATATAATCTTTTGCCAAACTGATTAAGCATTCACAAACACCAATTTTCAAAACTCAAAACTTGAGCCACAAACAAAATCTTAAAGGTCAACTCAAAGATATGGCGTATCATTGATATACATATGCAAAGTTTATGATGTTAGGTACACGAGAGCCGGTCCGACCTGACCAACTGGTCGGCCCTGAGTTTGTTGCACTTCGCTTTGGCTTCCAATCTCATCAATTTCGGTCTTGTCATTAGTTTCCCTTTCTTGCTGTGTTTATATTACTATTATTATACGAGCCTTGTGTTGGAATATCCCTTTGTAACTTTTCAACATCCTTAGGATATGAGTATTCAAAAACCGATGAACTTATAATCAGAACTTTAAAAGCCAACTTTTATTTAATTTATTTTAAGGTTTCTTATTTTAAAAATGATGAGATAACTTACAGCATGCAATATTCTGGGTTCGAATTTTAAAAAAATCGAACTTTGGGCTCTTTTTTGATTCCTTTTAAGGAACTGTTGTGCAATATTCCATACTTCTAGACCAAACTGTGGTCAGCAAGTAGTCCTAGGTGGGGTCCGGATACTGCTACCTATTTATTGTATGGTTTCAACTTAAATTCTGAATTATAAAACACAAGACCTAAAATTAATGTGAGAAACTACACGGACGACGGTCTTGAGCCAGTTTTTTATAGTTTGGTTCTCGAGAAGAACAGCTAATTCGAAGGTGTTAGGAGTATACCTTATCTACGTATTCATTTATACTTGGTATTCAATACATTACAATCTTCAGCGGTCCGAATTGCGACCTTTCGCGGTCCGCAAACGGACCGCGGTCCGCCTGTTGCTGACCGCTGTTTAAACGGTGCGAGTCTAAGACTGTCGGTGAAATTTAAGATATTTATTCAGTTGAAAACTGTAATCAATCTGTGCTTTTTTATTTCAGTTTGATCTTGCTGTGATTAATTCCGGTTTTTGATCTTACTGTATTTTTTCGGTAGGAACCAATACCTTGACATTTATTATTTTCTCAATTTGAATTTTATTAATTCGACACCCGGTAGTGCATTGACTCGTAGATTAGCTTGGTTGATTTACCTACCTTTCAAACGCATACATTAGTTTCAGTCCCGTACTTACCCAACAAGATTTATTTTGTGACATCTATTTACTATGCAACATCTATTTACTTCGTGACTTCTATTTATTTATTTGAAAAAAAAATTGCTTTACAGTTGTCAGCAACTAACATAAATTATTATTTTACTGAGCCAATCGACATTTTTATTAAATTAAAAGACTTATTTAACCATACCACTATTGCATTTTTTTAAACACAACATTGCCTGATTTCTCGACAATAGCACCAAAAAAATTACTTGACAGACAGTAAAGAGTACAATCGGAATACGGCTATGAAGTCTGTTTTTTTTTTAAAATTAATTTATCGTTTTCTACCTTTTGTAGTAAGCAACGACTTATTGTCCCATACTTAAATACTAACGAAGTTACACTTCAAATATTGTAAAACCAAATGATTTTAAAAGAGTAACCATGGAGTTTCTTGCCGATTCTTCTCCATATGAAACGACCAACCCGAACCGTGCACCTTTTGTCGACGTTTCATAAGTGCCCATGTAGGCCTATGTAAAATAAAATATTTTGATTTTAATTTTTTTTTTGGATATATTTTGAAGATCAGAATACGATAATAAATACACCTAACATTAAATTACCTGTTTTCAACTTTTGTGAAAATGGTGGAAATTACTTTATCCATTAGTTGACTAAGCAGTTACTTATAGTAAGTAGATCTAGGTGTAAATGATCCTCCTTAATTTCCGTGTTGACAAGGAAGTCGAGCTGTAACATCAATTTTCTTAAAAGAACACGCATATACAGAGTGATTCACTTAAAATCGCCGACGTGAACGGTGAAGGTCACATTTTGAAAATTCTACAACTCACTTTAAAAAAGTGGTTTACGTTAAGGTGTAGTCACTGATCTAAAGTAGTCTATCCAATATGATTTTTCAACTTTATAACAGAACTATAGATACAAGACAGATATTTTATTAAGGTAAAAAACTGACATAATTTGGGTGTACTGTGTACTGGTACATATCTCTGCCAATCTGGCGATATTATGTTTATTACAATTACAGGACATTAATACGGAAAAATGAAGCAACAGGACAGTCCGTTATAAAATCAGGCAGTTGTTAACTGTATTTCCGCAAACAAAATTAACGCTTAAATTGTTATAATTATTGATAATTATACACTTCGAATCTTGTTTTTACAAGTTACACATATTATTACACATATGTTTTCCAGGAACGCGCCTGATCACGTAATATGAATGCGTCAAAAGCCCCTGTTACCCCTGTGGCATTGTAATGAAGACTTTTTCCGATTGAACCACATTTTAACTCATTTTGTGGTGCGTTATTTCTATTGAAATAATGTTTGAGTGTTGTTTTAGAGAATTAAAGAAAGCAGCGGAAAGTACCCAGAAACATTATCTTTCTTTCTTTAATTCTGTATAACAACAGGAAGCTTGTACCTCATTACATTCTAAACGTCACGCATTACAACAAGGATAACTGACTTCAAGTTCTTTGCCTTGACCAACAAAATGGTCGAGAAAATTCTCGCATGATCCTCATTCAAAATTTAATGGCATCTGTTGCACTAGATCGAGGTCAGTCAGGTACATTTTTATTGGTAGGTCTTACAAGTAATCCCTCACCCTAGTGACACCTCGCCCCCTAGTGACACCTCGCCCTCTAGTGACACCTCGCCCCCTAGTGACACCTCGCCCCCTAGTGACACCTCGCCCCCTAGTGACCCTTCGCCCCCTAGTGACCCCTCGCCCCTTAGTGACCCCTCGTGATTGTCTCGTGGGTCTAGTGGTCGCAAGCGCGATTTCTGAGCATGGGGGACTGGGTTCGACTCCCTTGTTTCTCTAACAAGAATTTCTCAGTAACAGTCACGGAGTCTAGATTTGAGCCCGGTTGATGGCAAAAGGCTCGCCCCCTATTACATAAGACTTAAACATAACTGGTGAAATGTAGGTGTACATGTACACTTCTGCCTAACCCTTCGGGATTACAGGCGTGATGTTATGTTTGGAATAACCTGGGTTAGGTTATAATAATGAAATCAGAGCTCATCTTTATAAATTGTAATGGCTGCTTGCGCTAGCACTAAATGAAACGTAAAGACATCTTAATCTTATTACAAGTTGGATTTTCAGTGTTTGGTGCTGAAAACCCAACAGATATTTTTTTTTTATTTTTTTTTATTGCATTATATGGTCGACTGAGATTGGTCTAACAAAGGCTCCTAAGAGCCCAGGGCCTCGAGTCTGCTATTACAATAGTGTCAGAATGGCCTATCATTGATTCCATAATTGTTGATAATGACAAGTTTGGTAATCTACTAATATAATGGCGTCATTATGACTTCACAATGGTCAACCACTGACACTCCATTGAAAGAAATGGCATAGAATTTGACAGACCATTATGAATTTAGCAGATTACGGACTTTTAGCAAAATGACAATGGGATCGTGTTGGAGTGACAATGTTTATAAAAATAGCAGAGTTGAGGCCCTGGGAATACACTATCCTTATCTATCTGTTGTCTCAGCATTCACTTCCAAGTCCAGAGCCATTGTATTTCTCACGCAATTTCTCTTTCCATTCGATTTTTCTTTAGTTCCTATTTACAGCTATTTACATCATCATGGGCGTTGTTACGTCGAAAAATATGTTTTCCTCGACGAAGCACCTGTTCTACGTAATGATGGGGGAGGTAAGTTAAGTACTTGCCGAAGACCGGCACGTGCCACGTACCATTTATAAATAGTCCCTATTGAATGATCCAGCCTTAAATGATCAAAAAACGCGGAAAACCTCTTCTTTTAATTTCATTACATTTTAAATCCGTAGCAGTAGTAGTCATAATTGTTTTAATCAGGAACAGTAGCCCTGAACGTTATTGATAGGTATTGTATACTTCAGATATTGACGTTTCGGTCCAAATTTTATGTATTTTCTCCATTCTTCACCTCTTTGGACGAAACAAGAACTTTGGACAAAAGGAGATGTTCCAGAAATGTATGGAGCCTGGGCCAGCACAATGTACACTATATGTAAATATTGCTAGATTATACTGTAACCGTTTTTTATTGTCAATTTTCTTTAATTTCACTTCGGTTCAACGTACAGTCAAATTAACTTGGTCAAAGAGAGCAACACAACATAAAAATAAACATGGTGGATCAGATTATGAGCAGGCGAAAAATGGCATTTTGACAATGACATTTGATTAACGTGTCCAAACTCAAAGCAAAGAAAGAGTCAAAGACGGCACTTCTTGAAACTGTCAAAGTCGTCAAGCGTCAAACAACTGTCATGGCTGCCCTAAAAAAGGGTTCTCATAGTAAAAAACTTTTTAAATGATAACTATTAAACGACTGTACCCTTCTTCAAATTAATTTGTTAGTATTTTTATGAAATTCCCCTATTTTTTTCGTATTTATCTATCTAGTGTACATAGTGGTAGCCCAAAATCAAACATCTCCTTTACTGAATTTTACGCAACACATTAACATCTGTTCTTGATGTGGGCCTGGACGACCGAGCGTGGCTGCAGGCCACCCTACCCATTCGTTTGGGTGTCCTCGGCGTCTGGAAAATTTCTAGTATCAGCTTACCGGCTTCCTGTTCTCTGTCCACAGCCCTGATAAGCTAACCCCCCTTATTACGTGGGACGTAAGACTTTTCCGAATGATTAGGCTAGGCAGGCCTATCCCTTCAGATATAACAGGCGTCATGTTAAGTTATGAGAATATAATACATAGGTACTAATTATTCTAAAGAGAGCTAACACAACAATAAAGCTCGTGTGAAAAATGTGATCAATGGTGATAAGAACTGATCAAATAATCGTGATCGCAACGTTAACGCTGTAACATTATGTAAATTCGAACGACCTTTAAATTGATATGATTTCATGATTTGATTTAATTTCATTTCTTTTTAATTTTATTTTTATTCCATTCTTTAACTTCACTTTCATCATTGTTAAGCTACCTACCATTTAAGGGAAGAGCGAGACAGCCCCAATACAAGTACCTACTATTGTAACTAACCGGGGCTGCCTCAGCAATGTTTGAGAAGAAATAACATTTTTGTATTTTGTATTTTTTTTGTATTTTTAAATGGAAATTATCGTTTCGTTTATAATATTGATTTAGTTTGAAGATTTTATTCTTAACTATGGGTGACATTAATAATTGTGCTTGTCGCATAAACCAATGCTGTAATCGTTCGAATTAACGATATATTTTCTCCAAGCGTTTACGCTAGGCATCTTTTACCTAATGCACAATGTTGAACTCAGTCACTGATACAACGCACAGCTTGGCGCTGAGTCTTATATGTAGAATAAAATTTTGCGCGGTAAGCGTTCTTTGTACAGCAAAAATCGAGACCAAAATATCAAATCCTGAAAGAGGTTTCAAAAAAGTGTGCGTGCAAGTTTGTCTTCTATGCCGTTGAGAAATCCCATGGGGCATTACTAAAGTTATTTTTACAAAATATTTATTACAAATTTTTACATAGGCTACAAACGTGGCTAATTATTCGAAACAGCTTTGTGAACAAGTCTTTATTACAATTTGCTGTCTAGTATCTTGTATAACAGCTACAGCGAGGAGTTCAGGTTTTTAAGTTTTTGCTCGCCAAGTTTTGAAAAATATAATGTGTACAAGACCAACAAAATCTCAAAATCCGATGACGTTACTAAAAGACTTAAAAAAGTATTACAGTCACGCATACCCATTATTCTTTTTTAGCACATGACCAAAAACAAATGATTTTAAGCAGGTGTTTAAGTAATTCCCCGCAGCGAATTTTATTACAGGCCACGTCTTTCTTTAAATCTAATCTTATCTTAAATGTGTAACCTTTCCCTAACTATGCCGAGGTTGGTTTCCAGTTTAACTGGATTCAGCTGAATACCAGTAATTTATATAGAGCAACTGCCAGTCTGCTCCAGAACCCAGAATAGAATAGAAAAGAAGAAGAATATAAGTTGAAACTCAAATGATGTCAAGGATCAGTTAATAGCTTTATAATATTCTGATCACCTTTACCTGAGGTTTATCACCGGCACCAGTTCCAGCCTTCGCACGTTATTCCCCACGACCACGGGCATTAGCATGGCGATCACGTCGCAGTGTCACGATTACATAGCTCGCCAAGGCCAGGGACGAGCCTGACGGTCCAGATGACCAGCCTTACATGTATCACGAAGTGGGCCGGCGATTGCAGAAGGTACACGGGTTTGAAGAAACAGGATGGAGTAGATAAATCTTAAGAGGGGAGTCGTTGTACTTGTGACCGGGAATTCAAACCTTTCCTTGTTCTATTATCGTAATTCATTCTGAATACCCACCTTTTCACCTCCTCTTCACAATACTGCTTGATGAAGTTATCAGGTATACATATTTTAAAACTTCCTGACACTTTGAATTAACCAAATAGAACACCTAATCCTGAACCGGAGAACTGTCTTATCAAGTGAAAATAATTGAAGATAACACAGACTTTTCATGAAAAAAAACTTACTTGTAAAAGTCACTGTTGCGTTCACTAAATGAGGAAATTAGATATTGATCAATGCTTATAGAACAAGCATTGACTAGATTGATCTATATAATTTACTGTAAGGATTGGTCTCGCGGAGAGGAATGCTTCGCCCAGCTAACTTCCAACGTCCATTTTCTACTCTGTGGCATATTTTTTAGCAGTTCGCCTTCTGCAGTTCAGGTTGTGATACACATATCATTTATATGTAAATAAATTCGGACATCTACATAATTTCTGCCGTAACGCCGCTTTGATGTGTCTTAAATGTGACAAACTACTTCTGAAGCATTTTTGCATTGACTTTAATATGAACCCAGTCTTGTTATTCGAGGTTTCATTCATTACCATGTTGGCTAATTTTCCTCGGAAGTAATGCGAACCTTTATGAATAGTTTATTTGTAGGTACCTACGCTAATTTATTTCCAAATAGGTGCTTACACTCGCATAATATCGTCAGTGAACACTTGATTTTATGCGTTAGCACTTTATTAGACCATGGGTTATATACTCAGATCTTAGAAAGCACATGAAAATTCCCTAAATATTTTTCTTTCTAAACTTAAATTCGTATGACTTAAATTTACTAAATCATCTCCAAAAACTACAGCCAAGGCAATGATTTAGTAAACAAACAATAGTTTATCTCAATCTCGGGGCCAAACGCACCCATTACGAAGCACAATGTGTTCCTAAATACAAGTAAACATGTACATTACATAAAACGTAACGCCGCTACGTGACACCAGGTGGCGCTGCCAAGGAAACTATTTATTTTTATGAACTATGACGACATACGGAACTTGCTCCAAATGTGTTACAGGTATACGATATACCCATGTATACAAGGTGTTGTTTTACATGCTCGTCAAATTCAAGGAGGTAACTATGTTAATGATTCTCGTCCCGAATCAATAATAAAATGTGTAGGTAATTTTTTTTTCTTTTTTACGGAAATCGGTAAGTGTGAACCACACCTGGTTTTAAACGCGGCCCGTCTGGTTCTTGCCTTATAACCTCACTTACACACGTACAAACAATCTCAAACGTTTATTCTATAATTTCTTAGTCCCTAAACCACGTTAAGGGGGTTATTTTGAAATACTGACAAACTTAAACAACCAAAAAAACAGCGTTTATTAATAATTAACTAGGTACCGTAATTTTAATTGATTATTTATGTCTTTCGTGACCACCTCCTGAAATTTGACGAAGTTGCAAAACAACACCTTGTATATTGTCTTACATGAATGTACTTTTTAAGTAATGGTACCTACATGCCTTAGAACTTAAGTATACAGATGCTTAGCCTGGCACTATTACTAGAAGCAACACGTGATAGACACAATGCTGGTTTGTAAAATGAGTAATAGAAGTTTATGGCTTGTCAAACCCGACTTAGTTAAAGTTAAACCTTAAGTAGACCATCATTAAATCTCTTTTCAAATACTTTACTCAGAAATTGGCGGAAAGGTAAGTGTGCATGAGACGTCCAAATATATTTACGTAAAACAATTCCCCAGTTTCTATTGTATGAATTTGAAAAATAAACCCCAAGAAACAGGTGTGTTGTAAAAAGGGGTGAAAAAGTTGTTCACGCATTTTTCCGGCTTTTATAGCACCGGGTTCTTTAAGAAAAGTTTTTTGTTCGTCTTGCGCAACTGGTCACAAGTTGTGTTCTTTGCCTCAAATTGTTTGGTACTCACAAAAGCTCGTGCGTTTTTCTGGAACAATTTTATTATTATGTAGCTGTTGTAAAACGTGACTACGAAATATTACGTCAATAATATTATTATGAGTAGCTGTAACCTGCCGTAACCAATGTACGAATTTGTTTGTCAACAATTTTGGCGTTTACGATTTTAAAACGAGACTGGCTAGACCAGCGAGAATCGCTTTCAAAGTTTGACAAAACAACACGTGTTCTAGCTGTTATATTTTTTTTTCAATTGTAATGTAGGTATGTATGTTTGTTTAGGTCAAATCTTGTAACTGACTTTTAGAAAAGTCATTCCAATCTAATTGAGCTGAATTTTTTTCACCTTTAACTTGGACGACTTGGTGACGCCTTTCTAAATCCTTTAAGATGGACTCCCAAAACGTAATTTTCACAGAATGTCATTCAATCGGTTGGTATCTCAACTTTCTTCTTCTTCGATCAGCCGTTTGTTGTTAAAATGATATCTCAACTTTGACATCATTTTAACAACAAACGGCTGATCGAAGACAAAAAACACTAAGGTGCTTTTAGCCTTATATTTAGGTGTTATGTACTATAGACATGAGAAAATTAAAGAATTGGGAAAAAACCATTTTTGCTGTCTTTTTTCCTTAGTGCCCCGTTACGTACACTCCAACCGATTGAATGACATTGTGCGAAAATGCGTTTTGAGAAAATGACGTTGTGCGAAAATGGCGTTTTACGAAAGTGACCAAATTCACGATGACCTTTTCCGAAAGTGACTTTTTGCGTCAAGACCGATAATGGCGCACTTGTTACTTTTAACCCCCGACCAAAAAAGATGTTATAAGTTTGACGTGTGTATCTGTGTGTCTTTCTGCATCGTGGCTGTCGGTATCGTAGCTCCTAAACGGATAAACCGATTTTGATAAAATTGGTGTCGTTTGAAAGGTGTTCTAATCAAGAGTGTTCTTAGCTATGTTTCGAGAAAGCTTGCTCAGCCGTTTGAAGCTCATCAACTCTTTTCTAGTTGATGAAGGGATATAAACATCTCCAACGGGTCTGGTCGATTCGAAATTTGAATTCTTGTCACTTGTCACCATGGGCTTCGCTAGGAGGGGAGGGGCGGCCGCCCTCCCCAATCCCCCATCAGGATTTTTTAAATGTTCTAACTTTTCCCTTTTTTCGTTAATTGGCGACAAGAGGCGCAACACCGAGCAAAGGGGGGGGGTACTGGGGGAGGCCTTCGCCCAGGATTGTGACAAAAAAAAGCATGTAATACAAAACTAAATTAAAAAAAAAAGCATGAAATAAAGACCATGCTATGGACGTATAAAATAAGCTCTTCTTCAATAGTGCAGTTTTGCACCGAATCGGACACAACAAATTCTCAAATAGAGAGAGGCACCAACTTTACAATTTCTCTAGTACAGCCGGGACCAAAGATTACAACCCATTTTTGGCAATCATGTTACTTATTTACTTAGAGTAATTTCTATGCAACAGTACATAGGTACACACACTTTTATTAACGATACATACATGAGTTGGGGGTCAGTCGCCTCGAGGGAAGCCAGTTATCGCCAAGCTGGTCTAATTTGGCGTTCATCTAGATGTACCTAACCCGTTTGGGCGGTAAATTCAGAACAATGTGCACTAATTGAAGTCAGATAAACGAAGTATGAGTTGTCTGTGGCTCGCGGCTTTTGCCAATAGGGTTCGTGTGTCGCTTAGTTTACAATTTAACACCCTGGCACGAACCCTGAAAAGCTGACCACCAGTATTATGAAGGTTGACCTGCGAGATGCGAGTACAAAAAAAAATACAAACATCCGAATTGAGAACCTCCTCCTTTTTTAGAAGTCTGGTAAAAAAGTAGGCCTAGTTTGTCTATGGCGGGATTTCCCCTTAGATCAATTTTGATTCTAATGAGCCTAAATCAATAACAATGGTCACCGAATTCTTTTAGCATGTATTGTTATCACTTTTATTTAGGCGACTTATTAGTAGTCAAGACTCAGCCTCATAAAAGTACCGACACGACGCATGTACACAGCGCGACACATCCAGACTTACAAATGCTGATAATCAGCACTTTTTGAACTTCACTTTTTGATGTGTCTTCGTGTGTACTAGGGCATCTATCTCTTAGTGGCCAGTGTTAGTTCACACCATTACCAGTAAAACATGCCTTCGCTTTCTACAGGTTTCCCGTCCAATGAGAGTTCCGCATAAACTGGTTTTGCGTAATTTGATTGATCATCGTACATACAAGTACATGAATCTTTTAAGATCTGTCGCTGGAATAGCATTTGAGATTTTACTGTTCTTGCAGATGTCCACAGGCAAAGGTGGTTTCCTTACCTTAACCATAGGTGGGCCGTCGATTTTTAGGGTTCCGTACCCAAAGGGCTAAACGGGTCCCAATATTACTTAGACTTCGCTGTCCGTCCGTCCGTTTGTCACCAGGCTGTATCTCATGAACCGTGATAGATAGCCAGTTGAAATTTCTACAGATTATGTATTTCGGTTGATGCTATAACAACAAATACGCGACTAGCACTTGGCTCGCACCGGTTTTTTTTTTGTATACTTTTCCCAGACATGTTACACCGTCTTATATTTAAATGATCGTCTTAAGATCTCCTTAGACTCATATTTACCACGACCCGGTGACAGTTAATACAAATAAAATAATATCACACCTGCAGCTGCAATCTACAGAGGTTTAGCCTCTATTTAATCTTTCGAAGAATGTCTGTGTTGCACCCTCACAGTTTAAGTCCCAAATAATAAGGAAAAGGTTTATTACAAAAGCGGGACATCCAGAAATTCGTAATAAAAACTCCATTACCACCTTGCCTAATCTGGGAATCGAACCTTATACACTTAGCCGTGGATAGCGCTAGACCAACGACACAGATAAATTAATAGACATGCATAGTATTAATCAGATGGACATTAATTAATATGGACACTGCTTGTGAAGTCATTGCATATGTATCAAGATAATATCCCTTCCATATAAAGCGACTCATTAAACATCTACCTTCATTAGATCAAAGGCATCAGCATCCTAAGATGACATTATTTATGTAAGCACAGGCGTCCTTTTAATTGATTTACCCTCCTAAGGTACAATGCCATTGATTGACACGTCATAAAACAACCTGAGACTATATGGGACGATTTTTGGTATCACCTTCAACCCAAATAACTGTCAGCTGCATTGAAGTGAGGAAAGTTGATCCCTTTCAAAGACTTTTTTATTCTCACAACGCCTTTCATCATCATCATCAGCCTATTATGTTCTCACTGCTGGGACACAGGCCTCCTTTATATGAGAGGGAGTGGGCTGCCATCCACCACGCGGGCCCAGTGCGGGTTGGTAGATGTCACATGTCTTCGATTTTTTAGTTCTAGGACATGCCGGTTTCCTCACGATGTTTTCCTTCACCGTTTTTGAGAGCAGGGGTGATGAAATTAATTAGACAAAGTCATGGGCCTGCCTGGGTGCGAACCCACGGCTTACTGCTCGTAAGTCGGGGCTGCTACCACTGGGCCACCGCTACTCTGTATCTCTATCGGATTAAATTAAGCTTTGCTATACCTTAATGTCATTCTCACAAATTTATGACTTCTCTAGTATTGTCATTTAGTCCAGGCTCAAAGGTATACATGAAGGAATAGTCATCGACGCACAAACAGTTATGAACTTAAAAACAAAAATTGCTGCCCCTTACTTTTGACTGTGGAAATAATGCTGTTTTATAGAAAACAGCAATTTTAAAAGCCTATGTCATAATTAGATAGTTTCAACTTTGGGAAGTTTCAATTTACTATTATGTATGTAAAACTCCTTTTAGGTAAAGCCCATCAAAGCAAATGCCAATGTACCGAGTTCACAAAATGGTCATGGCAAATAAATTTTTCCTGTTAATTTTACATCAAAACAGTTACACGTACATAGGTATTAAGGCCATTGAATCCAAACATAAAATAATTCAAATAACTTCTTTTGTACCGATCGTTCAGTGCTAAATTCTCTGTTTTTCCTCGATCATGTATAACCGAGCTATAAATATGTAACAGAGCAGGTATTTAATAATTTAATCATGTGTGTATGTGATGAGGTGCAAGGTTCTTATGTAATAATATTAATGACTTGACTTATCTTACGGATTGAGCATCTTTGAATAGCAATGTACCACTTTACAACAATATAGTATGGTAATTATCTTCGATAATCATTATTATTGTGAATAAGGAACGTACTAAACAGCTCTAGAACATTTATTCAGTAATACTTGAGCTGTAGCCCACTAGTCACAACAAACGGGATCGAATCCAGGATTGAAGTTTATTTTTTAAAACGGCGAAGGGATACATCTTGTTAATTTTTACTGTTTGTCTTTTCTACATACTGGGTCTACATTTCAAAAGAAATCCAATGTAATGAAAATACCCAATAACCCTCTGCCCGACTTGGGAATCCAACTCTGGACAATACTCAGCAGTCTTGGGACCATTAGACCAACGAGCTATTTAATTATAACAAGTGCGAGTCGGACTCGCGCACGAAGGTTTCCGTACCATTATTTATAAAAACGAGCCTTTTTGGATGGGAGCCCCCTTAAATATTTATTTTTATTCTGTTTTTAGTATTTGTTGTTATAGCATCAACCGAAATACATAATCTGTAGAAATTTCAACTGGCTGCCTATCACGGGTCATGACATACAGCCTGGTGACAGACGGACGGACGGACGGACAGCGAAGTCTCGGTAATAGGGTCCCGTTTGACCCTTTGGGTACGGAACCCTAAAAGGCACTATTTTTGTTCCAAACTAGATCATGAAACGTAACATCTGGAAATCATCTTACGAAAGAGATTGGTAACGAAGTGGTATCAGCAGCATTATGTGATTTATTATTGTGCTATGCTTCATTGCCAAACCCAGGGCGAATCACTACAGTTTACATTTACCTTCATTCTCATAAAATTTTCGCAAAAATTCGAGAAACTTTTATCATTTATCACATTTTTTTTGCAGGTTTTTTTTTCAACCATGTAAAATTATCACTTCTGGTAGAAATAACTAATATGAAAATATTTAAATAAAACCGTTATCTTTATTTTATATGAGGTAAATTCTAATAAGGAAAATTGATATCTAAAGTTTTTATGGAACTTATGACTAAGTTTGACTAAGCTTATCGTAAGCTTATGACGCAACGAGCAAATAAATTTCCTTACCTATTATAAAATCTGATTGATAGCCGCGAAATTATTGTCGTGAAAGTACCTAGTGTCTTCGTTTATTCATTTAATAAAGTGTTCACACAAGATTTTTATGTAAAAAAAAAACATTTAAACATAGTAGCCCACCGGTATCGGGAACAGGGCCCACACTACCGGCGGTCAGGGTTCCAGAGAAAGGAACCTCCTTACAATACGAGCCGTGTCCAGGAGTACCGCTTACTGAATCAAGCCCTTGAACCAGCTGCCTAACGAGAGCCTCATCAGGTGTGGTCGAGGCTCTTGGCAATTAAGCCGTGATCATTGCACTCATCATTAGTAAATACCTTCGCTATTGAACCTACCCTTTGTCTCCTCGAATCGAAGACTCAGATTGAATCTGACCTGTAGGTTACGTAGCGACCCGCAAATCATAATTAAAGTTCGAGTTCAACTTGCATAACACGACAAGCAAGATAGGCTTATTCGGAATGATAAGGGCCAGAAATAGATGCAAAACCAATTATTTAAATTCTCCTTAATTCATACCAACTCTGCTCATCCCTGGTCTAGAAATAACAACATAACACAACGCCTGTAATCCCCGAAGGGTTAGGCAGAGGTGTATCTAATAGCCCAAATTTCCCCAGTTAATGTTTAAATACCATGTGTAATACATAGGTGTAAATACATAGCTGTAAATATACATAGGTAAATATAAATGAGTTGAGTTTTGAGTTTGTGTTTATAGGTGTAAATATAGGTAACTGCCACGTGTAAGTATACCTACCTATTATTGCACTAGCTACAAGCGCCCTTATAACTAACTAACCTGTACTTATATTATGAAATGCTTAGTTGTTGCATAATGCCATTAACAACTATGCTAGTTTTATTATGTCAACAAAAGGATCTGTTCTCATTTCTACAAGGAAATCATGAGGTATTTTTTTTATTTAAATAGGTTGTTTATAATTATAACATTGTTACATGTTAAAATTAAGGAATGTCTTGGACATTGCCAGCGGACCGCAAGGTCTTACAAAAAAAACATTTAATCTTCTCAAATAGATTTTAATCTCTGCAAATAAATAAATGGTAAAAATATTTTTTCACAATTAAAAGTTATTTTCAAATGACCATATTTGTTGTTAGATACAAAGATATCGGCTAGACGTAGTGTAAACTCTATGTTGTTGTTTTTTAACAGCAGTCAGCAACGCTTCAACAATACATGTGGCATATGTGGAACTGCATCACAAGAGACATCTGCGCTACCTCCGACCACGCCGTGGAAGTCGTCTTGGAGCCAGCAGGAAATATAATATCACCCTAAGTGCTTTTAGGGGTTCACAGACTTATTTTATCAGGTTGGTCTATCGCAGGCCAGAGGTGCACCTAATAGTACACACACATTTTTGAGACCTTTATAATAGGGGGCGAGATTATTGTTATCATCATCATCTGCCTAGCCTTTTCTCAAACTATCTTGGGGTCGGCTTCCAGTCAAACCGGATGCAGCTGAGTACCAGTATTTTACATGAAGCAACTGCCTATCTGACCTCCACAACCCAGTAACTGGGTAATACGATACCCCTTGGTGAGACTGGATGTCAGACTTTTGGCTTCTGACTACTCGTAACGACTGCCAAAGATCTACAAATGACAGCCGGGACCAACGGTTTAACGTGCTATCCGAGGCACGGAGGAAACTTCGGTTTGTAATTATGGTCACCCATCCACGAACCAACCTTGGCAAGCACGGCTTAACCTTAAAGTTCGGCCCGTGTGGCTGTTATTATTTAGCCACAAGCTCCTTCAAGGTTATTGCTATCAATCAGGCATCAATCCAGACTTCGTGGCTGCTACTGATAAATTCTTGATAGAAAAACTCAATAACATGTTACCCAATCTGGGAATCGAACCCAGTACCTCAGCTGAGTAGTCGCGCTTGCAATCACTAGCGAAATCGCGAAATAAATAAACCAATCTTACTTTGGGCAACAAAAACACCGGACCATATCGTATACATGAGCTAAGTACCTATATATACCTCACCAATCTGACGTGCTAAAATGTGCGGCTACCTGTCCACATACGAAAAGGTACAAAAACGCTCATATCTAAACGAGTTAGCCTCGTACCTACACCCGTAAGACCTGTACTCGGCAAACGACTCCAAGGTCACGGTCACACCGCCTGCAAAGCATTCACCCATATTTTGGGTACACTTTAGGCACTTTTATTGAACATACATACCTATGTGTGAGTAAAGGTGCAATTGGAAGGGTTAGTCAGCGGGGGAGAGTCGACAAAAGAGTTCTGAGAAGTAAACACGTGGAAATGATAAAGGAAATAACTATTAAAAAAAAACAGAACACATTTTATTCAAATTAGGCTCATGGTCAGCACTTTTTAAACGTCAAAGCTTAGACAGTCTCCCAAAACCCCCGTCCTTCGCCAGTTCCTAGTGTTTTAGCTGGGAAGAAGAAGTGGCGGAACAAACTCCCCAGCAACACATCTGTCTGTTAGGTTAGATTCTAACTTAAGAGACAGATGTGTTGCTGGGGAGGACATACTATTGTATACAATCTGGTTCTTCTAACAATTAAAAGAGCCAGATTTTATACAATAGTATGTAAAGTAAATATTTATATACAAAGAACTCATTAAATTATTGTCACATATCTAGCTTGCACACACCAATAAACCATAATAAACGATAAAGGAGCAGGAAAAATCTAAACTCAAGTATAATTAAGTCTTCAGGCATACAGGGTGTGCCCGCTTAAAAGTGTGTGTTAATACTTAAAACTAAATGTTACTATGCTACACTAGGATCATCGCACAAAAGAAAAAATAAAATGTCTATTATTGTCATTGCTGGCACTGCTTGGGTAACGTTGGGGTGGTTTTTGAAACATCTGCATATTATATGTGTGAAGATCTTATAATGGACTTAAAGCTAACGTACAATTACGGACCCTGGAGGGCACAACAAAAAAAGTATACAATTAATGTTTGAAATAAAATTAAAACTTGAACATTTTTTTTTTAATTATAACTATTATTTACAGATAGTTTATTTGTTCTTTTGTTCATCTTGGCGATGGTGATAACTTCGCTTCACTAAGATGCCAATGACTCGCCATAACATTTGTTAAAAAAAAACAAGGTCTACCTTGCCTGTGCAATCTATTTTTCGTTCTTTTTTTCTGGCAGTACAATCGAGTTTCACACAAAAAAACCAGTTCTGAAAACAAAGACGAAATAATTTGAGATGAATTAAATATTTTATTATACCTACCTAACATAAAACTTTTCGAGGAATTTAATCAAATATCGTATCACAAACATTAATTGAAAGTATTACTAAGAATGACAGTAGGTATTATTTTTTATTTAACTTTTTTTTCACTCTTGTAACCAATATTTTTAACCGAAATGTCCTACTACTGTGATATTTTGGAGGGCAGCGGTGGCCCAGTGGTGGCAGCCCCGACTTACGAGAAGTAAGCCGTGGGTTCGGACCCAGGCGGCTACTTAGTGCAATTTATTTCATCATCGCTGCCCTCAAAAACGGTGAAGGAACATCGTGAGGAAACCGGCATGTCCTAGAACTAAAAACTCGAAGACATGTGACATCTAGCAACCCGCACTGGGCCCGCGTGGTGGATTACAGCCTACTCCCTCTCATAGAGAGGAGGCTTGTGTCCTAACATGGGGAACATTATAGGCTGGTGATGATGACTGTGATATTTTATTTATTTATTTAACAGTTTATGTAACCAACTAAATACTGACAAGAAAAAAGAACAGAAGAAAACATACAAAGGTATAGTATATAATAAGCCAGCATAGATCTGCGAAAGGAGAATAGATAAAAAATCATGTTATTTACCAGCATATAAACGTCCTCTATTGACGACCATGCTTTTACTTTGTAACAAAACTTCATCATATATTAACAATACATTGCACCCATCATTTCTTCGGATCCTCTTAGCTCAATTCGAGATATGTCGACTTTTACCTGAACAGCATAATTATGGTGGTTTTTCGATTGCCATCAGATTCATGCCAGGCACCCAAACAAGTGTGTAGCACGCATCAGATGTTTTCGAGCAATTAGTAACATAAACAGAACACAGGAAATCCGAAAGCCAATTAAACATTAACCGAATTCTAAGAATGTAGGTACTACTTGAAATTCACAGCTGCTATCAATACCAAGGTGTGAACAATGATTGCATTGCATGATATTTAAATTCAAGTCGTAAATCAATGCGCACGCGCCGACGACGCCGCAGTTTGTTCGATGGTTTCATCTTAACAGCTGAATCATGCAGTTTCCGATTAATGTCTGACCGAGGTCTAACCTTGAAATGCCATGGAGAAACACCTTGAGTTAACTTGCAATACAAATAGGGCAAGAATGAGTTTCTGAAGCTCCTTTAAAACTGAGTTGTGAATCCTTCATTCATGTTCTTTACTGAGATCACCTTTAAGGATTTTCCACCTGAAACATATCCCTAATTGTTCTGAAAGATACCCGTTATCTACCCCTGCGAAAACGCAATATTTTCTATTAAAAAACCGAAGGGTTCCGTACCATTATTTATAAAAACGAGCAAAAAAAAACACTTTTTCGTATGGGAGCCCCCTTAAATATTTATTTTATTATGTGTTTAGTATTTGTTGTTATAGCATCAACAGATATTCATAATCTGTAGAAATTTCAACTGGCTACCTATAACGGTTCATGAGATACAGCCTGGTGACAGACGGACGGACAGCGAAGTCTCAGTAATAGGGTCCCGTTTGACCCTTTGGGTACGGAACCCTAAAAAGAACGAACTGGCATCGTTGCAGGGACGTTCTGGTTCTCATGGTGATCGCTACTATGCACTATATTTTTTTCCTAGTCTAAGTTGTCCCACTGCTGGGCGAAGGCCTCCTCCGTAGCCTTCCACTCTTCTCTCCGTGCTGTCTTCTCCGGCCAATCTCTCACGAACGCCTCTAAGTCGTCATGCCAGCGTTTTCTAGGCCTCCCTCGGCGACGACGCCCGTCTTCTGGCACCCACTGCGTGTCGAATCTGACACATCGGTCCTGATGCATTATAATTATTTAATCTATACCTAATACTTAAGCAATATTTCACAGGAACACAATTAATGAATGTGCCCACATTGCTAGTAAACACGAGTTAGTCAGTTTTTGTGCTAGATCTCGTTGTAATTTACATACTGACTTGTATTAGAGTTAAACTCTACAACGTTTATCGCCTGGTACACCATGATGCGTACGTATAGTATATAGGTAGTGTACTGGGCATGTTACTCATGTACTCGTACATAGAACAATCAACGGTGAATATATGGATACATCTAAAGCGAGTTTGTAGTAGAACATTCGTTCTAATTTTTATTCACAAGAGTTTGTTTGGGAATATGCTTGCACAAAGTCCTATTATTGCAATCAATTATTTTTGAGAAGTTCGTCATTACCATCAACTCAGCCTGTCACTATCCAATGCAGATCATTGGCTTCTGACCCAGCCACCATCTTAAGCTCTTTGGTTCATCTAGGTGGGGGCACACACTTGCCGATACGTGGTGACCACTCCAACCCTTAATGGTTCGTTGATAAACATAGCCAGTCCACAGTCACTTGAGCTTGCTTTCTCTGCATTCTTTGCAGAATTTCCACGAAACGTATACATGTTTGGGCCCTCGACTGTACGAAGTAATCCAACTAATATTGTGCGGTAATTAAGAAGGCTACCTTATATAAGTGTTTCCAGCTTGCGGCTATTATTATACGTTATTAAGATGATCTATTATGTATGTATAATACGTGTTATGTAAACACATCATGTTATATACATACAGTTGCGTAATGTAAGTTTAATGGGGAGCATGGTATGTTGTTCATGTTTTGTGAGAATAAAAAAGGTTGAGGTGCAGGTCGGTTTTATAGGTAACTGGGTTGCCAACACAAAAGAATCTCGGAAGTTTATGGATCTTAGCATAGTAGGACATACTTGAAGCGGCACTATAAAAAGTAATACAGCGCCATCTATGTCACAAAGAAAGAACTAATATCAAAATTCTGATTCGCGCTATTGGAGCCGCGACTCAAGACTATATAGGAAAACTCGACAACAACTGTGGGGCAGTAGCTCACCAGACATAACACCCGTCTGCTCGGAGCATCCTCCCTTTTCTATGGGGGTGAGGAACTTTACACCCTGTTCTTCATAATACTTAAACGTACTAGAGGTAGCTTCTCTCAAGCGTAATTTAAGATGTAGTTTGTTGAATTCAAGGTCAGCCCAACCGCAGACAAAAGTTTAAGAATTTGTCTTACTACACATAAATACAAAATACGCTAAATCACTATGTTACAAACAAACCAAGATAAGGTACTTTCTTCAATGCGTGGCATGACTTGCCCTTTATCCTTGTCGCTCACCCTAAAATATGGCGACTGAAAAGATATGTATAACATAATGCAATCCCTACTCTTCTATGTCCTCCCAAAGCCCCAGTCAGCCAATCACAGCGCAGTAACGTGGACCCACCACGTGTTCCACTCAGTTGCGACGAGATTGCGCAACATTCTCGCAGCATGCGCGAGCGCCGGCTAGTGGGAAATCCTTTCCGAACGAATAACTGTCTTCGCTTCGCAGAACCTACATTATCCTTGTACATCACAAGGTCGACCAGATCAGTAAGGAGTTTAAAAACTACTGTTTCAGGGTACCGTCATAACAGGAGAAATCTTGTAGATTCATTTCTTTATCCTTAAATAAAACATTTAGGTATGAGTCATAGATTTCACTTAAGTATTGCAGTAAAAAGAAAAAGTTTGTGAAACTTTATATCAGTCTATAATTTTCTTTTAAAACGTATTTTATCATAATACAAATTGTATGATCGTCACATATTTTTTTCTGCACAAACCAATCCTTTCACCCTGTATTCGATTCTTAGTATATCCGATTTGTTTTCGTTTTGTTGAATTTATAGTATACTGATACTGTTAGCCTACGTTATCCCACTGCTGAGCAAAGGGCTCTCCCTATGAATTCCAGTTGGTTATGTCCAGGGCCAATAAAAATAAAAAAATTGACCAGTGAGTGAGTGAAATTATAAAAAAAGAATGACTTTTTTTGACTGTCTTTTTTTTTCTAACAGAAATATGCTTTGAATCTTTTAGGAAATGTACGACGGAACCTACATTCTTGATATGGTACGATGCACTATACATGTAAGTATTATTTTTTACTGCAAAAAAGAACCAACAACTTTCATACGCGGGGATAGCCCGAGACTTGTATTCATGATTCGATGACCAAGAAGACCTTGAATTAATAATCGTCTTTCTTTTATCAAGGAAAACCCCAGAGGTACTCAATGAAGGAGTATAGATAGGTACTTATGTGCTGTTTGGTCGCGTGTAGAAACCAATTCAGATGTTAATAAGATAAAGTTGTATGTGGGGCATTAATTTGTTGTGCAGCTCTAACAGCTGCGCATTTGTTCTGTGGGAAAATTTGAGAGTAACAAAATGTGTATTTATGTAGTTTTGGAACTTCCTGCTACGAGACTTAATAGGATTAAAATCATTCTTTAAAGTATCGCCATTCTCAACTCAACAATAACATACTTAAATAAAAGTTGTATTACAAGGGCAGAAGAAATTCAAAAAGGTTTATTAACAAAACAAGTAACAAGAAAAACTAAAAGATGCGTACAGCTCACTGAGCATCAAAAAATTCATCTGCATCTCTAAGAGGTTAGGAGACGAGCTGGCCTATTCGGTCATAGAATCGGCAATGCTCTAAAACATGGCACTATTGCCGGGGCACTTTTTCTGTTCGTGAAAAAGCAGTTCTATTACTGTAATTCAAATTAGCTATTGTTGGTAAAAAAAAAGATTCAGTAACCATAGTGCTGATGCTGAACCGAAGGCGTGCCCTCTGTCGTCACAATACAGGGTAATCCTTGACCTATGTCTATATTAACCTAACCCAAGACTTATTCCTTCCTTCCCTCTGCAACGTCACGTCACAGAGCCACAAGTTTTCCCTCCCTGTTCAGTTTATTGAACTTTGAACATGTCGTCAGGAAGCAAGTCTTATCCTCCTGGTTATCCTGTTATGTAGTAACAGTAGTTAATCATATAAGGTAGTTAGGTAAACACAGAGACTGTCACAGCAGGCATGAGTGTCGGAGACGATGGTGCTGGTGCTCAAAGCTGATCTTTCTCTAAAACTCTTTTTAACCGATTTTCAAAAAGGTGGATTCGTGTGTGTGTCGTAATTCTCTCGATAGAGGAAGCCAGCAGTTAATAGTTTTTGAAGTGAAACTTCTAATGCGACTTCCAACAAGGTTGCGTTAAACGTTTAACGCTACCATGGAGAAGTTTATGAAAGCACTGTTGTGTTAAACATTCAACGCTCCTTGCGGGAATAGAAAGAAACAGAGCGACATTTCCACATTACGAAGTTGCACTTCTTCCGCGCGGAGGGACTCCACGCACTATTTATTTTTTATTCTAAGCCAATATTGATGATATCATAATAAATCCTAGTTACAATGTAAACTTGTAAATATGTAAAGAATTTGTGTGGGGCATCTCAACTAAAACAAGAAAAATAAAAGAATATCCAAAATTCCTTCCAACCAATTCCCATCTTTGTCCGAACTTCTGTAAATTGTTCGCAGATCAGCTGATGAGTGTGATGATGCTTGAGGCGATTTCTCTCCTTTCCTTCCATTTTTTAATAAAGCAATGGAATGTTGTTTAGTAGATAGTCGTGGATGATAATTATTGTTATCATTTTAATTATAGATAAAACGGCTGTAATTCCAAAATGATTAGACAGACGTGTACCCAATATTACTCCCATAATTGGCCAGTTACGTTTAAGTCCCATTTAATAGGGGGTGACCTAACTTCAATACTTCATTAATAGCGATGATATTCCATTATAAACCCTTAAGTAGTGGTTTTATTTTTCAATACTATAATACACGCCTTCTTGATAAGGAACACGTGACGGAACGTACAGAGTATTTTCAGAAAAACCTAAAAACTGCGGTGGCAAATGATATGAAAACAAAATTATAAATGGCCTGTATGTACGTGTATGCTATGTTACAAATATTTTAGGTATTTCCGTTAATTATGTTCTATACTTATAAGTACAGTCATTTGGTTGCAAAACAGAGGTTACTTAGAAAATGTTGGCGGAGTTTTGAAAATTGCTATTTTTGTAGATTTTGATGTGCTCTTTCCGAATTTCTTGCGTAAACTTTGCGACTTCGTATCTGGGAAAATTGGAAATGTTTTGTGGTTAGTTATGTTAAAACTAAGACAAAACCTGTTAAAAAATTATAACGTTACTTGGTATTGCGTCCCCTAGCTCTAATCACAGCTTGCAATCGATTCTTTATTAATCTAATCAATTTTTTTAAGGCCCCTTAAGGAATTCCGTCCCACTCTTCTAATGATCTGCCGTATATTCACTTTGCATCTTGCATTAAGACGAAGTCTGTGCCAACAAATCCTTCGTAGGGAACAACATGGTCCTGGAGAATGTCGGTAATGTATTGATCAGCTGTCAGCCCTCCGATCAGGGCACAAAAACGAGCTCGGTATTTCCCTCTGAAGAGATACCAGCCAGCATCATGCAGGAGCCGCCGCCTTATGCAACCGTTTCAGCTAAACAGCACTGCGCACTTTGCGTTGCTTGTATGCCAAAACTATTGAAAATACAATAAAGAATGTAGGACATAATTTGTAGGAAATTTTCTTAAGTTTATTTTTTTTCAAAAATATTTTTATCGCGAAATCAGTCAGAAAGGAGATACCTACAGTCGAAAAACTTCTTTTAGGCGCCATTTTTCCAAAATTGCGGTGCGAGCGGCAAAGATACGAGGTCGCAAAATTGAAATTCGTAAAGAACACATCCAAATCAATAAAAATATGAATTTTCAAAACTCCTCCAAATTTTCCAGGTAAAAATACCAAATGACTGTACTATATACACTGCAGAGAGTGACTGTATCGGTTCTATGAATATAAACTTTGTGTCATAATTCATCATAGAACGACTGTACCTTGTACCTTTGCGTGTTCTCCTTGAAATTACCTTTTTTTATAGGAATAAAAGCTTGCTGAGGACCGTACTGAAGACGCAAGGATCACAAACTGCGAACCACGGACCCAGACCAATAGACCGTGCTTTAGTAAGTATTATAGCTCTTCGTGTCCGCAATTCACTCCTTCATGGAAGAACATTTCCGCACGAAAACCGCCTTTTTGCGACATAAAGACGACGTAGAGTCGCTACCACTGATATGTGATTGACTTGTATTATAATAGGAATATTTAAGTGAAAACCTAACATAGGCTTTCTATTCTTAGTTTTTTACTGAAATGAAGTGGTAAGTAAAGGACATAGCACACATGTCCACTCGGAAAGGGATGGTCACCGTATCAATTCGATTCAATCAGTATTCTTTATATGAAACTCCCTACTGCAACGCACACTAATGGGAATCGTAACGTAATCGCCTCGCCTCGTTTGACGGCGAGGCGAAAGACTAAACGGTGACGATCCTTTAATGAATATTAATGAATGAATATTTTTAAAAGTGTTTCCAGAAAATAAGTTTTCTGGAAACACTTTAAAAAACCAAAATAGCGCCGTAATTAGTTGTAAGTAATGTCCTGTTCAGTTTGACTCATCCGTAATACCTAATAATAAACCTTTTGCGTGGCGGCTGCAAGTCTGGGTCTGTTAACTCAATCAATAAGGAACCTATTTATAGAAATAAGTTGCTAATAGACATTAGGTTACTGATAGAATTTGACGCCACGGTTGGCGCAGTGGTTGAGCGATCGACTGCTGCGCTGCGTGTCGCGGGCGGGACAAGTAGGTATGTACCCGGTGGATGACAGTTGCCGAGAATCTAAACCAATGGCGTGCAATTGGAGAGGCATATGATGCCCAGCAGTGGACTAGGCTGTTGATGATGATAATGAATAAGACACAACATAAACAAAAATATTTTAATTAAATACACATTATATCCAGTTTCTAAATCAAGCGTATTGTTTATTCATTTATTTCAAAGCATATATCTGCACCAAACAAAAATAACCCACATATATTTTTAAACGGCTGATAGCAGGTATCAGTTGAACTGTACTGACAGTTACCTGTTAACTCCTAATAATGTGATTTAACTGTAGTTTGTATTACCATGTATAACAATAGTTATTTATGGGGAAATTATCAAGTGTTGCATCATCCGTCACAAGCAGAGCCCATGGACAATTGTGTTAATTAGTGCTGCGGTCGAATAATCACGGTGGACGCTTTTAGCTGGACTTCGTTATTGTTTATTATTATAATATTTATTATATGTATTTGTATTCATGCTTTGGCTGAGATATGATAGGTTATTGATATGCTCCGCGTTGCTAGGGGACCATCCATTAATCACGTGAGACTTGAAAGGGGGTTTAGCGAAAATCACGAAATATCACAAGGAGGGAGGGGGGTGTAGTAAGATATCACGTGTATTTATTTTTTCGTCAAACGCGCGATTCTAAACCGAAAAGCGGCTTGTAGTGTGACCTTGACTCGCCGTTGCCAGGTAACGAACGAAGTACCTGTAGTTAAAGATAATATTCTAAAAATTTTAAGATTCTGTGTAGGTACTAAAAATACACGTGATTTTGGGTGGGGGCGGAGGGTTAGTCTTAACCTTACCACGTATCACCTAGGGGGAGGGGGGTTAAAAAATGCTAAAAAAAAACATCACGTGATTAATGGACGGCCCCTAAATAGTCGGCTCTGGCTGTAGGCCTAGCAACCAGCAACTACGTACCTACTAGTAAGCAACTAAGGTTACCCTGCTTTTTTATTCCGATATTACCACAAACATATATAAACCCGCACCTTGTTCCCATGTGGGTAAGTAGAAACTACAGATATAACGTCAAACATAACGCCTGTGCCACAAGCCAGGTCCCGTATTTCACGAGAAAAATGCTTTGGTGTCAGTTCACCATTGTTGAAGTGAATAGTTGGAAACATCCTAGCTTTATAATGAAAATGACACACCAGCGTGCAGCGGCAACAACACTTCTGCTAACCCCTTTTAAAAAGACTTATCAGCTCGAAACATAAACATTTCACCACAAAAACACTACATTATTGTCAGTTATCGCTAGATGACCACATCAGGACAGTAAATAGTTATTTATTTATGTAAAACAGACCAATTCCCATTCTGGTCACAAGTTCAGTGCGTCATGAAATTATTAAATCTAGATCTGGACTCCTGCCAAGCACCTAAGTTGACGGATAAACAAGCATGCTATCTTATTTTAGTTTAATGTACATGTAGGTCCACGTGCTGCGACTCTGTTCGTAATGAACTTGACAAACTCATTGGTCTATTCGAGTCCCAGGTATAACAGTGTTGACCTGTGGACGGTGAGTAATGGGCTAGCTCACCGTCGCGTCCGTCCGTCTCATGACGACGGCGCGTTCGTGTTCCCCGCGCGCCTCAAGGAGATGTCAGCAAACCGGAAGGGGTCCGAGAGGACCGATGCCTGCCAGGGTTGCGGGACTGTTCGAAAGAGATACCGTGGTCCTGGAACACAAAGGGCTAAGAATGAACATGGATGGGTTTTAGTCAGTACTAGTCTGACACTCCCTTCCGCTCCGCCTAGAGCGGGAGGAGTCATTTGATGCTTTCCCAACCGAAAAAAAAGCTACAACAGTGTTGTAGGGTTTTTCCGCCAGGAATTTCTCTAATGCAGATTTGGTGAAGTTGATAGCACTAGGCTCGCCCCTATTACGTGGGACTTAAACAGAACTGGCTAGAACTGGCAAAATATAGATGTACTATTAGGTACCTACACCTCTGCCTAACCTTTCGGGGGCTTGATGTTATGTTATTCTAACTGACCAAGGGGTATCGTATTACCCAGTTACTGGGTTGTGGAGGTCAGATAGGCAATCGCTTCATCGTTGTAGTTTATTCATTTAGACTGGGAGTCGTCCCCAAAAAACTTTGGGAAAAAGCTAGGCAGATGATGACTTAAATCAAGCCAATGTAGGTATAAGTACTCTGAATGTTTCGAAACTTGTTAAAATTAGATACCTATGTTGAAATCAGAATTGTATCCATTAGACTGGTTCACTGTTATGTAGAAATGAGCTGTTCTCATCAACTCTTATAAATCACATCTATGCATCTTGTGGTGTTCCCAACACAAGCCGGCCTTTACACTCCCTCATTGGCGAAAAGTTGTTTGTAGAAGCAACTGTGGGGGTCTTCCATCACAGAAGCTTTATCTGTCTTTAGGACTATTATATGTACCAACAACTTCATTATTTACTTAAACAGACATTAACAAATAACGACGGTAAAACAAAGTAAAGTAATTAATTAACTGAACTACCAATAAACTAAAAAATGGTATTAAAAACTCTTTCTCGACGCTGTCAGTTAGTTACTTGCCCAAGAGACTGGCGGCATTGCCACGAACTTAATTGTCCTTTTTTATACTTTAAAAAATAATTATGGCTTCAATTTGGACTGACCGGTCTTCCCTCTGGTTCTTGTTGCTATTTTGACTGGCTGTAGTGCTATGCTACGTAATTTTTACTAGTGAGTTCAAAAAGTACTGGAAAACTAAAGTTTATATTTAATTTAAGCAAGCATGCTTTGCTTTGGCTTTCATGTTGCTTTTTCTTCTGTATTTTATCAAATGCGGAACAACACAAACACATGCTATCTAGGTATTGTGTTCTTGACTGTTAGGTACATCCATCTGTATTTCCACATTTACAAATAAAATAATATAGTAGGTACGGGTTTCCCAACATGTAGCGTGATATCGGTTGCTATACTACGCTTTATTATTAATTATTATACAATGTAATAACATAGTTTTCCTGTTTTTATTATTAAAACTAATGGGCCACGAGATTCGGCTGAAAATTGTGACGATCATGACTGTGCGAATGTCTTTTATTTCCCTGTGAAAGTCAAGTTATGTTGGAAGGAAACGTTGTTACGTGCTTTCCAAG
This sequence comes from Cerastis leucographa, assembly GCA_963082945.1. Classification (NCBI taxonomy): domain Eukaryota; kingdom Metazoa; phylum Arthropoda; class Insecta; order Lepidoptera; family Noctuidae; genus Cerastis; species Cerastis leucographa. The sequence continues at coordinate 21,512,896 of OY720354.1, forward strand.
TTACACTGATGGTCGATGACGGTTGCTGTCTGCGGTTTAGTAGTCAGGAGGTTAGCGCACGTGACCAAATCCAGGTACAGTGTCGTTTACCTGAAACGTCATTGTTTATGTACACTTCAACATGAGCAATGTGGTTTTTAGAGCATAACATGCGTCCCTGTTTGTGTTGTTGGGTTTGATGATGATGCCGCGTGATCAATATGTTGACAAAATGACCACCATCATCATCTGCCTAGCCTTTTCCCAAACTATCTTGGGGTCGGCTTCCAGTCTATCCGGATGCAGCTGAGTACCAGTATTTTACATGAAGCGACTGCCTATCTGACCTCCACTACCCAGTAACTGGGTAATACGATACCCCTAAGTAAGACTGGATGTGATGACTTTTGGCTTTTGACTACTCGTTACGACTGTCAAAGATCTACAAATGACAGCCGGGACCAACGGCTTAACGTGCTTTCTGAGGCACGAAGGGAACTCGGTATGTAATTATGATCCACGGACCAACCTCAGCAAGCACGGCTGAACCTTAAAAATCAACCCGTGTGGCTGTTAGGTATTATTTAGCCACGACCTCTTGCAAAAAACGAGCTCTTTCAAAATGACCACCAAGCACCCATAATGTGTGAAACAAACTCCTAGGCTAGACTTCTTTACGTATCGACAGTTCTTAGGTATTATTGATAAGAGCAGAAGATGGACGCGATGATCCTTGTGTTAACATGTTGAACATCATTGTGGTTCCAGTTCGTCAAAGTTGCAGGTTTTCGTACACTTGGAACAATGAATATCAGAAGTCCAAACTTACCCGCCTCGCATTAGCAGAGGGTGTGCAACTACCTGTGTACTAATTTAATGATGTAATCACCTTAATACCAATTAATACAAAACCACTCGAGATCGCACACAGAGCGATACTGAAAGTAGCTACTTCGAGACCTATCATGTTCCCTACTGATCTATTGTATTGATCCATTTAAATCTGCTGGTCCGGACTACTTATCACCTAGATTTCTGATTGGGTGTGCTAAAACCATAGCCTTGCCAGTATCTCTATTGTTTAAAAAATCGCTTTCCTCATGTTCTGTTCCCCAAATCTGGAAGTCTGCCTTTATAATTCCGGTTCACAAAAAAGGGCGCAAAAACGAAATAGTTAATTACAGACCTATTTCCAAATTGTGCGTATTAGCTAAAGTTTTCGAGAGGGTAGTCTACAACCAAGTTTACGCAGCGCTGAGTCAATCCTTTAGCCCTTCTCAGCACGGATTTCTTAAGGGCCGTTCAACAGTATCTAATCTGGCTTTGCTCAATGACTTTCTGACGGACAGTATGGACAATGGGGCACAGGTCGATGTCGTTTACACCGATTACAGTAAGGCGTTTGATAGAATTGACCATAATATTCTTAAATCAAAACTTTTTAACAACGGTATTAGAAGGGATCTTCTTCGTTGGTTTACTTCATACCTTGAAAACAGATCTCAAGCTGTTGTTATCAGTAACTACATGTCGAGCTGGGTCTCAGTTCCCAGTCGTGTTCCCCAAGGTTCCTTGATGGCTCCTCTGCTTTTTATCATTTATGTGAGCGACATCGACTCGTGTTTCCATAACTCAAATTTACTCTGTTTTGCTGATGATATGAAGATATTTTCCTCAATATCTTCAGTTGACGATATGGATGCTCTCCAATCTGACCTGGCGCGACTGGATGATTATTGCTTGATTAACAAACTCGATTTGAATCCTGTTAAATGCTCAGTTATATCCTTTAGCAGAAAACGGGTCCCCCTCACTACAACTTATAAACTTAAAGGGCAGATACTGCAGAGATGCGATGGTGTACGCGATCTAGGTGTATTTCATGATTCCAAACTATTATTCAACGTGCACATTGAGCAAATAGTAGCCAAAGCTTCGAGGTCACTGGGTTTTGTTATGAGACTCGCAGGGTGTTTCAAGAGGGCCAAAACCCTTAAGATTCTTTATTGCTCTTTTGTGAGAAGTCATCTCGAATATGCATCACAAATTTGGAACCCTTGTTATGGCAAATACATTGATCGTATTGAAAATATAGAAAAAAGATTTATTCGCTTTCTATGTTTTCGGCTACGTATACCATACCATTCTGATGATTACTTAAATCTTTGCAAGAAATTTCATTTGCAACCACTTATAAATCGTCGTCGACTAGCAGATTGCACCTTTCTTTTGAAAATTATTTCCAACGAGATTGATTGTCCTGATCTCCTGCATAAACTGCGCTTCAATGTACCCAGGAGATCGGTGAGATTTAATCCGCCTATCTCCATTCCTTTTTCTTATTCTAACTATAGGCGAAATTCATACATGGTGCGAGCGAGTAAGGACTTTAATATCCTTTGTAAAGAGTTCTCATTTGACCCATTTACCACTAAAACCTATTCGGCACGCACTCGGCTGAATGCTGACTTTTTTAAGAGTGTTTAGTTCTTATTGTTCCTTATATACTCATATAAATCGTGCTTGTTAGTGATCCTAAGTTTTCTACTACTTTTTCTATTTCTATCCGTGAGAACCTGTAATTGGCTCTATGTCTCATATTCAATTGTTATCCATCTGTTACAGCTGTTGGTTCTCCTATGATTAAATAAATAAATAAATATATATATTATAATGTTGTTAACGTTCGACAACACTTTTCCTTCAAACAGTTCTCCTACAGCACCGCAAAACCCCTTGTAAAATAGTAACAAAGTGTATCGCACATCATTTGCAAGTAGATTTTGTAACCGAACTCTATACAATAAATTTTACAAAATCAGCTTCACCATCATCATCTGACTAGCCTTTTCCCAAACTATCTTGGGGTCGGCTTCCAATTTAACCGGTTGCATCTGAAATTCTGAATACCAGTATTTTAACAACCAGACAACAATTATATAAGAAAAAACATAACAACACAAAGTGCAAATACTGCTATTGTGCCTCACAAAGAATGAATGGGCCTATGTGGCTACATGCAGCCATATATCTTGCTTGAGTCATTGGAACTTTGAATGGACCCATATCTTGAGTCACTCATATCGGTAGTATGCGGTGTATTAGTGAATCATATTTGTGCTTCCAACCGTCATAATTATAGACTTTGCTTCAAAAGGATGGTATCGGTCGGTAATCTACTGGTCTAATTCTGTGGCTAGGACTATGTTTCTTTTTGTGTTCGCCGTCTGGACCGCCGCGAAGATGGTGTGACGATCTGATCATGTTTGTTTGCCGCATATTGCACAGTATAGAATGGTTTGGAAGGAGAAAGGGGAGGCCTTTACCCACCAATTGGAAACATGAAAGGGCAAGCACGAAGAAAAATGGATTGCAATGGTTCCTAAGTTCTATTAGTTGTGAAATATTGACACGGCTGACACTGAACGGCTATTATTCTGATTTAAAAAGCTTTATAATTATATGAAAATTACACATTACAATCAGTCAAAAGTAAAAAAAATCGTTGGAGAATGATTAAAATGGCACCAACAAGCCGCAACATTAAAGAAAATCCTGGCAAAGGATGCTCTCAATCTACTGGGCTCCCTTAAAAACGATTAAAATGGCACTTACACAGTCTCAGACGATGAAACAGTGCAGTACTGCTGGGAACACACTTCCCCGGATGTCAAGTCGCGCCAGACCAGGAATGGACTAACGAGCACTACAGCAAGATGGTAACTGCAGACAGAATCGAATGGACCCAAACAGCATCAAACCATTCACGACCATTGGATGAAATATTTCCAGCACTACTACAAAGGCACTCTCATCAGTTAACCAAACATTTAATACCAGCTAGCTAGCTTTTACATACATACCCAAAGCGTGCCGTACCTTCTCTAACCTACGGATCAGTTGTATGGTGGCCCAAAACACAACTGATCACAGTAAAAACGAAACTCCTGAGGCTACAACGCCTAGCGAGCGTAGCATCTACTGGATGTATGAAAACCACTCCATCAGCCACTTAAGAGTACCTCTAGATCTTAGCATACAGGAAGAGGCGAAGATTAAGATCGAACGGACTCTGGAAACCAAACGCAGAGACAACACACTCCAAAGTTCTGCAAGGGATTCTAAAGGTAATACCACTCCTGGATGCACCCATGGACAAAATTCAACGTGACCACGTCTTCGATCGAAGATACGATATCCGACTCAAAGCGGAAGCTGAAGATTTATCTGACATCGATTAAGTTAGGATGACGTCTCTAAAACCACATACGGTAAAAAAAAACAGCAAAATATCAACCACTTTAGACAAACTAAACACAATCTTCCAAGCAGAACGCATTTGGTCTCACCAGAGCGGCTCAAGCAGTTGCAGCCAGAGACGTCAGAAATCTTAACGTCAAAATCATCTCAGACAGTGCTTCAAGCGGCGGCGGCGCTACAAAAGATTTTTTTTACTTCTGCCCTCGTATTGGAATATGAAACCTAACCTAACCTAACCATGCGCGTGCGCAGCATAACGCGATCGCAGCGTGCGCGCGGTTGATAACCTAACAGTTAAGTTAGTTATGGATTCAAATCATTTAAGAGCGATTAGCCTACTTTTACTTAAAACGAGGCCCCATTACTACTTGTATTTTTTTTATTACATAAAAAGTGAAAAAGGAAGAAAATAATTCTCGTTTTATTATGTTAATAGCTCGAGATGTAGTTTTTAAGATACCTTTGAAATTATTTATTTATGTTTTGAATATTTTCTTTTTTAAATTGTGCAATTGATGGCGTTGAATTGTAAAATATCTGCCCTCTACCCCGAGAAGACAGTTATTATTGTATATCGCTTACTGAGGCGGTTCTAAACAACAATACTCGTGGTTATAAGGATTGGCTAACAATATATCATAGGTGCATGGAGTAAGATTTGAACTCACTACATGACACCCGCCGTCCCGACGCCGTTATTGTTAGAATTTCGCGGCTACATCCATGTTACCCATTCATAGCCTGGCTTTGTAAGTTATGCCGCTAAATATAGAATATGTTTCTACATAAACATACGTAAATGGTTTTTTTATGAACATGCATAGTACCTGGAATCGAAGCTGGTACCGAGGTCTGAATGACCTAACTACAACTAATGAGCAGTGACTAGTAACTACAATTCATAAAAATGTAGTGTATTATAATTTATAAATGTTCTGTAGGTACCCTTTAAAAATGTATTGTCCATACGATTTATTTTTGGTCGGTGTGCCTAACCGAACTTAACTGGCGAGTAGGTAGTAATAAACGCAGTAATTAATAACAGTTTCATTTGCACAAAAACGATCCAAAATATTGAATTCTAGAAAATGTCTCATATTAATTGACCGCAATTACATAGAGCAAAACCCAGTCTCAAACGACATGAAAATATTAAAAATTAAATTGTTTCTGATTATGTTAATAACTAATAATATCTAAGATAGGACTAACGGTACATTCGGTTTAGAAGGGCTAACGGTTACATAATATTTTATAATACCAAGTCATTTAAGTACATAGTAGAACTACAGAGAAGAAGAAGAATACGTTGGCCCAATATACAGATTGCGCAATTACAAATCGAACCAAATATTTTCAAGACAAGTGGTTAAATGGCATAAAAGCTAGTAAAACACTTTGGATTCATCTTAAAAGGGTATTTAAATTAAAAAAATAAATACTCTTTTATAATTTGTTGATATTTTAGTTATTTAATTATCTAGTTTTTAATATTTAGAATAATGTAAAAATAAAGTAAACGCTTAAAGCGAGTCCCGTAGGCCGTACGGTATATCGAAGATATCATTCTCAGAATTAGGAAGACTACTCACCGGACTAACGTGTCCAATTGTCAATCCTCAAAGAACTCAATTTTAAACAAAGAATGTTGCCGCTTGTACAATTACCAATCCTCAGATTCTTTGGACACGTTACCCGCAACCAAGATTCCACGGAGCATTTGGTGATTCAGGGTAGAGTCGAAGGCACGAGACTACAAGGTCGGCCACCAACCCTATGGAAAGGGTTGGGGAAAGGGAATCCCTCCCTAAGGGAAAGATAATCAAATCTGTGACCAAGATCCCTGTCGCAGAATGTGCTCGCCATGCGGCCAATACAGACCGGTGGAAAAAAATCGCGAAAGCAGCGATTGCATTTGTGGGCGATCCCCCATTGTCATCCTACTGCTATTTCCAGTTCTTACGTTCCGATCCAGGGCTAATATGGACCACAGATCGTTGGTTTACTGCATATTTCAGCATTCATATTATCTGCCAGCCCTAGCATAAAGTAATTAGTATGTTTGTCGCGACCGGACCAAGGGGAGCTCAGGGCTTGTCATGTCATGAACTTGGCTGTAAGGATAACCGCCGACCGCCGAGCGGCGCGCGGGCGCTGAGTGTATTACGTAAGGACGCATCGTGCAAGCGTCGCGTCGTTGCTCTAGTGTGAGCAAGCGCGACTGCTATGCGTCAGTCCTACGTTCGATTCCCAGACAAAGCGCAACTTGGTTCTGTTTTTATTTCAGTCCGAATAATATGGATTTGTGCTCAGTTGATGAAATGGGGTTGCACTCTTTCAGGGACTTAATAACTGGCGAAATGTAATGGTTGAACAGATGCTCATCCATGATGTATACTACACACACGCATCTGCTCAACCCTTTGGAAAATACAGCGGTGATGTTATGTAAAGCATCGTTGGCGCGTCTGATGATGGGCAGCAACCGTCAAGTACTGGTACCAAGCACCTGTTTGCTTGAAAATGGAGGAAGAAGAGAATTAAGTTATAACATAAGAAAAAGCTGAACCGACGGTTTTTCGACAGAATCACACGTTTTTCAAGAGAGTCATTAGATAATGGTTTTAACCTTACCTTTCCGACCTAGTTTATGATATTCAATTACGTGTATAAACCGATTTGTATATTTCTTTATTTATTCTTAGCAAGCGATTCGACCCCGGTACCCTGCGATACATCTTTATTACAGAATATAACAAAGTCTTACAACCCAAGGGTGCCAATATAGGTACCCGGGACCTTAACGCAGTAGCCACGCCACTTGATATATCGCAGAAAATAAAAGCAAAATCATAACACTAAAATGCCACCTATCGACAAATATGTCAACTATATTAAAGTAAGCATTTTATTAATCATAGTAGTTTTGCTACTCAACACTAGATGGCAGTTTTTCAATACTTTGTTGAGTGTTCTATAGATGGAGCTATTACCAAATATAGAAATTACAAAACGATGAACTGAACTTAGCTTAGTCGTTCATATAATTTTCAATTTGGATTTGCTCTTTATATATAACTTTCACTTGACCTTAATTTCCAGCCAAAATTCTAAAATGAATAAGTAATTGTCAGGAAACCTGCTGTATTACCTCATCTAACCCAAATGATTCACCAACAATAGAGTGGATTTGCTCGTTCAAACCTAACCTAACTCAAATGATATAACGCAATAGTCAAGACATACAATAACACATTTTTGCTGTACAAAAGTTACAGAAAAAAAAAAACAATCTACCATCCTCCCGCATAAAAACAATCGATTAACAAGCAATATTTATGAGGAGCGTTTTTGCTAGCACGAAAATGACAGGCGTTTCAAAACTAATCAGTTTTAAAAAAAATATACAAAACAAAGTAGACGTTTCTCAGTTATTAATTTAATTATTATATTAAATGTAACTTATAGATTTTGAACATTATAGTAACTGAATATTATACTAATTGAATATTAATTCAAATGTAAATTGAGTAGGTATAGAAAATGTTACCTTAAAAAATTTGGTAAAATTAAATTTGATCGTTCTAATGCTCACAATGATTATAAAAAAAAAGTATAAGAAATAATTTCATTTCATATACCTGTTTGTTTTTTTATAATCATTGTGAATTTGTGATCATTAGAACCTTTATTCTTATTTAAAACGTTACACAACCCTTTTAAACCTTCTACTGTTTGGACCAACCTTCAGATAAATGATAAATAAACACATGTTTGGCTCGGCACATCGTATCCGACAGTATTTCTTGAATAAGAAAGTCTACCCGAAGCAATTACTACCTACTCATATTCGACTATTCGCCTGCCAACAACCTACGATGCCGAGACATGACGCTCACAGCGAGCGAGCTTTATTCGATCGAGTGCCTAACACTGAAATCCGTACTCAGACGAAGGTGCACGTGCTTGCGACGTCGTCGTCGGGGACCGGCTTATACGCCTCAAGTGTAGTTGGGCAGGACAGGGCAGGTCCAGGACATCGGACTGGGCGCAGAGATGGCCGATGAAGCTAAGCTTTACCGAGCAGGCCTTTCTTAATATTCCCAGCACGGGTTTATTCCGGGCTGACATGATGATAATAATAATAATATAAAGGGTGCAAGGGACAAACACAGACACAAACGCTTACTCGGCACATTATTCCGAAGCCAATAAAGCCTTCCGCTTCAGATTGATGTACTGGATTTGTGGTAAGCGTTTGTGCGTCGATGTCCCTTCCAACCTATATTCATGTTTCAGTTAGCTTGTGCCGATCGGCAATCTTCGTTCGTTCATGTCCCGACTCCCGAACACATATATATTTATTCGAGTAAATAAGTATTTTCGATATAACTAACCAGCAGTGCTAACCATTCCAACTCGAACAAGTTTAGAGCACGCGATACTTCTACAGTAAGCCGGCGCCAACGTTTACTAACAGTTTATGTAATCGCGTACTTCTGTTTTACGACAAATATTGCGCTTCTGTCGACGAGCCGTTATTAGTGAATAGTAATACGGAGTAATGTCATGACAATGAGCGTAGCAGCGGGGGACCGTGCGTCATCAGCCGACCTGCCTGTCTTCAATATGTTATATCTAATACATATAATATTATATTCAACAACAGCTCGCCCGCGTAGTGGCCAGTCTGTAGATGATTCACAATGTGTTGCACAATTCTAGATCCTTCGTGCCTCCAACAGCATTTAAATCCGTCGCATCGCTTGCTCCCCGTTTTCTTACAGAAGACTATATAGCTGTCCCGCGCAAATTCGTCTACGTCACATTTTCCCCGTTTTCGCAACATTTTTCATTGCTGCTCCGCTCCTATTTGTCGTAACGTGATGATATGTAGCCTATGTTACTTCTAATACCTCCAAGAATATGTGTACGAAGTTTCATGATGATCGGTTGAGTAGTTTTCGCGTGAAAGCGTAACAAACAAACTTACATTCACATTTATAATATTAGTGTTTAGGGATTGTCTAGCTGTTAAAAGAAGGTTTTCCATTTCTGTCCTACCTGGATAGTTTGGTAACCAACTTCTAAAGGTACCAGCATCATCAGGTTTCTCCTGTCCTCACCCCAATTTATTTGGAGTCAGTGCAGCGTGTTTTCTTCTTCCATACTTCTTGTTTAGTCATCTTACGAGTTACTCCCGTTCCATCCATTACTTCACAAAGTCATTATCCCTACTCGTATAGATATCCGCATTCATACTCAAGCTATGCTCACGTCCTCACGATATACCTGTAAGTACCCAAGTAGGTACGTTCCTATGTGGTATGGCGCCATCGAATGACTGACTGCATTCGCATAGAGGGCACAGAGCGCAACAAAACGCCAGTAGTGACGTATTGTATGTGATTAAATCACACACAACGAATTATACAGCTACCCGAGCTCTATAATCCTTCAATAACAGTACAGTGTCAACAGGGGCCTGTTGCTTCGCGTGCCACCCAGCTTGACAGGTTGACAACTGCGCTAACTCATTCAACATTAAATAATTAAACTATAATGATTGTTCTTAGCTCCTGTATATTTCATTGGAATCGACAATTAATCTAGACCACGGTTAGCTATTTAAAAGAACATAATTTACTTATCTACAGAGATGGCTTAATACAATTGTTTTTCTTGAAACATTGGACAGCCGTGACGTGATTGGGTACAAGCAAGAACAAGAGCCGTGTAAAATACCTACATAAAATTAAATGCAACCTATTTAATTTGCAATCCTTATTAGATTGAATTTTCTGAAATAGAAAACTCATAAACTATCCAATTATCGTTGTAGTTGCAATGAAACTTAAATGAAAAAATTGATTTTGTTTATTATTTACGTAACCTTTCCCTGTCAGACAGATTGCCCTAACGAGCCAACAATGTGAAACTGAAAGCACCCAAATGCCGCCATGTTGTCGTCGCGCCGCTTCGCGACATTTCACGGATAATTCGGCGGAAAACGCGGAACCGCAGCTGTGAGGCTGTGACCTCGCGTCTTCCGCGCTTCATACAAAAACACAGCCACCATGCCAGCCGAGGAATCATAGATAATTGACAATAGATGGGTAATCGGGTGAGTCGCTGACTAAATTTAACCGCACCCAGTCACGGAGCGTACACCTGACAGTGGCCACTGATTCTAACAACTGTGGGAGGATGTCTGGAGCGGTCTGCGGGTTTATATAGGAACTGTTATTTTTAGAATATTGCTACGAGTTCATGGCATTACAAGCAGGTATTACTGACCTGCAGTTACAGTTCTACAGTTCCTCTAGTTTTAGGAATGCTTCAGGGGGGCATTTCTTTGCAGTTTACTAATAATAATTCAAACATAAGTGAAGCTACCTTAGATAACAGGTCTTAAATCACTCATTTAATTACACCACCAATCAAATCTTGTGCAGCACATGATGATCATAAGGAAATCCGTAAGTCGGGTAAGTGAAGAAGAAACCCATTTCCTAGGTCCCAACCGGAAGGTCGGCCCCAGCGCATCAAGGCTGCCAGTACTGAACACTTGGATGCAACTCTTTTATTACCAGAAGTAAGTACTAAACGATGACCGGCACAAGAAGTCAGTAAACGAATACTGTGTCAAGGTCCTACACTCCCAATCCTTTTGGAATGGTTTAAACATTCTTCAACACTCAGAGCCCTGAACATAAAAATAGTTACGAAAGTGCACTATTTTTTCATTTGTTTTGCACGTATTTTGTTTAGTTGGCGAAATGGGAAAGTTACCAGACGGGATGTAACCGCTTTACTTATGGAGTAGAAGGTATGGTCTTAAATTATATTTTTTAAATTCTAGTCATTCATGATTTGCGAATAAATAATTTGGTAAGTTCCTATCAATACTGAAGTTTGTAAGACGACGGGGTGTGAGTAGTTCACTGCACCTGCTTTGTTTGTTAAACCGATTCACGAGTCACTAATCACAATAATGCATGGAATTCAATTTAATATGAATAAAATCATATTATGTATAATTAAATGAAATATCGCCGAGTCCAAAAATGAGATAGTCGGTATCTCTTTTTTGGACACGGCGACATTCCATATAAAAACAAAGACTTCGTTATAATATTACTAAATTTAATTACATACATAGGTAATAAATAAATTAATAAAAAGTTTTAATAGAGCAGTTTAAATAACATTTCCGTTTGATCGGTAACCTAAAATGCAAGTATATTTAGGCAGTTATTTAGTTTACAGAGTTCCTGTCAAAGTTGGCAAGAGTTAGGACTCGTTTGATTTTTCTTAGAAACTGATTCGCGAGTGTCTTGTTACCGGGTAGCAGAGGTTTTTTGTAAGAACCTGTTAATTTACGTAGGATACCAAAACCTTGCTCCATCACACAGGACAAGCAAGCAGCCGCAGGGACTGAATGCACACACACAGTGCTTGCTGCGCAAACACAATGGAACTCCAGTAAGGCACTGCTAAGTGCTGCCGTAATGTTCAACCCGGCTTGTAAACATACGGTAAAACGGATAAGGACTAGTTGTGACACTGGGCTCAGATAGAGTTAGAATCGATAGAGTTACCGAAGACGAAGTCCGGTAGCGGTCTGGCCGAACCTTTATTAAGACTGTACTTTATTCAGTCTATACTTGGAAGATGTAAGCATAAACATATTCTGACTGTAGTCTACAAACTATACAAACACATGTATTGTGACATTAACATAACATAACACCTGTAAGCCCCGAAGGCTTAGGCAGAGGTGTACTTAATAGTAGGTACACCTACATTATGCCACTTATGTTTGAAGCCCCAAGTAATAGGGGATGATCACTATTTTTTTTTCTTTGTCTGTCGGGTAGATTATTGAAAAGTATAGGACACGTATTTTTTCTTTTTTTCACGTGGTCATAAAATTACGGAGATATATTGAGTTGAAATGGCGCATGACGGTAGGTAATTTTTATACCTACTTGTGACGTAGTGAGCCCCCACTCTCCAACTTTAATGAGTTTTAACTAAGTAATTTTTTGACATTTTGATTTAAAAAAAAATACGTGTCTAATATATTTGTATTACCTGTCTGACGGACAAAATAGAATGTCGTTTTCTTTACCCAGTCTTCATCCCTATTGGGGGCGAGACTATTACCATCAAATGGGCACAAATCCAGACCAGGCTGCTAAAACCGGACGAAACATTGTGTCGATACTCTTGCGCCATCACATCTTCCAAGCTCATCATGCTGTGCTGGCGCTGCCGCTGCGGTAGCGGAGAACCACCTCAAGTGAATATAAGTAACCTTTGTGATAACTATATTTTTGAGCCAGTTTGGGGTTGAAACTCCGAAACAACCTGTTTTAGGACATTTCGAAACGCCCAGTTGACGCTTCCCGTGACCCAAGGACTGGCTTTTATCTGGGCCAGCAGCTAAATAAAAGAAGTTTTTTTACTTTGTTTCTGTTGTCAACGATTTTTTGTTATGTTTTGTGCGATTTGATTATTTCTTGTAAGGTACCTGTAATTTGATTATTTCTTCTTTAGTTTTCATAATAAAAATACATAATTACCTGAAACAATTTTTCATTTAACTGTACGTCAGTATATTTCGAATATGTTATTTTGAGAATCTGGTATCTGCCCCGATTTTGTCCCAACTCCACCCTTGCGTCACTTGCGTGTAGTCGTGAGTGCTTCTTAGGTTTAAAGCTACTCCTGTTTGTGTTCTGCATTGCAAGAAAACTAGTGAGTACTATAATGACTGTATTCGATAGCGTTATGTTGTCGTTGAGAGCTTTGCTGTGCTTGTCTTTCATGTCCTCACGTGAGTGCCACATGTAACTTTGGCCGAAAGATTTCGAACACATAGGTGGTTTTTGCAGTACTTTCATTCTACCTTTGAATAGTGTTGTTCGTCTTTTAGTTTATTTTCCATGAACTTCTGCAGTTTTCTGAGCTTCCCCTATATCCACGTGGTTGCAACAAAACAGCAGCTGAATGTGCGCGCGCGCCAGTCGCTGCAGTACGACCGCGTCCCGCGCGTTCTCGCACAGTCGCACGGTCGCAGTCGCACAGCAATTGCTTGCCACTCGGAACGTGAAGTCGGACCGGTACACTTTGAACGGTGATCGGGTTGCTATATTGCTCAATGTTGTTCTGTGTCAATTTGCTCAAGTTGGTAAGTGAAGTAGTGAACGTGTTCAGTTTCTTTCATATTCTTCCAAATCAATAGCTAGTCTTAGTCGTACTATTGCTTTATAGAGATTCAGTTTGGCTGGGTAAATCTGCGGTTGTATAATGTCTTTGAAAAACCATTAGCCTAACAGATATCGTATTTAAACAGCTTCTATGAGAAAACAAGCCTTCACGAATGCACCCCTTATCAGAAAGCTGTATCAAAATGTCAGATTCAAAAAGCTAGCAAAAATGTGAGCCTTAGGCTTTATCCACTTAGCCATTCACGGCCACATTAGTTGCCAAATCAAAACTTCTCTCTGCAGTCGTCAGGGACGATAGTTGCCGATACCAAATTTCGGGCCGCGGCCCGTCATTTCTCTGATTTGTCAAAACTATTCATTTCTAATACATCCTCTGAATTACTGGAAAGTGCCAATCATTAGTGTCGACAGCACAGTATGTGGTGAAACAGAACTTTTGACAGATGATGACAACTGTGAGGCAGTGGAGCACGTGGGCACTACTATAGTACCATGAGTGAGGAAACTGATTTAAATATGGGGAGGTCTATCTAGTACCAGCTAAGGCTCGATGCAGAACGTTTTGTGAAACGACGGCTTCTTTGCCTAGCGTTTTCTCAAGCTATGTCGGACTTTCGGGCTTCTGACCCCACCCCCATATTTAGTTATATTGACTTTTACTGTTTACTATGACATAACATTTTCTTGTAGATTTCTAAGAACCCAAACTTTGATATATATACAAATAATATTTGAAATGTATGGAAAGAGCTCGAAAGAACAGTTGAAGAGTCAACGCATTAGCACCATTTTTACCAATACAGTACATAAAATAGAGCGACAACTACCATTTTAAAAGTAAACAGTGTTCAATAAAAGAATGTGGAAAGAAATGCCAAGTACACTGAGAGTGCGACAGACCGAGCTCGCCGCACGTGTCAAGTTGAACCGGCCACAGATCAATAATATAAATGTCTGTGCACTTGTGTTTCTAGGTTTTACAATTCAATCGCACTGTGTATGGAGCTTCATGGTCCTTCCGCCACAGTCGTGATCTCTGGCCGGAGATATTATTCGGAAAGTTCTGCATTATTTTAAAAAGGAAACATGGCTTCGTTTACTTTCTTTCGTCAATGTGGTCTTACTCTCGGGGCTGAGAAAGTATACCTTCTTACTTTTGTAACGCTCTGGATAAATTCTGGTCATTGTCAATTAATTATACACCCATTTTTCTAATTCAAAGTATTTAAAGTTTTCTGTAAAGCTGTTTTCTCAAATTAATTCAATAGCACAATTTACTCATCAGTTTTGACTTAGTGTATACTGTAGTTATATTACATTTCGTCCACTCTTTCTCAGCAGTTCGTATAATTAAGTAACTTTAGCTTAGACGTAACCTGACCAGTTCAACTTAAGGTCTTAAGAATCTTGACCTTACTACATAATCTAGATTTTCAAGATCAAAAGCACAGTTTCGAAACCGGCGCCAATTAAATAACTTATCTAATTAGTGTTCGACTAGTTTTTATAGCACCCACTGCTCGTCAGATATTGCTGCAAGGCCGGGGGGCGGGGGGCAGGGCTGCCACTCAGTAATGATATGCCTTTAGCATGATATGCACGAGAAGTTTTTCTACAGAATTTTGATAAAGTAGTTGTAAGGTGGCAGCGACAGAGGGAGAGAACCTCACGTCCCAGCCGCCGCGGGAGACGCCCCGGGCGTCGGGGGGCAACCAGTGGCCCCCGGCCACCGTAGGCGCGAGCCTGTGGACGGTGAGTAATGGGCTAGCTCACCGTCCGTCCGTCTCATGACGACAGGCCGTGTCGACGGCGCGTACGTGTTCCACGCGCGCCTCAAGGAGATGTCAGCAAACCGGAAGGGGTCCGAAAAGGCCGATGCCTGCCAGGGCTGCGGGTTGTTCGAAAGAGATACCGCGGCCCTGGAACACAAAGGGCTAAGAAGGAACATGGGTGTGTTTTAGTCAGTCAAGTCTGACACTCCCTCCCGCTCCGCCCAGAGCGGGAGAAGTCATTTGATGATTTCCCATCCGCAAAAAAAAAAAAAAAAAAAGGCTGCAGCGACAGGATAGACTGAAAATACAAATTTTCTTAGGTTTTTTGCAAATTCCAGGACAGTTCCAGGCTGTATGATAAACAAAATATGATTCGCAGTAGTGAAACGTTTGTAGTTACAGAATTGTAGTCAAGCCGCACAGTCAGAATTGCCTTTTATTCCCACCTACATAGTATTCCTTTTCCTTCCTAGGTATGTATGTATGTATCATCGGGTTCGTGTATGTATAAATCACGCACTATACAACCCTTTAAAGTTCATTTAACCCCATTGACTGATTATTTCATGAAAAACTCATTCAATGGGATTAAATTAACATAAAGAGATATTGATGATTAATAATTATTTGTATTAAAATTATTTTCTAAAACAAAATATTTGCATAAACTAACTAAATATAAACTAACTTAAACTAACTTTTACACCGATTGCCGTGGCGCGAGCGCCGCACACCTCGGTCGAGCCAGCGACCAGTGGGGAACGAGCGGTAAATGAGTGTAACACGGAATGAACGTTAGTGCAAAGAAAAACATCCAAACGGTACAAACTAATTGGACAGAAAGGGTGTGCTGCTATTGCACCGAATAGTAAGTTTAAAGCGGCAGACGTCACAGTGCCTTTGTTTATTTCAAATGTTTGCAAAGAAACTAGTGAGCAGGACATAATTAGTTATATACGTGAAAACACAAATGAGAGTGTTTCTCTTAAAATGATGAATATAAAAGCAACAAAGAAATATAATGCTTATAAGTTGAATGTATCTAAAGCAAAACTTAACGTGTTTTTAAACAATGAACTGTGGCCAGATGGCATAACTTTTAGGCGTTTCATGCGTTTTAAGTATCGCAAGAATGACGATGAAACTAAGTTATAGTCGTTTTAATGAGTTACATTATGAACAATAACAATAATAACTGTTGTAAACTAGTTAGCTTTAATTGTAAGTCTGTTAAACGCTCAATTGATTGTGTAAGGAACATTTGTGAGAGGTCAGATATAGTAGCCCTCCAAGAGACGTGGCTTCTCCCTCATGACATTCCTTTGTTAGGAACCATCAGTGATGAATTTGAATATACTGGTAAATCGGCTCGTTGGGAGGCCGTATGGGGGAGTGGCCATTCTCTGGAGGAAGGGAATCTTTGAGGCAGTGTCCATAATAGATTGCACAAGCTCCCGTTTGGCTGCTATCAAAGCTGTTGTGGGCGGTCGCTCCATTATTATTGTAACAGTCTACATGCCAACTGACTCATTCGACAACCTGCCTATTTTCACAGAAGTCCTAGGGGAGATCAGTGCAGTTGTTGAGAGTGGGGGTGTAGAGAGTGTTTTTATTCTGGGTCATTTTAATGCGCATCCTCATGAACAGTTTTTTAGGGAACTTACAAGTTCCTGCACTGATCAATCCTGGATTTGTGCTGATATAGAGAAATTGGGCTGTGCGGCCAATAACTACACTTTTATTAGCGAAGCACACGGGTGCAGAAGATGGTTGGATCACTGTGTTGTGTCTTCATCAGCATGGCAAACTATTATTAGGGTAGGCATAGAAGAGGATGTATTTTTATCTGACCACCTACCACTGTTTATTGAGTGTGATCTGAATTTAGTGAGGCCAAAGAGAATGTTGCGCATATTCAAAAGTGTCTGCGCTCAGGCAAAATCTAAATTAATAAGCAATAAAATCGGTATTTCTAAGAATAAAATAAAAACCGTGTGGCAGGTAATTAACAGAGAAACAGGAAAGACGCAACAACGAGATAAGAATGAACTGACTTTGAAAATAGATAATAAAACCATTTGTGATAAGCTAGAAGTCGCTGAAACTCTAGACAATTTTTTTGCCAACATTCCGTTAGAGGTTACGAAATCTCTCCCCTCTTCAGCTAAATTAGCTGAAGCCCTTCTTAAAGAGAACTTTACTAAGGACTTACCTAACTTTAAATTTAAACCAGTATGTATTGATACAATTAAAAACGCATTCAAAAGTCTCAATATAAAAAATACTGAAGACTTATGGGGGATATCAGTCAAGGTTCTTGAAAACATTATTGATTCAATTGCTCCTGTCTTAGCAGGCATATTTAATCAATGTTTGGACAGTGGCAAGTTTCCTGACTTGATGAAACATAGTAAAGTAGTACCAATTTTCAAATCAGGTTGTAAGAGTGATCCCTCTAATTATAGACCTATATCTGTGCTTCCAGCATTGAGTAAAATCTATGAAAAAATCATGCTGGACCAGATGTTGTCACACTTCAATTCTAATAGGATACTGCATGGTCAGCAGTTTGGTTTCACGAAGGGTAGGTCGACAACGGACGCGGGAGTAAAACTCATCAGTTACATTTTGGAATCCTGGGAGAAGTCCCAGGATGCTATTGGCATCTTCTGTGACCTCTCAAAAGCGTTCGACTGCGTCGACCATAACACACTGATCTGTAAATTACACCACTACGGAATTCGTGGACAAGCTGCTGATCTTGTTCTTTCTTATTTATCAAACAGGCAACAAAAAGTAAATGTAAATGGGGCGACGTCCTGCGGGTCTATAGTCAAGATGGGCGTGCCCCAAGGTTCAATTCTCGGTCCTTTCCTGTTTCTTGTTTATATTAATGACCTCCCTTATATGATGGCCAAATTTTCGGATATAATTCTATTTGCTGATGACACCTCGCTAATTTTTAAAATTGATAGAAAAGATACGGACGTCTTACATGTCAACGAAAGCTTAACTATTCTCTCAAAATGGTTCGCAGCCAACAATCTTTTACTGAATATGAATAAAACAAAATGTCTTAAGTTTTCTTTACCAAATGTACCACAACGTGACCTAAATTTAAATCTTGACGGCAAAAAACTTGATGTCATAGCGGAAACTGTATTCTTGGGGATTACTATTGATTCAAAACTGCAGTGGGGCGCGCACATTAGAACTCTTTCGGGAAGGTTAAGCTCAGCTGCTTATGCAGTTAGGAAAATAAGGCAGTTAACCGATGTAGCCACAGCTAGGTTAGTATACTACGCTTATTTCCATAGTATTATGTCCTATGGCATTCTGCTGTGGGGATCGGCAGCAGACGTTGAATCAATTTTCATACTGCAAAAGAGGGCAGTCCGCGCCATCTATAAAATGGGTCCTCGCGAGTCCCTCAGAGAAAAATTTAAAGAAATCGATGTACTGACTCTGCCTTCACTCTATATTTTAGAATGTATTTTATATGTCCGCAAAAACCGAGGACTTTTCAAAATTAGAAGCGACTTCCATAATATAAACACGCGCAGTAAACACGAAATTGTAATACCAAAATTTAGATTAACAAAAACTAGCAAGTCATTTCTTATAAACAGTATACGCTTTTATAATAAGTTGCCGAAGTTAGTTACAGAACTGACCGATGGAAAGTTTAAAAATTATATCAAACGTGTCCTAATTAAAAAAGCATATTACAAAATTAAGGACTACGTTGAAGATAGAGAAGTTTGGCCTGAGCCCCTACGCACATGCGGCTTCCCTGGTAGCTCATAAAACGGCACAAATGTGTGGATGTCTCTGACTATTCTCAATCTTATTTTTATTTTGTTTTTTTTTTTTATTTATTTTTTTATTTTTATTTACTTTTTTTCCATTATTTTTAATCAGATGTTTTACAATAGTTTCTTAATCATTACACCATTTTGTTTAGAATAGTTACAGCACGGATGACAACATTTGTGTCACTTGTTTAATCTAGTCTTTTTTTTTTTTTTTTTTTTTTTTTGTATAGACTCTTTTTCTTATTTACCGATTGTTTGTAAATGTATGGACATTGTAGGCCTTATAGATTCCTAGATCCTTGGTAACTTTTTATCTTGTTCTACGTTTTGTAGTAAGCAACGACTTATTGTCGGGCCTACGATGTCCACTCATACTTAAGTGCCAATGCTGTAACATAGAAAAATTGTAAAGCCAAATGATTTTAAAAGAGTAACCATGGAGTTTCTTGCCGGTTCTTCTCCATAGGAAACGACCAACCCGAACCGAGCACCTTTTTGTCGACGTTTTACAAGTGCCCATGTAGGCCTATGTGAAATAAAAATATTTTGATTTTTTGCGAAAGTTTGGGCATTGTGGCGTAATATGGGGAGAGAGGGATGACGCGCAAATTACAAAATATCGTAGTTTATGCAATGAAAAGCTACGGAACATTGGTCTTCCTCATGAATTTCAAAAGTGTAGTTATGGGGCTTGCAAAGTCATTGAACATAAATATGTCCTGGATAATTTATATAAAAGTATTATAGATATCTTGAGTGACGCGGCTATAATGACGTGTGAGAATGTCCGGTCCAGGCCAAGGAGAGGCAGAGTGTTGTGTGGCTGGAACAAGTATGTTCGAGACGCTTACCGAGAGGCCAGGCTTAAATTCAAAGCTTGGGTATTACAGAATAGACCGACTTCTGGAGTGACATATGAAGAAATGTGTGAAGCCCGCAAAATTTGCCAAAAAAATAGGGAACAAATAAAAATGGATTTTTTAACCGAGCAAAGAGCGACAAAAAATTTTAGTAAGATCTGGAAAGCTACGGGTAAGCTGGATACCAAACCTGGTCTGCCGGTGAGCGTCGAGGGAGTGAATGATCCAGAGCAAATTTCAAATATGTTCATGGAACATTTCAAAGTGCGATCACCTCTGGGCCCCTCAGGTACGACAACCGGTGCTGAGTCCTTCGGTGAGGGAGTGGAACCGGTAACTTATTTCTCGGCTAAGCAGGTCAGAGCTGTTGTTAAAAACATGAGTAGAGGTAAGTCACCCGGACACGATGGACTCAGCATCGAGCATTTTAAGTTTGCTGGGGTTCACCTGCCGAGGGTCCTGTCCTTGTTTTACTCAATGTGCATTAGTCATTCGTACCTACCGGCAGAACTAATGAAAACGCTTGTGGTACCAATAGTCAAAAACAGGACAGGGGATATCTCGGACAAGGGAAATTACCGGCCGATATCTCTTGCAACTACAATTGCTAAAATATTGGACAGTATGCTTGATTCGTGCTTGCTGCCTGTTTCCTGGATCTTTCCAGAGCTTTTGATCTTGTGTCATATGATGTGCTCTGGAGGAAGTTGTGGGACAGGAATGTACCGGCGGAAGTTCTTAAAGATCTGCAATTTTGGTATGTGAACCAAACGAATCATGTGAAGTGGTCCAACACTTTCGCCGAGGCTTATGGGTTGGAGTGCGGAGTGAGACAGGGAGGTTTGACGTCTACCAGGCTCTTCAACCTATATGTGAATGACCTCATGGTCAAGCTCAGCAGCATGCGTGTCGGCTGTTCGGTAGGTGGTATTAATGTTAACAGCATCAGCTATGCGGACGACATGGTGCTGCTGGGCCCAACTGCGGGATCTGTCGGGGAGATGTTGAAGGTTTGCGAGGACTACGCGGCTGCACACGGCCTCGTATATAATGTAAAAAAATGTGAGTACATGGTCTTTAGGGTCGCTGGTAAATGTACAGATTATTCACCTAACCTTACCCTAAATGGCTTGAACATAAAACGAATGAACCAATTTAAATATCTGGGACACATACTTACCGAAGACCTAAAGGATAATGTGGATATTGAGAGGGAGCGCAGGGCATTGGCGGTCCGCGGTAATATGTTGGCTCGTAGATTCTCCCGCTGTGCAGACCAGGTCAAAATAACACTTCTCAAGGCGTATTGTCAGGGTCTGTACGCGGGGGGTCTATGGATCAGTTACACCAAAAGGTCGCTAGATGTCCTGCGCGTCCAATATAATAATATTTTAAGGATGCTGTTGAGACTGCCCCGGTTCTGTAGCGCGTCAGAGATGTTTACATTGAATCGTACTGACGGCTTTCACGCAATCGTGCGGAAGAAAATTGCGTCGCTGGCAGCTAGAACCCGGGCCAGTAGTAACAGCATCCTAAAAACAGTGGCCTAGAGTGTGTTTTCCCCTTTTATGAGGCATTTTGTGGAGAAGATGATCGAGTAAAAACTTGTTCATCTTCTGTGCAGAATGCTTCTCAAGCTCATTGTTATTGTGTACTAACACTATGGATTTCTGTTATCCGATTATTGAAATAAATTATTATTATTAAAAACAACAGGGCGCTTTGGCGTCAAAATACTCCTCAACATCGCTGTCATCCGGAAACGTGCCCAGAAGACTGGCGGCATTGCCACGTTGAATGGCAATGCTAATTCTTTGCCCAAAGAAATAGCCAGCCCTAAAACCATATTGGTTACGGCTGCAAATCATATTTTCTTTAAAGTATAACCAGACACTGACAGGAAATAATGCAAAAAATTTGAATTTTGTGGACAACATTTGAACTTTGTGGAAAAAAAAAAAAAAAAAAAAAATCTTATTATAGTGTTAATGAATATTTGTGTGACAAACTCTAAATAATGTTTATTAATTAAGTTTGACATAAATTACGAATTTCACAATTATTAGTTCTGGACATTTTAGCCTAATAACAATAATAACTTACTTTGACATTATTTACTTTGACTTTAATTGACAAGTTAAACGACATGTAATTTTGAATTATGACTGTATAATGTATTTAATTTTTTAATTTAGGGACTATTAACGTTCCAAACTAAATGTTATTGTTGCATGCCTAGTGCAGAATATGGTGAGACTAACAACTTTCTGTTCTTCAAAAACCCACCTGTATAACTAACTACCCATATTTGCAATAAATGAATTTGAATTTGAATTTGAATTTGAAAAAAAATGAATTTTGCGGAAAAAAAATGGATTTTGAGGGCTACCCTTGCGCTTCTATCTTATTACACAATCCGAAGGAAAGCATGTTAGGATGGCTGCAAAGAGTCAGGATGCGTTTCAAAAGATGCCCGTGGGGTGGAAAAAAGTCCTTCGCGTCTGCTTGCAAGTAACAACAATACTTACAACGTAGTCCATAAAATTACGAATTATACTACTTCCAAAATAAACTCACTCGTAAAAAAAACGACCATGTTAAACATATTATTACAGTAAAAATATCTCGTTTTATATTTTTTACAAAGGTGGATAACATACGTTATTCATTTCACCCGAGTCATGACAGCCTTGTCGGTCATCGAACACAGACACCGACTTTTATGGCGGACTCGCAATAACCGCACAGCTTGACTAAATTTTAGTTGGTAATAAGCGCACTAGAATCTAAACACGACTCGCCGTCAAAGTCAAACAGGCTGCTAGTCGGACAAGCTGCTGCCTGAAACATTTCGCCGTCAATGTCGACAACAGGTCAGACCTGTCGCCGACTCATTAGGCTGCATTTCCACTGACATGTGCGAGGTAACCAGGTGGTAAGCGAGGCAAAAAAAAAATCCTAACTTCAATCGCCTGGCCTCGCTTAGCGCATCTCTGGTAGAAAAGGGCTCGCGGATTTGTATTTTACAAACAAAAAGCAAGGGATATGTGCAGTGATGCTAGCGAGGCGAGGAATATATTGTACTTTCACAAGTTATTATGCCTTGTGACTGGGACTGTAGCTTCGCGTATTTTTTTGTTTTTTGACTTACAAAAGAGCTTGAAATAGTCTAATTGAAATAAATGCTTCGAGTTTGAGTTTGTGTTTATTGTAGGAGGATATCTGACGTGCGCACAGCTGAATTAGGGACGCTTCACTTTATCGCACCGCTCAGCTTTAGACTGCTAGCTGCGTCGTACATCTTACGGAAACCAGCCTAATAGTGACAGCGACACTGAAACAATCATAGTTGTGTCAGAGTCAGCCTTATACGAGAGTCAAAGTCAAAGCATTTATTTCAATTAGACCATTACAGGCACTTTTGAAAGTCGAAAACAAAATAAAACGCGAAGCTACAGTCCCAGTCACAAGGCATAATAACTTGTGAAAGTACTGTAGTTGCCCATTCCGTAGCGTAGATCTCTATGGAGAAGAATGGGCAAGAAACTCCATGGACACTCTTTTAAATCAAAATATGTTACAAAATCTTGGTTACATTATTCATGTTAAGAATTACAAATATGTGAGAACGATGTAGAAATACGGGCAGGTTAAGAGCGTCCAGAGTAAAAGATTAAATCAGTAATTAAAAATAAAGTAATTAAAATAAACCGTGGCAGCCAAGAGATGACTGATCACAACTGACAGCGCCCGTTCACGAACATGACGCATGTATCAGCCATCATTCAACTCAACAATTTTGAAGGGAACTAAACGACCCGACACACCCGCCACTATCAGCGTGACATTTAAGTGAGCATGACATTCACTCAACCACCAGGGTAATTTCGCGTCAATGAAAGATTTAGGTACTCATTAAATGGTGGCTTTACAGTACATGGTACTCACACATGTGCTATGCAATTATACATATAATACTAAGAGCTTGTTTAAAAGCCAAAGCATCTCTGAAGTGCTGTTCGGATATTTCCTATTGACTATTGTTCAACATTGGTTCGGATATGTATAGATAAATCACGACTAAACAAACAATGCAGTTTTGCACCAGGAGTGTACCACTGGCAGATAATTGTCACCCGTGAAGCCGTGACAATTTATCTGCCTTATCATTCCTTCATTTGGAGACCGGGGCTCGCGTGGTGTTGCACATTCACTTTCACCGAGAGGAGGCATGTGTCCCAGGTGAGAACTAAACTGATTATGATATACTGTACCTTCATGCGCGCACCATCATTCAGATCCTAACCGGCGACCGCGTGACGCTGACATTGTTAATCTCTCAAATTATTTCAGTAATGATGAATATAATTTCAGTAATAGAGTTTTTGAGTCAAATTGAGGCAAATAATGGAGCCACAATTAAACATAATTAGATACAAAATGTTGGGAGCATGTTTGGGAAGCGACTAACACACGTTTCGAAATTACTGTACCGCCGAAATCGTCCGTCACGTCGTCGGGCAGGATTTGACAGTAATTACGTACAAATTGGACTATTTTTGCGACAGTCATTTCCCTTCGTGCAGGAAATTGTGAGAAAATTACCAAATGATGTTTGAAATGAAAATTCAGCCTGAAATCATAAATACATAGGTAGTTAATTACTTATAGGTATTTAATGGTTGATGAACAACAGCGGGGTGTGGTAGTGGAGCTGTGTCGCAAACTATGCTCCACTCCACCCCTATCCTACCTCTCTCAGCCCAGAAACATGCAGCCGAAGGGACCTTTGCGCTGCCACCGACAACGCGGTGTAAGTGGCGTAGTTCTGGGCTAATAAAATATAAAAACTGTCGTGCCAACGACTCGGAGAAGAAAAATGATTCCAATTCCCAGATTGGGCATAGTGTTATTGGATTTTTCCTCTAGAGTGCTGGCAATAGACTCGCCAATAGCGTAATGTGGGTGCTCTTTAAGTAGGTACACCTCTGCCCTACCTCTTGGCAAAAACAGACGTGATGTGTTACTGAAACATCTCTTCAGAATAAGAGGTTGCCAAAGCTTTATGCTAACTTTATAAGAGATAGAGATATTTTATATTATTTTAGTGGTGATATTGTAGAACTTGACCAGGATCGTTTCTGTTGATGTTGTTTATGAACTTCACTCACGTTTTGTCTCACAGTATGAGCAGAACTAGAGGTATAAGCAGTTAACGTCAATCGGTCACGTGGTGTGATTACTGTGAGCTGACTTTAAGTAAATTCTTATGTTCTATTGTTTCAAGTTATTGTCTTGTAGAAAAAGTTTAATGTTTTTCTCATGTAGGTGCATTATAAACATTTACTTAATTACATTTTAAAAGCAGTTTTTTTACAAAACAATATGCAATCTTATATTAATTCCTGTCTAAATGGGCACACTTAATTTATTGAAATGGAATAGGTATTTTTATTTGTAACCTTTGTAGGACATAATGTACTCTCAGCGTTTTTCTTGTTCATAACATAACCTAATTTAGTTCCGTATAAATGTAATATTATATTATTCTTACCGATTTTGTAGATACGACATTACTTTCAAGGCTGAATCCACCAATAACCTTTTTAAAACTTTCCTGTCGAGTAGATCTATGTATATTGCGTCTAAAAGTTACACTACTGCCTAATAAAAAATACTGGCAAAATGTGGGTGTAAGTACACCTCTGCCTGACCCTTCGAGGATTTCAGGCGTGATAATATTATGCTACAAATTAAAAGCAACCAAGTCCAAAGCACAAGGTCCTCAATCTGCTAGATCACTCGATCATATTCTAGAAATTTGTTCCATAATATCTACGTAAACATATCAGGACGTTACTGAACTGTGGTTCCAAGGAAGCGGCCAATTATTTACCGACCTACAATGATTACCGTATTCGGTATAGAAATTAAGCGCTCTAAGCAGCCGGCTAAACGAGCGGGTGTAAATCTGGATCTTGAAGGATCTAGAACTTTTCTGTCTCACATCTATGTATTGAAACCTCTCCATAATCGAAATACAAGGTGTTGTTTTGCATACTCATCAAAATTCAGGAGGTTGTCACACAAGACATAAATAATCAATATAAATTACGGTACCTTGTTAATTATTAATGAACGCAGATTTTTTTGGCAGTATTTCAGAATAACCCCCTTAACGTGGTTTAGGGAATAAGAAATTATCAAATAAACTTATGAGGTTGTTTGTATTTATGGAAGCGCGGTTATAGGGTGAGAATCAAATGGCCCGCGTTTAAAACACGGGTGGTTCGTGGTTCACACTTACCGATTTCGGAATAAAAATTACGTACCCATTTTATAATTGCTTTGGGACGAGAATCATTAGCATAGTTACCTCCTTGAATTTGACGAGCATGCAAAACAACACTTTGTATATTCACTATTTAGGGCCATAGCACACACGCTACTTTTAGCATCAGCGATCTGAAATTCTGAATCATCATCTTAGAAGCTAAATGCTGCGAACAAACGCAAAAATGGATCGCAGAGAGTCGCCAAAACGCGATGCTGCATCGATACAGTCGCTAAATCGGTTTTGACCTTAATGTTGTTTTATGAACTTCTTATTCAATCCAGGGCCTTCGACAGATTTTTCAGTAATTTAGACTATCCTAAGGACTGGTAGAAAATTCCCAAGTACCTATACCTATGTATTACACTTATTTCCATCTCGGGCAAACATTTTTAGTACCAAATAATTTGTGTGAATTTACTGAAATGGCTTTACATAATACTTTAATGAACGCGTTCAGTTTCAGTATCTATTGACATAACTTTTGTTTTACTATCCCGTGTAATAATTATTTTTTTTATAATTAATTAATTAATTAATTTCCTTATAGTAATTAATTGTTCTACTTACAAGTGATTAATGTCCAACACATGAGACAAATGGGAGGTAATACAATAATAACTATGGGATTCATGTCGATGTTTTCTCGGAAACTAACTTTTCTATGGGGTCACATAAGCGGCTGGTCGGAGAAGGTCCACTCACGAGATCGACATGTTGAGCACACAAATTAGAATTTAAATAAACACATAAGTAGCTTTAAGCATGACTGTATTTAATGTATTTCCCCGAAGAGCCTTTAGTCTTCCTAGGCACACCCGCAATACACTTGTTATGTTTGAGGTCCCATGAGATAGGGGGTGAGCCAATTGCCATCAACTGAGCACAACACGGGCTCAGGGATACTACCAAGATGAAAACAAGTCCTTATCGTCAACCTTAGCGGTTCCGAACACTTCACTAATATTCAATGTATGAGGCACTCAAATCAATAGTGTCGGAAGTTTCTTGTTGGTTAGTTTCAAACTATTGCCATGGCACATTACATAACGAGTTTCATCCGTACCTCGGAAGGCACGTTAAGCCGTTGGTCCCGGCGGTCAGTTGTAGATATTTGATAGTCATTACAGGTAGTCAGTCGCCCGAAAGTCCAAGGGCTAACTGGGTTGTGGAAATCAGATAGGCAGTCTCTCCATGCAAAATACAGGTTGAATACCTGTATTCGGTTAGGCGGGAAGCCGACCGCAACATAATTGGGACAAGGTTAGGCAGATAATGTATGTTTGTAATACAAGACTTTGTATCATATCGACGGGCACTCGACACTAGTCCGCAGTCGTATATTTTTCCGAATTATGTACAGTAGACCTTCTGCCGTTGCACAATCGTCGTGTGTTGATGACGTCACTGGCACGCACGTGGCGCACGCGCTCCTCCGCGCTCGCACGTGACTCCCGCGCCGTATTGACATGCTGCGATACAGAACTACGTTCACGAGCGCGAGTTGGACTACCGTTATAAACGTTACTGTGACTGCGGCTATAGAATTCGTAATTGAGCTCAGTGAAGCGATCGAAATCGTGGATGTTACAACATGTCTTCGACTTTTTGGGTTGAGCAGAGAAATAATCAGCATTTTGAATTCGGGGCGGTTTCTAATAGGACCTAGGTAAAAAAACAATAAATTATGAACAGCAACAAACAAATAACAACATAAATACATTCCTAATTGGTCACATCACATTAAGTAGGATTACGAAGGGAACAATGCAATTGGCGAGAGATTACAGTGGGATGTCAATCAATTGTAATTGCAATAATTATATACATACCTGATTGGAGATATAACATTTACTTATAATCAATATGGAAATCTCACAATAACACTGTGAAAATTGTAGGGATGCTAGAATTACAGGATTCTTGAGGAGCAGTTTTAAACGTTAATAAAAAGTTAAAGTTATAAACGTTAATTCCTACAAAAGTATAAGATAATGTAAATGCTAAAGTGTGACACTTACCCCTGAGCACCACAAGATAGGCACTAGAACTTGTTAACCTTCTTGATACATATACTACATCATTGTACGACTACAAGAGTTTTTTAATAGCGAAATATAAGAGAAAAACTATTTCACATAACCAAAATTATCTTTTAGTTCAAAAAACTAATGCAAAAGCAAGCAAAATATGAATGTTAAACATAGTAACATATTCATAGAAAAAGCTTAGATCGGAGGACACAAAACATGTCAACCCTAAGAATAATAGCGCATCTGCATCCACTCATATAAGATGCTCTAAGTAACGGAGAGTTAAAATTACATAGTGTTATTGGCATTATACGACACTAAACTAATTGGAAAGAAAATCCACCCCCCCCCCCCCCCCTCTCGTGAGAATATCAGGACAGGAAGAACTTTGAACAGCTTGCAAAACTTAAGGTGTTGGATCACTTTCTTATCTGATAGGTACATCCTCAGCCGTGTTTCCTGCAAGACACAGCCGTCAGTAATCGCATGTAATTAAAACCTATGCATACTTGATTAGGTACACTTCACAAAACACATAAACATACCATCACGCTTGTAATCTCATGAGGGTTGGACAGAGGTGTACCTAATCTAATAGTACACCTACATTTCGCCAGTTAAGTTTAAGTCTCATGTAATAGGGGGCGAGCCCATTGCCAACCGGCGAAAAATCCTAACTCCGCGGCTGCTACTGAGAAATTCCAATAAAAATAGGAAAATCCAATAACAACTTACCAGACCGGGTATCGAACCAGGAACTCATGCTCAGCAATCGCGATTGCGACCAACGAGGCATGAAAACTAACCTGGAAGGGACTGGCACTGGAGCGTGTCGTCTAACCTAACCTGACCCCCACGCTCTCCTCTCTATAAAGAATAATAAAGAATCAATAAACCATAGTTACTGTAATTTTCTTAGTCTAACATCATTAAGGATATCGGTAACAAGTTTTATTTTAACAAATTTAGATAACAGTGGACCCCAAACTAGGCTGTGCCTATCTTGGAGGCCGGAGTTGCGATAACTTTAAATTTAAAACATATATTTGTAGTTGTGCTAATTAGACATTTTGGAAAATAACAAAAAACTTAAAATAATAATATATAGATATAGAGACTGTATGCCCAGCAGTGGGCGATGATCTGTCGCGGAGGATGTTGATGACGACACAACTACTTCATATGCACTCGGCCTCAAGTGAACCAACATGCAGAGTCCGCTAGATTCCTGTAATGTGCCTATTATTAAATATCATTACTGAAGTAAGCCAAGCAATGTCACTTATCATCGTTAATTCAGCAATTCTGAGAAAACTACAAGATTGACATGTAATTGTTTGTCAATTTACTTCTTCATTATCAGTATATATTATATTATGAAGCCAAAATTATATATAATCGCACATTAATTGCCTACATTCATAAAAAATATATATAAAGTCTTCCTGGGATTATTTAAATAGATGGCAGCTATATATTACCATTACAAACTGTCAAAGAGTTAACATAGAAATTCTGCAATCTTGCTAATTTAGTTAATTCTTCTTCTTCAAAGAGAAGTTGCAAGCGTTGTGGAAAAAAACAAACAAACGAGAGTCTGATACAAAACACCCACTATTCGCCGCGCAACTACCAACGCAACAACTAAAATGCAGGCACAGCTTCTTAAATCCGCTACGTCCCTACTAGGAAACCCAGCGGACGCCCGATGCAAACTATGCCAAATTCCTGTCCCCCTTGTAGTGTATCTATTTAATTAATAAGTATGTATGCACTATCTCTCAACACAGTCTGGTAGTTGGAACTAATGTCAACTGTCAGTCATTACGAATGGCGGGACGTTTGAAGGTAACAGCATACCCTGCTTTGGGGCTTAGTGGTGCCGGTGAACCAGCACTCGTAGCATAACCGCCGTAGGAACGGGCTATGTCGACGGAAGAATCGACAAACTGACTCTTTGTCATTGTCTATCTGTCATTATGTCGATTAGAAGCTGTGGAAGTGGCGAAGTTGTGGGCTATTGAAATAAAATTTCGTGCCAGCTACACGAAGAAGAAGAGGGATGTAATGGTTTCCACTTTCGTCTCCTGTGTTGAAACTATAACATTATAATTCACTCGATTTTGATTATATTTTCCAAACGTACATTATTATATCCCTTTCTCTTAGCGCATCACATTCACATGCACAGAGTCACAGACGTGCAGTCCTAAACTTGTGAAGTGGTCGGCTGCTGATTGATGATGATTTTGTTATGGCCGTTATATCCACTCAGTCTCTTACCTAGTCACAAATTAAAGCAATCATATTCAAAGCTGTGATGAAAGAAACCACTATTCTTACATCGTGTTAGCAACAACGATAATTGTTAGTTAATTAATTCAGCTTATACAAGTATCTATCTGCTCGACGCTACCTAGAACAATCCTCACGAGCACTTAGATCACTCTACTCTCTAGGCTGGTTGTCCGTCTTGCCACGGGATATTGTGGAGGTCAGATAGGCAGTCGCTTCATATAAAATACCCGGTACACCATTCTGTATACCATTCTGTAGGACTGGATGTCAACCCCTACATTATGTAGTTGGGAAAAAGTTTAGGCAAACGAAGACTTTAAAATAAAGCAACAACACAATAACCGAAAACCTGAAAAGGGGTACCCATCATTCATAATAACTATGGAGCAAGGAATCTAAGGAAGGAATACCATCTCAATTAAAACGCAAAAGGCAACTTGAAGGTTCTACTTTAGATTGTTTATACTATCATAAGAGGCTCCACAGCACAAAATCATTGTAACAAAATAATGTGTCGGGTGTAAACCCAGGTAAGCTGTGTCATGACAACGATTGTTTCTCCTTACAGCCCTGTGACCTTCTGTGTCTTAGAAATAATTACAATACTTAGAAGTTTATTAAAGTAAGTTGTAATAAGTTCTTGGATTTTTTTGAATTGCTAATTTTATGTCGCGGTTCTTGACTCGATGGTAATGTCGTTGAAAAAAATAAATCAAACATTAGGTAGGTATACTGATTAGGAATATATTTTTGTATAGTCACATTTATAAGTTAGTCACTAGTTATTGTATTATGGGGCTTGTTAGATGTACTGTAGGTAAATTGTTAGTATAAGTACTAGGTATTTATGTGTAAAGGTATTACAAAGGGCAAGTAGAAAGTCGAAACGGGTTGGATTATTTTTTGTAAGTGTGCTGCCTGCTTGGCTATCCTGCTTCCTAACATTGGCCATTTTAGTTTATTTTTCAAAATATAGGCCACGCATCAGAATCAGAATCATTTATTTGTGCACACAGCCTGTACATCAATAGTTGCAATCTTTGTCATCAGTTATTTTTTAAGGTTTAGGTTCATTAAAGTTACCCTAATTTTATTCTAAAGCCCCCATTACTATTATAGCAAAAAAACCCTATCTTGGCCCTACTTACCTGAGATACGTTCTATTGACACGGGCCCCATGTGTTTGTGTTTCACGGAGAGCAGGCCGTGGCCTCGGCAGGAGGACTGTCGGCCTTGGGTGGTCGTTGGCCTTGAGTGACGGCCGCTCTGCCAAAGTTATGGCAATTGGAGAAGGTCAACGTCGTAAAAATACCATGGCTATTGATATGATGTTTGATCAGGCTAGACTCGTAAAATAGAGATGTTTAAGGAACACTTAACAGTAATTTAGGTTTTTTGCCTGTTAAGAAATTGTTATGTTAGTAACTTGTATCTTCTTTTCAGCGCTTGCTTTGCTTGAAGCCGCTTTTAACAAAAATATCAACTTGGACCCGATTTGGCATAATTTAGTTCGTTTCACGTAAAATTAGTGTCAGTTTTGTAACTCTTATTCACATATTGTAAAACCAAATGATTTTAAAAGAGAAACCATGGAGTTTCTTGCCGATTCTTCTCCATAGGAAACGACCAACCTGAACCGAGCACCTTTTGTCGACGTTTTATAAGTGCCCTTGTAGGCCTATGTAAAATGAAATATTATGATTTTGATTTATTAGTATTACGCATGTGTTACTTTATCATTCATCGCATAAAATTCAAGCAATAAAAAATATGACGTCATTTTGTTGACTTTGACGTTAGTTTAGATAGCAAAACTATATTTCGGCGCTCTCATCAGAGCCCGGATAGCTCAGTCGGTAGAGCATTGGACTTTTAATCCAAGGGTCCAGGGTTCAAGTCCCTGTTCGGGCGGTTCTTTTTGTTAATGTTTGTTGTTACGTTTAATGACTACATTATATTTTTATTTACACAAAAGGTATTTTAATCGTGTTTCCCACGCAGTAATAGGTAATTTAATATTTTATACATTTATATTCCGGAATGTTATCAATTGTATGAAATATAAATTCGAAATAACTATTCAGTCTTCATTAACATTCCTTGAAAAATTGAGTTTTTAGGTATGTAGTACAAAAAAACTAGATAGGTACCTGTTTAAACAGGTGTTTTCATTGTTATTGCACAAATAATGTAAGCGCTGGCTTTGTGTTCCTATGGATCTTCACAGGTTCAATTCCGTTTTGTTCCCACCCCTTCCGTGACTAGATGTTATCTTGTAGCAGTGTAGATACCTACCAACTTTACGAACAAACCAAAGAAAAAAGCATAATTTACTCATATTTTTGTGGAAAAAAAAATGCAGAATATTTGTCGCATCATTCCAACACATAATGACATATATGAAGCCACCAATTTACTATATAATCATAGTAAATACATACATAAAGCACACTATTAAATGCTACATCATGTACAGGAATTAGACACTATTATATTTTATGCACAACACAGGAAATTGTAGGTTTTGACAAATGACAATACATTAAATAATAAAACATGCAAAAAGCGGTGAGAGGAAAAAATGGTACGTTTTGGAACGGCAGGTTACAGGTATTATTGTGTACGACTGAAATAATTTAGAAACATTATTTTTGGCTACGGAAAATCTCGCTCCATCTTTATCAACTAGGAACTAGTAATATAACTGGTGGGGGTACCTGACCACGCGAACACGAACAACAACGCGCGTGTATGACCCAAAATGATTGGTGACAATCATTTTGGGTCATACACGCGCGTTGTTATGTTATTATAAAACCTAGGTTATACTTCCTACCTCTTTTATCCACTTTCAAATACATCTCATTGTATTTACGTGCGCGATTTATCGGCAATATTAATCTTTGTCTTCCTTTGTGATTATATCTCAGCGTTAATACACTGTATTCATTCATATTTTATTTTTACAAACGATGGATAATGAACCTGCCTTTGTAATTTAAAACGTAATAATTAAAAGCTTCATGACAATGTGCCTAATAGGCATGATAACATTTTAATTATCATAATGTATTTGACGTCATTTTATTTATATAAAAAACCGTTTGTTTGGAGTGACAATTGTAAAAATTAATTATACGGTTCTGATTTCCTCATTTAGCAAACTTTATATGAGCATCCTTATGGAAGAAGTGCCTAATTACGACATGCCATAAGTGTAACGCCATTAGAATAAGTACCGAGAGTGAGAACCTCCCGGTAGTGGTCCTCCGACAGCCTGCATACAAAGCATTGGAAAGTTCCGCGTGACGTCACACGGCACGCCATGAATCCCTGCGGTGTCCTTGAATCGGCGTGAACTGTGAACTTACAATGCAACTAATAAGTGCGAAGTACCGCTAGCCCACACCTGTCTAACTACAAGGTCCAATGAAACTTGTTCAAGTTCTATGCTAACGACAACCCCTTTTTTCAGCCGTCGCCGCCGGGCGTCAGCGCCAGCAACATAGTCGCAGTTGCTGCTGATTTCGCGCCATTTCGCCGCGGCTCCCGTCATTCGCTCGCCACACTCGGCAGAGCACGGCGGCCGGCACTCGCACACGCTAGCTAAATAAATACGAGTACCCGCAACGTACATAATATACAACAGTTAAACAAAACAACCGCGACATCAACAACATTGTGACAAACTAACATTCCTACGCCATCTGTGATAATAATGAACACGAAATTAATTTAATTTACCAGTGTTGTGATTACTTTTAGTAAATAAATTCAAATGCGACCGTTGAAATAAAATGTCTCGGGCCTCGGCGTTCAAGACCGTATTTTAATTTGGTTTGACAAAAGACTGAAAGATGACGAAGTATAAGTTGAACAATACAGTGCGGTCTGCGTCCGAGGTGACGCTGACGTCGTACATGACGGGCAGCACGGACAGCAGCAAGAAGGACGTCCGGTGCCTGGTGCCGGACCTGGACACCAACCAGAACGACAACATGAACTCGGAGTCGAACAGGAACTTGGACGTGAAGCGCTGCCACGTGTGTCCGCACTCGTGCGACTTCCTGAAGGAGTCTGACAAGCTGGCGGCGTCGCTGGCGAAGCAGGAGTGCGACAAGTTCGGGCTGAACGAGCTGCGCGTGGACGGGCTGGACAAGAACGTGTGCCTGTGCGAAAAGTACAACGGCGGCTGCAAGCTGTGCCCGCGGCCCAGCCTCGCGCCCACGCTCACGCTCAGCCTCGACGGCAAGGAGGCCTGCCTGGCCTGCCACCGCTCCACCTGCGCCACCATATATACCAGTGAGTACTCCTCCCAGTCTCTAAAATAGTTCAGCACTAGCCGCCTTACTGAGTTCCTCAAAGTGACAACATACCTCCTCAAAAACTATACCTCTACCACCATTAACTGAAAATGTTGTATTTATCCTCCATCAAATTGGAGACCAGTTTGACTTCTATTGACATACATATATATTTATTTATTTATTTAAACTTAATGTACAATAGTGGTACTTACATAGGCCACAAGGCATTCTCTACCAGTCTATATAGTCTATATATATGTCACAGACAAAACTGTAAATTAGTCTACTTTTATACTACTTTTGATTTTGAATACTACTTTTGACCGGAAAAAAACTATTTAAACAGTAACTAACATTTACTTAGAAACTTATTAGGTTGTTAGTTTTTTTTGTAACCCTTTGAAAAACATCGTGTTGTAGTAATTCTAGGTAATTTAATCTGAAGCGTTCTCAAACAAAATATTTTGAATAGATAAAAGCCCCTTTAAATTAATAAGAGTTTTGACTGACACCGGTTAAAAGTAGTTTTGACTAATTAACAGTTTTGACTGTAACATATACACGGAATCCATTTCCCTGCAATTTAATATTATCTAGTCTTTTACAAAACATATATTTGAGGTGTAGAAATAAACAGACTATGAAATGAGTCTAGAACGTTCCACTATCGTTGTGGGCAAAGCAGATAGAAATTTTTGAAGAATTTGCTAGCAGAAAATGAAAACATTCTAAATGTCCATGTTTATAGAACCTCAATACTTCGGTCCTTTGATTATGCTAATCAAATGTAACGGTAAGCTGACTTTGACACGAATTTTAAACATAAATAAATTATTGAACCGTTACTCTTACATAACGTAATATATTATGTGCTGGCGAAACTTGCTCACATATTCGATATCGCAAAAACAAACAATTTGTAATAAATTCTAAAAGAATGTTAACTGTGAGCCGTCAATACGTGGGGTTTATTTCCTAACACTCTTGTTACGACATTATTGCTGAAATGATTCTGTTGACGTTCACATTCACAACTGGCAGTTGAAATAATTCAGTAACTTTATGATTCAATAGTTTCACTTCACCATCTTTCCCTGTATGTCTTGAATCAATATTATGATGTGTAAATGTTAATAAAACAATAAAACCCCAGATTGTTGTCACACTTTCTGTTGTATCCTCTTTTCTCTCCAGTAATATTATTTAAAATTGTATTTATGCCATCATTAAATCGAAAAGTTTAAACCCCTATAGTAACATCTCCAACCAAGTGATCAGTTACCGTATACAGTAACTACATTGTTATTTATTAGTAAATTGATGCCGTTTTAAAATACTAAATAAGTCAGTCACGGCTCCGCTATTCCTTGACTCACACACGTTGTCAATATGTACACAAACATTAAGACCAAGACCAAATATCTCGCGAAATGTGTAGGTCATGCAAACAGTACAAACCTGAGGCAGGAATTGAATCCGTCGACCGGCACGGAAGGCGGAAACTTAGCCATTCAGTTAATATTTGTGAACCAAACAGGTCGAAACCACCAATTATACGAATTTATTTAAGTTGCTTGGTGTGCCACTATAGAGTCTAACAATTTATTTCCATTTTGCCATTGATTGATGCACTTCTGAACTTCTAAGTTTACAAGGAAATAGAATTGATACTACATAGTTGGCCCTGTATGACGCTTTATTTTTCCTGGCTGCAATTTACACAATTTCTATCGCAGAAACATCTATAATAATTACAAACAAATCAAATTGAAGTGTCTGTTTGTAGTTTCGAAATAACAACTCTAACTGAATGCATATATGTATTTAAATATAAACTCGTACGGTGCTGATCACAAGAATTAGTTTTTGAATTTTTATCTGTGTTCGTTCCAGCTTATCTCCGAAGCGGTTGAACTGATTTTGACGGGACTAACAGGCAGATAGCTGATTTTATAAGGAGTTAAATATACTACTTTTATTTTAGAAAAAGGACCGCGCACGGTCCGACGCAAAAAAAAAACAAGACATTGTTATTAAAATCCGGTTTAAAATACGGACGAAGAATATTTTTATGATAATAAAATTTCACGCGGATGAAGGTCGCGAGCAACAGCTAGAACCGTATAATGTTTTCGCCGTAGGATGGTGCGGGTGACATTAGATGAACCTTTTCTTTCTATAATAAGGGCAACATTCAAGATTGTAAAGGAACATTTCATCTAATGTCACCTGCACTATCATACAACGACATGACTATAATCAGCATACTGTACTTACGTTAGATAATCGTGGAGGTTTAGTGCCCGACTTCCACCGAAATTTGGCAGTAGTTAGAGATGTTGATGTAACAGTAACCAAATAATGCCGTTCATCAAAACATCGCGACTTATTGAACCAGGAAACCAATTGTTTTAATGTTCACAATAATTGTTATGTACCCGGGCCGCTGATAACACATAGTCGAATAAGTATTACGATTTTAGAAACCTGGACTATTACCAAACACATTTATATAAGAAATTCTATTAATGCTACAATCAGTATTAATATGACGACTTGTATAAACCGCATATGAGAGCTATACTATACCTATACCTCTTGCTTTCAGCAAGCGTACATTCAAACTTTAAAAACAACATTTCTAAAGTTTGAATGTATAGATGCTATGCATTCAAACTTTAGAAATGTTTTTTTTTTCTTAGAAAAGTCATCGTTCGAGAGAAGGGCAAAGTTGTTCCTCTATTTTTTAACTTCCAATGTTCAATCAGTCTCTTTGAAAAAGGTCTGTACACACGGCGAAATTCGACGAAGTGAGGGGACAAAAAATCCTTCGAACATCAAATAAAATAAAATATACTCAAAGACGGAAACAGAATACGAGACTATAAATAATTCCCATTGACATGTAAAACCCATTAGTGAGCGGAATTAACATAATCTTCTTAAAAGTATTGCTACAATGAATGTTACTAATTTATTCAATTTAAAGTTTTCCAACGATGTAGTATTAAAATAGGTAAGTAATTAAATATTTCTAGAAATACAGAAGACGTTCGATAATCTGATTAACTAGTAAAAGAAATCTCAGAATAGAACAAAATCATAAAGAAATATAAGTATTTACTATTAAAGTATACGTCGTCATTCGGCCGCTTGAAGTTCACCCTCCGTGTTTCCATTTGGCATTGTATAAGAGCGAGATTTGCTACGTAACTGGATCACGACAGATTAGCAAGACCCTCCTGTTCAAAAAACGCTCATTCATAAATAATCTTTTTATTCTGTAGCCATCTTTTCCATGACTTTTATTATTATTTCTATAGAGTACCTTTATTTGGCATTGCCTTATCCACTGAATGTTAATCCCTTCAACTGCTCTTCTGATATTGTTATTCCAACGTCTGCTTTTATTTGATTTTCACTATCTACCGAGATAATTAGCATTTATAATTTAGTGTTCCTTCTAAAATAAAACAAACCAGTATTTATATTTTAAAACGTTTTAATAAATGTAAAATCACAGATATATTGATTACAATAAACCTGTTTTTATTGTAAGCCGCGGAAAATTACTTCATTTTAGAATAAGAATAGGTAGTTTTCATTGGATTCGGCCTTCGATCAATAATAAGGGATCAGCTTGGAATAAAAATAGTTTTCATTGGATTCGGTATTTCTTGAACTATAAAACCGACCTGAAGTAAATACTACCCGTATACCTACGGCTAATAATTGTGTTTCACTCAATTCATGCCGGTCAGCAGACTTCGTTCGTGTCTACAATCCCTGCACCATGTATACGTACGCTCCGATCGGCACAGTTCTTGCTAAGCCGAATGTATACATGCGATTTGATTTTACCGCCCGGTTGTGCCAAATCTGTCCCACCGCCATCGATTAGCGACAAGCGCGTAGAGCCAGCATTTCACACGAGTTATCTGATTGACGGAGTTCTTTCTGGTGATATGCTACTATTTATATAAATAGTGTACGTTTTACTGACACGGGACTTACAATATTTTGTACGTTTCTATAAAAATATTCGATAGCTTCCTCGTCAGCGGTGAGAAAATTGGCCTAGGTGTGGTATAGACAGCTAGGTATCCTCAATGACCTGGGGTCACGTGCTAGCTCTCGTGGACCGCTCAATGTCGGGAACGATTGGCTGGCAGATTGACGAGCCACGCGGAAGGCAGTGTAGTGCCACAGAATAAAAGTAGTAGTGCCACTGTGAATGACAGCGGACGTAGCTGTGCGAAATGTTCTTGTGAGGTGACGAAACGGTTGTACGGTCAGCAGCAAAAGTCGCTTTACATATCCAAAATTATAAAACGACTTAGTTTTAGAACGATCCATATTAACAGACTGTAATAAAAGACATAACAATATTTTCATCAATGGTAACACAAATTCGCAAAACAATATAACATCAGATCACACTGACCAGCACAAAACTTGGTGTAATATTTATAAGTTAACCGACTTTTGATGCTGACTGTACCTGCTTGTATAAACCCATGTTTTGAACTACGTCGTGGTCTAGTGGCCGCAAGTGCTATTGCCGAGCAGGGGGCCATGGGTTCGCAACTCATGCATTGGTAATTATTTTGTTATCTGTAATAATTTGAAGCAGGCTGGTATCTATTCATTGATTGAAGATTGCATTCCAATAACATGAACACCAGTTTTTGAAAGTAACAAACACACACGCACAGGTTACTATAATTGATATGGTACTCCGTATTAACCAACTAAATACGAACATAACAGCGAGGTTGGTGAAGTAGTCGCACTACTGCTAGGCATGCAGCCACGGAGTCTAGATTTATGCCCGGTTGTTCACCCCCCCCACGCCCCCTATTAGATCGAGCTTATTAAACATTACGCATATTCCCAAAAACACGGCATATTTCACAATTATAACTACAAAAGCCAGCAGAAATATCTTTAACATAATTATAACAAACAATACAGTTTGCAACAGTTGGTTAGGGTGCTATTACAGTATTTTCTCACGCCACATCAAACGAACAGAGCTATCAGTAGATCTAAGAACTAAGCATTTCCGTTCAGTAGCGGGCAAGGCAGGTTTCCTGTTGGTACCATGATATGCACAGCCAAACAAAGAAATAGGTATACAGGTTGGTACAGAGATACATTGTTTTTTTTGTGTGTGCTGTAAACTCTTGTGGTCTTCATCCGAACCCATGAAGAAGCGCATGAATTTTATCAAGTTACCTTCGTCAGGAGCTTTTGTTTTGAGCAGCTTAAAGCTAAGAACTCTTTTGTTGTTCTATCTCACTTGATTGTTAGTGATTATGTCGAAGATGGATCACGCTTGCCTAGAGGTATGTTACCTATTCAATTTTCAAAAACACCCAAGGGCCATGTTAGATAAATTTTCGCCTGTAGACCTAAGTCTCTGGTTGACTGTACAGCACGCAACCACACACCACTTAGATCTGATGGTATCGGCGGTACCTGCATAATGTTGCTTTAACTTCGTATTGTAATAATTAAATTACAACCAACTAATTGCAGTTGCAATCCGATAACATCGTGACACATAATTACCGTTTAAACTGCATTTATGAGAGTCTCACATAACCGAGGCTTTTGATTCTTCCAACTTCGGTGTTAGCCTTTACTTCTATGCTTTCCCAATGTTGCGATAAACCATCACCACCACCTCCACCAATCAAATTCTTTGTGGTACAGACATACTATCCTATACTCATTAACGGATTCCAAACCACTCACTGGTCACTTTGTTTAATTTCGTGTAAAACCATCATCATCAGCCTATAATGTTCCCACTGCTGGGACACAGTCCTCCTCTCTATGAGAGGGAGTGGGTTTGTAATCCACCACGCGAGCCCAGTGCGGGTTGGTACTCGTAGATGTCACATGTCTTCGAATTTTTAGTTCTAAGAACATCCCGGTTTCCTCACGATGTTTTCCTTCACCGTTTCTGAGAATAGCGGTGATGAAATAAATTGCTCAAAGTAATGCACCTGCCTGGGTTCGAACCCACGGCTTACTGCTCGTAAGTCGGGGCTGCCACCACTGGGCCACCGCTGCTCTCCGTAAAACCATGAATCTTCTAAATTATCTAAAATGTTATACTCCTACCTTCTACGCAGAGTATATCATACAAATGGCCTGAAGACAGATCATAACAATTTGCAAGACAGTTAGTGCACACAAGGTATAATTTCGCAACAAACTGTATTTTTCTTCTATATTGACTTACATAAAGAATGCATTGTTTGTTTTCCGTAGTAATTTTTCCGTTTTTTTGTTGTCCTACTGCATTAAACCTGCTACCAGACGCGGGTGCACCTTGTCATCGGCGCATTAAGCACTTGCTCCCGCCAATGTATTACTTCCCGGAACTGTATGACGTTGCATCGCCTCTGTCATACAACTCATACATTACATGATCAATGAGAGGTCGGCGCTCAATCAACACTCTTTTGTCTTCATAAGAGAGTGTTCGAGTGTTCCGCTTCCACGGCTATTCGTCTTAATTTATCTTCGAATCATTATCCAAGACTGTTGCATGGGCACCCAGAGTTTTTAGATCACCAGTTTCGGTACTCGATGTCTTCTTACCATAAGAAATAAACCATCTTGAATGTATCGGTTTCTATCTTGGTATATAAATATAAGTACCAAAAAGTAATCGGAAAACATTTACAACATAATGAAAAACACCTACGTACTTGTGTAATGTTTTCGATGGTTGCCGTTGGAAATCATTATAAAATAACTAAATTCGCGGAACAAATTGTAAGTAAAGTTTGGCAGCTCGATGAAAAGCAACGAATTACGTGTTATCATTAAATATTTACTTTAAACATTTTCTTTTTAAACTGTGTTATTGTTAGTTGCTTCACACTCATTTGAATTAAACAATAAATATATCACGAGAAGATAGTTTCCAACGGTTTTATTCTTTAGTATAAAGATATTCTCAAAGAACACAAACATTGGAAACTATCTGTTTTGTTTGAATAACAAGTGCAAATAATTCTTACGTGCAAGACTGTGCTTTTCTTAATTAATTAGGTGTAAGGTTATCGTATTTAAATATTTAACTCTCACTTCAAACATTTAAGAGTTTTTAATGGTTGTTAATTTTCTTCATCCATCTGTTGTTGTGTTAACTTTTTTTCCGGCGTCCAGACAATTTCTCAGGAAATATAAATTTTACAGAAGTTCGTACAGTCAGAGCTACCAACATAACGACGGGAACTATCAATCTCACGGCTTCAAAGAACCAAATGTTGATCAATTAGCTTTACACACAGCATCACATAGGATGGAGGATTTTTAGATTTTCCTTCGATCGCTTAGAAATTCGCTCGCTTCGCTAAACTTGTTTTCTCTACACACTTTTACTCAATGCCTACCAGCATTGATATTTTTTTGCACGGAGGATTCCAAATAGTGTAATTCTGTAGATTTAGGTTATTATTTCGATTCTTTCATTGAAATAGACGAGCATTGCACACAAAACGTAGATCAGAATGTATCCGTCTAGTCTGATGATGACAATGGCCTTTTATTCCGTTGTTACTATGACCTTCTCAAACGCTAACTAGGTGCACGTAGCGTAATTTCAAACTTAAACTATAAGTAATACATAAATAATCGTCAGTTAATAAAGTATGCAAGTTGTTCCTTCAATAGTTGTCGTTTATAACTGTGAATGTCTTTAGGCGTTGAGATTCTCGGCCATAAAAATAGCAGATATAAACAACAAAACCGTCCAGTAACCTACTATACTAAGGCTATGGTAGCACTTGAGCTTCCCCATTTGTAAACAAAAAGGCCGAATTATGCGAGCCTTAGCTGCTCAACTCAATATACAAGAATACTGCAGAAAGAATCTTAGCGAAGTAGACACTTCTATCCAAATTGACAGCAAAATACTTTCATAAAATACGTACATACATATATACGTCGCACTGCATATTCGTACATGCAACTCTAAAATTACCCAAACAGTTTCAATGATATTTTGTGATTGGTTCCAGCTTGAAAGAGAATAGTTTTGGTCCTGATAGGTGCTGCTTTGCGAAGCAGGGGTGGGTACCTAGTAGTTACAAACTTTAGTCAACCGTGATCGAATGAGGGTGCAATAAAAACAAAGTCGATTGTGTCGACTCCGGTAGACATTGATAGATCGCGGCCTAGTTAGACTAATGTTGATTCGCGGAAATATGCCACTCAGACTCCGAAAAAAAGAAAATTCATAGAAAGTTACTATGAAAGTCAACATTTACCTATTCTACAAACACGTGCCTCAGTAAACCAACTGGATACTTGAATACTACACATAAGCCAAGAGACATCATACGACAGCACATTCCCTGATACACAGACAGGCTCTTTTATAGTCATAACATGCATCAACTCGAGCGCTTCTTAGAAAACGTCCGTAAACAACAATCAGCATGAAACGCGTCTACACGTGTCTGCACTTCCTCCCTCACACCCACTATCAACTCACTATCCACTAATTAGCAGTGCACACCGTAATAACACCCCTCTCGACGAAACAGGGTGATGCGACGAACAGTGGGGAGTGTAACCGGTGATTAGAGG
Organism: Cerastis leucographa; assembly: GCA_963082945.1. Lineage (NCBI taxonomy): Eukaryota > Metazoa > Arthropoda > Insecta > Lepidoptera > Noctuidae > Cerastis > Cerastis leucographa. Next base: position 21,556,403 of record OY720354.1, read on the forward strand.
CGATACTTAAATCCTAGTTATAATTAATTAATTGATAGCTTGGCGTATTATTAGCGGGCGGCATTTAAAAGAGGTAGCTGTCAGAAGTGTTATACTATTTTTCATTACTCATACTCTGAAAGTAGATCTGAAGTTGCCTGAAGAGCGGGTTGAAAGTAATACTTTTCAGCCCTAGGGAGAATCGCTTTCAACTGACAGATGTCAAATTATTAAAAAAAAAACTAGTTCTATTTTCACATTTTTATTGAACCATGTTCCAACTTTCTATGCAGCCACGATGTAAAATTGAAATAACTTAAGTTAAGTATTGATTAAAGGATATATATTTTTAAAACACTTTATTATAATTTAGTTTCAACAGTTTTTTTTAAACAACTTAGATTTGGGCAAAATATTTACCATTTTTTCAATGATGAAAATGAAAAATAAAGGCTGAATAGCTGGCTGGCCACAGAAAAAAAAAACAAAACAGGCGGGAAAGCGGCAAGCGGTTTTACTCATTTTTTCTTTAGCTAATTCATTTTTTTATTTTTACTTTCCTTGTACTATTCGTAATGAAAAGCACAGTGTTTACCCCGGGTTAAGACTTATTTAGTCCCTCGAACTATTGGCGCCCGCACTTCGTTCGTGCGCCAAACCCCGTCTCGGGACTAAATAAGTCACTTTCACCCCTAGGGTAACAATGTACTATTTCATTACTCATACTCTGAAAGTAGGTCTGAAGTTGCCTGAGGAGCGGGTTGAAAGTAATACTTTTCTTCCCTAGGGAGAATCGCTTTCAACTGACAGATGGAAAATTATAAAAAAAAATCTAGTTCTATTTTCACATTTTTATTGAACCATGTTCCAACTTTCTATGCAGCCACGATGTAAAATTGAAATAACTTAAGTTAAGTATTGATTAAAGGATATATATTTTTAAAACACTTTATTATAATTTAGTTTCAACAGTTTTTTTTTAAACAACAAATTATTTGGCCAAAATATTTACCATTTTTTCAATGATGAAAATGAAAAATTAAGGCTGAACAGCTGGCTGGCCACAGGAAAAAAAAAACAAAACAGGCGGGAAAGCGGCAAACGGTTTTACTAATGTTTTCTTTAGCTAATTCATTTTTTTATTTTTACTTTCCTTGTATTCGTAATGAAAAGCACAGTGTTTACCTCGGGTTAAAGACTTATTTAGTCCCTCGAACTATTGGCGCCCTCACTTCGTTCGGGCGCCAAACCCCGTCTCGGGACTAGATAAGTTGCTTTCACCCAGGGTAACAATGTACTATTAAAACCTTCTGTAATTAAGACTGTGATTAAAGTGTTGAAAAGCTTTCTGACCATATTCATGTATATGCCATCTCTCTTGGCAGAACATGACCGTGCAATTATTAAAGTTGATTTGACACTTAACAAAAAGGCTGTCGAAAATGTTTGAATAAATCTAATTATAAGATAAGAAGACCTTTATAAGTTTTTGCACTGACATGGTCACTGACACTATCAATAACACAATTGTGTAAAAACCGAAAAAGTGCCGTACTCGTAAAAAGTTCGCAAGTGGACACAGTGAGTTTCATGTGTCGTGTCGAGTACGGAGCGCAAAAAACGAACAAGAAAGAGGGAATCTTCCCTCTAGACAAATCGGTCTTGACCGATTTGTCTGCTCATGCTGCCTACAATAACTTCAGTTTATCCGTGATCATGGCGCTTGCAACAGCGCCGAAATATCTGGAACTCAAAACAAATAATAAACATAGTAAATATCCCGTTACAAATGTTATTGATAAGAAGACCTTTAGTTTAAGAATTGCGGAACCGAATCTGCGGGCACAGGGCATAAGGTCAGGGCTCACCAATGAAAGGCGTAAACCCTGGACGAGTCGAAAGAACTGACCTCTACCGTGACTGCCGGCCAAGTGGGAAACCCTAGCATATGACACGTTATATGGTCATAGGCAATGAGTGCTTGGACCTTAGGAGGCCGGCCATGATCTTTTTTAGCCCGTAAATGAAGGACCAATGAACTTGGTCAGATTACAAGTTTTGTAGAATCTTGAAGCGCACTTAGAAGTTTATGTAATATTATATGGTATTTATCAGTCAAAGAACGTAATGTTTGCAAACTAGACACTTCACTGTGACATTGACCACCCGAAGTAAACACTATAGCAAGTAACAAGATTCTTTTGAGGCTCGAAACACGAACTGAAAGATGGGCGCGTGATGTGATAAACACTTGTTCTTTTGGTGAAAAACATAAAAAAAACAAGATAGCAATTATGTTAATTCTGATTTTGACCACGTGCCAGCAGCGACAGCTTTACAGCACATCTTGAACCAACACAGCAGTTTCCGAAATAAATATATTAGCTCCAAACCGTCGCAAAGCAATAAGTTTTTATATGTCAAGTCAATTTCCTGAGATTGGAGAGTGTAATTAAGTTTTTCATCTAATTGGTGTGTCAAGGCAGGCAGTGGAGTGCGTCAGTGCGGCTTCCTTTTACACGTTCGCGGTGTTTTTGCCAGGGTTTTTGTTTAGGTAGACTGGTGAAGTACTAAAACTAAGTTAGTCTGTAAAATATGAAAACATTTTGTGGGCTTAGAGTGTTTACAAACTCACTCGCTGTAAACAGACAGCAAAAATCCCAAGAAGCAAACCGCAGGTCATCAAGTAAGAATAGGTTTTACGGTACGAACGTTTTCAAACAGAGTAATGCCTATCTGACCCCCGCAACCTGGTAAGTACCTGGTAAGTTACAGGGTACAGTCCCAGTCACAAGGCATAATAACTTGTGAAAGTACTGTAGTTGCCCATTCCGTAGCGTAGATCTCTATGGAGAAGAATGGGCAAGAAACTCCATGGACACTCTTTTAAATCAAAATATGTTACAAAATCTTGGTTACATTATTCATGTTAAGAATTACAAATATGTGAGAACGATGTAGAAATACGGGCAGGTTAAGAGCGTCCAGAGTAAAAGATTAAATCAGTAATTAAAAATAAAGTAATTAAAATAAACCGTGGCAGCTAGGAGATGACTAATCACAACTGACAGCGCCCGTTCACGAACATGACGCATGTATCAGCCATCATTCAACTCAACAATTTTGAAGGGAACTAAATGACCCGACACAACCGCCACCATCAGCGTGACATGGGGGGAGGTATTTTATTGTAACATTTTAAACAGTACCCCATGAAAGATGAATCTACTTTAGCTAACCTGAAACTTGGCTGAACTAGATGGTCCCTGTTTCTAGTATTATAGTGCTGCCGGTCTCTACTTTTAACGTACATGATGTTTTCATAAATGTATTGACAAGGTACCGTCATGATGTTGATTTCTTTAAACAGTTCTCTTAAGGAATCGCGCCTTCGTAGACTACGTATGGCTCTGATGGCTCTTTTCTGCAGCCCGGCCCCATAGCAAAACTGGTAAGAGTGGTTGTCGGATTTTCGGGCCACCTGTAACGACTGTGAAAGATCTATAAATTGCCAACGGGACCAGCGGCTTAACGTAAGAAAAGTCCAAGGAATAGGAACGTTTAAAAACCAGCCTGCCATCGAGGTTTTAGATCTAGAATATGGTTTATCAGCTATCATTACACCAAACAAACGCGATATTTACTATTTATTTTGAGTTCCCAATATTTGCGCACTGTTTCAAGCACCATCATCACGGAAAACATAACACGCATAAATATCGAGAACTAAAAATAAATAAATAAAAATGGCAAATAAAGAGTTTTTGGTAATAATGGTTGTGTTAGTGACCATGACAGTTTGAAAACTTATATGGTTAAAAACGTTCTTAATTCTTGCTTTGCTAAGCAAACATTAGCAGGCATACCCTCACCCTGATATACTATCATCTCGAATGTAGACCAGTCTTAACTACAGTTGGTCTACCGCGTGACAGCGAGACTGAAGTGGGTGCTACACGTGACGGGCGGTGCGCACCGGTAGCGGCGACTCTTGCGCACACGGAACTGTGCCGCGACTGCTGGCTGACAGATTAGTTCCTTAGGGTACAGACAGAGGGGCGCGGGCATCGAGCGTGGTCTTCCTACTACACGCTAGTGTACGATGTAGATAATTGAGGTAGTTCTAGACTGCAGTGATAGGAATCTCGACATTCAATGGACGATCCGTCTTTACCATATTAATTGTCTGCCTAAAAGAAGAAAGATATTTGCAGATTTCCTAGAAAATTACATCAAATTAAACATTGCATTTTTGACAATAATCAATAAGCATATTCTGGAGACACACGGCACCATGTAATGACATACTCTACATGTCAAATAATAGATTTACAATCTCGATACACGTCGTACAAAATAGATCAAGCAAGGTGTACAGTCAGCTCCAACTAAAACTCACCCCGCTCACATACAAGTCAACATTTCTAGGGGGTGAATTTTAGTTTTGTTTACATCACACTTACAGTAAACCTGGTTCAAAGTTAGTCAGCGTTTGACAAATGGATGTGCTGTGCCACATTTGATGATTCTCCACTTATAATGATCCCCGCAATGATCCAAGTTTAAGCACTTCGACGCAACCAACTCACGGTTTTCAGAAATCCAGTATGCTCTACTGAAGAAATTGATTTCAGTGAAAGGTTAGGTCAGATTTCCAGATACTACGATTTTTTTTTTCTGATAAATTCTCCTTAGACAGTTAGTTCAGCATCAGTGACGTCGAAGCCCGCGGAGGAATGTATAGGGACCAGTTTCACGAAAAACAATAGTCAGTAGCATTGGTCGGGTTACAGTCGCGTGCATTGTGCGGATCACCGTGTTATTGTAACCGAAGCCGAGTGTTTGTTGACAGACATCCAGCCGTACACGGAACTGCGCCCGCGCACCGCTCATTTGTGCTTCATAACTGCGCTCCTATGATCGCAATAGTTAACATAATACCCAGATGTTAGCGGAACTAAAATGATGAGGGATGACCACATTTATTCGTAGGATACAGTAGCCACAAAGTTATCATAATAGCGAATTTCAGGACATATCCGCCGCTACAAGTGGCATACGAATATTTAGGCACATTAAATTGGTCATGTGTATTATGTTAAAGCGCATCACACACGATACATATAACCAATTTAATGTGCATAAATATTCGTATGCTACTTGTTACGGCGAATATAGTCTTGAGTATATTATATTTTACGTATATAATTGGTGCTCTTTGACATGGGCCACATTAACAAACAATGAAGTAAGATAGGTCAAATGTTTAAGATCAGAAAATCTAATTATTATGTAAATAACTTCAGCTATTATGATTATTTAAATGTTTACAACGCATATTTTCCCCTTATCTCTTTCTTGAGCGCCATGTTTAGCGCAAATAAATGTATTTTCTTTCTTTTCTTTGTTTTAAAAGATGATGTTTACTGTCTGCTTTAATAAACAATAATTTTGTGTAAATAATAATACATTTACTTTCATGCTTTGTGCTGCAACTTGTATCGCATAAATAAAGAAATGCCACGTGGGTTCACGCAAGGAACATGCATAGGAGCGCATCAGTTCAGCGATCGAGTCAAAATGACGTGAGTTGTAGGTCTCCGGTGAGATAAATTCAAATGCTACGGAAACGAAGTGCTATTAGTACACGGCTCGGGGCGGTTTCCTATTGCAACCTGCAAAAAATACTGTGTTGTACGATGAGAACTTTTGTGAAATATACAGTAAAGTCGAACGGTTGATTAAAATCAGGCTCTATTCGTGCAACACTAAGGTTCAAATACCGATTCATCTACATGTCAATTATATTCTTGATGGATAAAATTAGATATATGTCCAGTATAACATGGCTTCGCTTCGTATAGATTTCCAATACAATGAGAGATCCCCCTAAACTGGTTATGTATACCTTCATTGGTCGCCGTGCGTGAAATCTATGCAAATGATAAGAGTTTGAAAAAAAATATGTTCTTCACATGAAAAATTGCTTTGAATATGCGTTATTATTAGGGACCTCTAACATAATTTCAAGACAAATGAAACAAATCTTTAAATAATAGTTAAGTATTCTTTCAGATTTGTAATGTGACTATTTCAAACGTAAATAGTTCCAAGCTACGAAACGTTTAAACTGCTATTAACAGTTCAGCGATATCGTTGTTTATATAATTTTTAAAAGACGAGCTATTTTAAGACGCCTGAAAAAAGATTTCTCACAATCGATGAAATAATTGATTTACCTACTTCAAGAGAAAAACAAAACTGCACGTTATACACTCACACATAACATTTTAATTTGTTTGTAATCTAAAAGAATTGTAATGGATTTTTTCTCACGACGAATGTGAATTCAGAGTTTTAGACAATAAACATTAAAAAAAAACTAAATATTTTCACGTCAGATCGAATTTCAAACGTTCAAAGACTGCACTTATCGTCGAAACAAATTGAAATGATTCAAATGTGTGTAATAAAAGGCTTTAATTACAGAATACAGGTACCTAATCACAAGTGACCTGTGCAGTGTGCAGTCAGCGGCGCATGCTCTGACGTCACACGTCTACTCTGCTAACCGCCTGTTTACTTGCGTGACAGTTTCACAACAAAACTATGAAACCAATATGATGTTGGTCTTGTGATCGCAAGCTCGACTACTGAACCTAAGGTTCGATTCCTAGGTCGGTAAAGTGTAATGGGGTTTTTCCATTTAGGATTTCTTAGTAGCAGCCACGGAGTTTGGATTTCTGCGGTTTCGATAGCAGTCGACAAGTAGCGAAATGTGGGTGTTCATTAGGCAGACCTCTGCCTATCCCTCCGGGCTTTACAGCTAGACTTTATACATATATGCAATCGAAGTATTAAATGAGCAGCAGGCAACGTGTTCACTACGCGTGTTTGTGATACAAATTCGTACAACAATCGGAGCAAAGGCAATGTTAATGGCATTTAAAGGCAAAGCGAATAGCGAGAAGGCTTAAGCTTGATTATTACTAATCAGGTCTGACGTTATGATGGCATAACTGAATAATCTTTACCAATACCGTAATTGAGGAAAACATGTTAAAATCCTATTATAATATATGATTAAACCTCTGCCCAAATGAATACCCGTCCGCTACGCCCAATTTCACTAAGAGCTAAGAGCGCACTATCGGATTTCAGCGTTTGGCAATAGTATTTAGGCATTCGTGAAGGTGTTGCCTAGTGTAAGTGAGAACGAACATTGAGCATCCAGAGTTAAACGATGTTTGTAATGCAAAACATGTTCCTCACCCAACTGCTTCATTTTTATCGTGTCGTCAGTGGTGTCAGAATTTTTAGGCCGCCCATCCCATGGGTCTCAAAATCTTCTTCGAAACTTTTCACTATCAATTTGTCTAGTTGATAAACGATCTTTTCAAATGTTTCATTAAAATCGCTTATCGATTAGTCAAGGCACTTAAAAGTAGGTGCGTAAGTTTATAATGCTCGAGCAATGAAACGCGCATCATGTCAAGTATAAGCTCTGTGCACACGTGACGCACTCCCTTCGCGCGATGCTTTGCATAGAAAGCCGCCATGTTGGTGTTTCCGTTGGCGCGAATTTCTCATGCGCTCTAGCATCGTCTCTATCTGACGTAGACACCTTGTTACCGCGGCGCACGACATGAGCGGAGCGATTTTGATTATATCAAGTCAATCACATATTGAAACCCGCTTGCACCACTAATCACTAAATACATTTAGCGTTAAAGTATTTAAAACTTTATTCAGTCCGATTTTCTGAAATAGAATGTTGCTTTAAATACGGTTGTGTGTTGTTTCATAGCTAATTGTTTCATCGAATTTCGTTTCACATAAATTGTTTCCCGTGTTGTCATTTCATAGAATATAATCAATACGCAGAATACTTACTTTCTTTGAAGAAATTTAAATCATGAATTTTTGTTTCAAATAATGCTTGAAAATAAAAGGAATTGATTGATAAATCACAACAAATAATCAATATGTTGATGTGAAGTATACCAGCGTGCTGTTTCTGAAGTAGTTATTATTTTTTCCGAATCGAAATATAGAAAGTTAAATCCAATATTTCCATCACGCTGTCGCTCCTCTTCTGCACAGCAGCCTTCAAGGAAAACTTTCGTTATGTTAATAACGTGTAGGTCAGGTTTGTATATAATACTGCCCACTGGCAACAGCTCATGCTGCGCGCTGCGCGCTGCCCATCGCTTGGCGCGCAGTAATTAGTGGAAAACTTCTAAACCACGTGCTAATGCTTTCTATTAACGCTGTTTGTTTTTATTAAGCTTATTGGAATGTAAGCGGCGTAAACAGATGGGGAAACACGCTTAGTATAATTAATTACTTTCTTTACAATGTTTGTTTTTTGATTGGTAATTCGTTGCCAATTCAAGCTTTAGTATTTAAAATAAGTGAAAACAGGTTTATTTGGTTAATCTCTTGGGTTTAATTAAAACTTAGATGCATTATGCGCGCGTGATTTTAAAATTTATAAACACAATCGAAATGGCCTACCTAGATCACAGTGATTTTTTATCCAGATTTAACAGAACGAGTTGAGGAGCTCGTGGCTAATTAATAACAGCCGCCCGGGTCGATCTTTAAGGATAAGCCGTGTTTGCCGAGGTTGGTCCGTGGATGGTTGAAGATAATTACATACCGAAGTTTCCTCCGTGCCTCGGAAAGCACGTTAAGCTGTTGGTCCCGCCTGTCATTTGTAGATCTTTGACAGTCGTTACAACGAGTAGGTAGTCAGAAGCCAAAAGTCTGACATCCAGTCTTACCAAGGGTTATCAAATATCCAGTTACTGGGTTGTAGAGGTCAGATAGGCAGTCGCTTCATGTAAATTACTGGTATTCAGTTGCATCCGGTTAGACTGGAAGCTGACCCCAAGATAGTAAAGTTAAGTAAAAAGTTAAGTTAAGTAAAGATTAGTCAAAACCTGCTGAATTCAGAGATGTTTTATTTATACTAACGTGGAGGTCGAACATAACATGCGTTTTGAATAAGAATGCCAATATTAATCTTCTTGTATTTTTTCGTCGACTCAAACATTGCATAATAATTTATTGTATGCAAGATATCGGTTGCCCTACTAAAGAGACTAAAGAGACACCGTATGTTCTACTACTGAGATTTGAACCCAGCGCCATTGAAGCGCGGAGAACCGCGCGGCCACGGAGATCTTTAAAACTACGCGTTGCAGAGACCTGAGGTAAATAACAGATTGAATTTGTAAAAAATATTTCTTCGCGATACCTACCGTACTACAAAATATAAATTGTTTGACAAATTCAAATCTAGGTTTTACAAAACAAATCAAACTTTATATTGCAGACTTTTTCGGCGAAATACGGCGATAACGTATTTTTCACCGTTTTAATGGCACTACTAACTCGGTTCATGAGATACAGCATGGTGACAGACGAACGGACGGACTGCGAAGTCTCAGTAATAGGGTCCCGTTTGACCCTTTGGGTATGGAACCCTAAAAACTATAGCTTTTACCAAATAGTCCCAAATTATTAGGGAGGCTGTAGTTTGCTTGGCAATAAAATACCGGTTCATAATCACAGCTCTGAAAACGGTGCGTGGTGTAGGAAAACATCGTGAGGAAACCCGACATATCCACCAACCACTAAAAGTTTACAATCAAAAATTCTGAGTCATACTATTGTATGACGGCGCTTTGTCTCATCATGGACACGTCAAAGGCAGATTATAATTCGCTTAGCTTAGGCAGTAGATCTAATTATGAAGAAAGCGTTCCGTGTAACCTTGTGTCGGTAATCTGTCTTCCGTAAAGGGACTTGCATCGGGAATGCAATCACGTACTTGGGTTAATTCTACTGACTAGACTCTATTATAACCATATGGGACTATAAGACTTTTTAATTTTCCAAGTAGCGTGGGCATAAAATTGCGATACAGCCAAAAAAAAATCGTTTTATTAGAGTTTTATTGCTCATATATTTTATTGTATCCAACTTTTGCGTTGTATCCTAGCCACGACTTCTGAGCTAACTAAATAAAAATCGCGACGTTAGACTCAATTTTTTGACAGGAACCCAAACTCCAGCTGCTTACAAAAGAGGCACCCTTCCATTCCCTAACTTACTCAAACGCAATCACTTCCTAAGGTGTATTGTGTTCTGAACAAAGCGTTGTTGACAATAGTCTGTACATCCGGCTGCGCGCGCGCCGCACCGGTCGACTCGCACCGCGCCGGTCATGCGTGAACACGAAGAAAATCGGGGGTTAGTTAATAATTAAATCCGCAAAAGTTTTGGTCGATTTTTTATTAAATACCAATATCATTCAAGGGAATGCCCATAAAATGGTTTCTATCGTATTGTTCAGTTTGAGGTTGGTACTTCAAGATATAGTGAACCTAACGTTTTTGAACAACCTACAAGTAGGTACTCGAAGTTACCTAACTAACCATTTCACATTTCAGTAAGTACTGTTAAGGTTATTGTAAAGTAAAAAAAACTGAACAGAATTTTAAAATTGTAAATTGTTGTTGTACTTCACTTTTATTTCCATTTCTGCTCAAAATAATATAAACATTTATTTAGTCATGTGATGTCCACGCGGTGGGGTCATGACCCGTACATTAACTGCGTAAAGTAGGTAATTGAAATTTATTGAAGTTAACGATGCCGATGTCTAACAACTAAATAAAAACTCACAGATATATGATTTATCTATCTATATATTATATATTTATATGAGAGCAGCGGTGGCCGAGAGCAGCGGTGGCCCAGTGGTGGCAGTCCCGACTTACGAGCAGTAAGGCGTGGGTTCGAACCCAGGCAGGCGCATTTCTCGTCACCGCTGCCCTCAAAACGGTGAAGGAAAACATCGTGAGGAAACCGGCATGTCCTAGAACTAAAATTCGAAGACATGTGACATCTACCAACCCGCACTGGGCCCGCGTGGTGGATTACAGCCCATTCCCTCTCATAGAGAGGAGGCCTGTGTCCCAGCAGTGGGAACATTATAGGCTAATGATGATGATGATGATATGATTTATCTGGGTGCCCATAAAACCAACAGTAATTTAACAATAACTTAGTATGATCACTAACCAAATCGCTCGTCGTTTATCCCGCATCACACATAACTCTTGCGAAAACTATCATCGAACCTGCAAACATCTAGACAAAATTACGACATATAAGGCTGAGCGCAAACTTGAGTCACGACAGCTTTAACTTTTAAGACTGACTTGTCTATGTGACAAAAGTCGCTAGACTGTTTTGTCGTTGATGTGCGCGCCCGCTAGGGTTGCCAAATTTTATTTTGCGAAGTAAGTATACGAATAAAAATTATAGTACATACCTACACTTAAAAAAAGCATTTTATGGAAAAAGAAAAACATTGACAAAGATTTATTTTTGTTACTTATTTTAGAAAACAATTTTTTTTTCACTTAATTTTTTGTCTAAAATAAAAGTGCCTTATGCATTGTTTTTTTTTTTAATTAATATAAATGAAAAGCTCATTTTTATACTAGGTACTGCATGAGATACTGCTTCTGTTTATTTCTTCTCGCCATTTAAAATATCCTTTATGTGAATACCGAAATGGCGGGAGTAGGGAGCAGCAATGAAATTGCTTCAAATATCTTTGATGAGTTATTTACAGTATTTTTAAAATACGCTGTCCTGGTTGGACTGTAGTTTTACCAGTAAACTCACTACATTCTTTTACTTTTCACAGATGAGTTTGGATACATGCTATGGCATCAGCCGTAGCAGCAGCAGCAGATTTTTTTTCGGTGTTGAAAATATACTTAGTAGAGTATAGCAGTTCTTTTAGGTATTAGACTATTTTGTCTATGATCCGTTTTGTTTGAAGAGTGCGCGTCTTCATGTTTTGTAAGGCAATAGTCTGTCTTAAGACTGTCTTGACTAAGTCTGCGCTCAGCCTAACACAACAACTAAGTAAGAACTCAGTACGGAGGTCGTAACACTATTTTCATAAAAGACGAACCGCCTGTCTTTACTAACAAAAGACAGTCGCGTTTAACTTAAACAGGTTAATCACGATTCCCGCAAAGTTCGTGATGAGCGTGATCAGATGATTACTATCAAGAATCCATTTTCAAACGATTTATTTTTATTGCTACACGGTATCTTAATTAGGTTTGGAAGAGTAAAGAAAAACCACTTACGACTCGTCTAAAAACAAATGGGGTCAATCACAAGTAATCACAAGAAAATAAAAAACACGAATGATTCTCGCCGACTTTTTAAGTACCTACTTGCATGAAATCAAAACTTTAAATTAAAATGAAGGATAGCAATTTCGATAAGTATCTTTAGTAAAAAATGCCAAGATTGTCGGTACTTACAGTCCTATTAATAAAACTAACAGATCACAATGGCAGTGTTACTGTGTAGTTGTATGTTATATTATGCTTCAATCACCGTGTTACATTATAATAATATCATCAATGTCATTGACGCGAGTTGACAATTACTATTATTCTATAACAATGCCCACAGTATTACCTCAAACTAGTTGAATCCGAAGCAGAACAGCGCATCGAATGCCACAACTGAACACATGTTCTTTTGTACTCGCACAATAACGTGGCATTGACGTTTCATGGAAACATCCACAAGCCTGAGTATAGTGCGACCAACTTTTCTGTACAGGTGAGGGTCTTTCAAGTCCATGTCCGTGTTGTGTCGGTAGAATATAATATTATGAAAGTAATTATACATAAAAAACAGTAAAAATGATAATTAGTAATCTTTAAAATGTAAATTAGTCATCATCATCATCTGCCTAGCATTTTCCCAAACTATCTTGGGGTCGGCTGCCAGTCTAACCGGATGCAGCTGAGAACCAGTATTTTACACGAAGCGACTGCCTATCTGACCTCCACAACCCAGTAACTGGGTAATACTGCCTGTGCAGGGACTTAATTTAGTATCGTACCTAATTTAATGTTAAGTTTATTATTATATTCTGTTTCCTAAAATTATGCGTAGTGTTTATTATGTTAATATATTGTGCAACAAAATTGTTTACTTCTATTTGTGGAGGCTTGTAAATGGCTTGTTGTTGTTACATCACTATAAGTTCTGTATTGTTAGCTGTAAGCCACCCAAACACAATAAAATAAAATACGATACTCCTTGGAATAATAAACAAAGGGAGTACGAAACTAAATACATATCAATCATATAAGTCTTACTAGCATAGTAAAAAATCACTATGGTATAATAATTATAATTACAATTCTAAAATATAAATAAATACAATATTAAAATCTAGTCATGAATTTTGATAAGGGAATAAATAAAACAAAAAGTGGGAAATAATTGGATTACAATTTATAATTTTGTAAACAATAATTTATTATGATCTAGAGAGCATCTCTCAGTGCGAGCGGCCGCCCTAAAGGAAAATATTCCGTTGTCGTATTCGATATTCCTGAGCCATCTGCTGATTGCATTCATCCTCTGAGGTCTCTCCTCGAATCGCTTTCACTGTCACTCTGTAATTGAATGGTAGAAGGTTGATGTAAATTTGCATCATTTTGTCTGTATTTTTAATTTAAGTCACTTAATTGTTTTTCCACTCCACCCGTGTGATTTTGCGAAATGGATCTTCGATCATTTTCAATTCAGTAACTTCGTTAGGTAAGGTTAGAATTTCTTTTCTGTCTGAATAAAATTTATGTATCTTTCTTCTTTCTGAAAGACCTGTAACAAAACGGTTAAAAGGTTTATCTTATTATGTAGGGCTATAACATAAATACTGCAATCGGTTTTAGAAAATTATGATGACTTACATAACAACTTTCAGATTGTTTTCAAGATAGTAATAAATAAATACATAAAAAAACAGAACGCCATTTTATTTAAATTTTAACATAAAATCAACATGTAGAAAAAAAAACCTATTTAATAATGAGTGATTTAATTTACACACGTGGCAGCACTGACCTGTCACAGCAGCATCGCTTTCATTCTGCCTTTCAAATGTTATTGTTGGGGCTTGGCGGCGTTCTCTTGTTTCCCAAAAGATAAAACTTTTAGAATAACTAGCCGTCCATCACTTTTAAGAGATTCGGCATTTTATTTGCATTTTACATAATTACATCAATCAGAAAATACGGGAGCACCCACACTAGACAAACACTGACAGCGGTATGACTTTTCAGAATTACGTTTGCAGTTTCAATATTGCTTGCCTGAACAGCTTATTTGGTGGGACTATCTTCTTCTTCAACCTTTGGCCACCCAATGCTGAGTGTAGATCTCTTCCAAATCTCTCCACTTTTACGGATATGTGTCATGGCTATCCAGTTTCTTCCGGCCACTTTAATGAGATCGTCTGTCCACCAAGTCGGTTGTCTTCCCACTTTCCTCCGTCCCATCCATGGTCTCCACTCCAGCATTTTCTTCCCCCATCTTCCATACAGTCTACTGCATGTATGGCCCGTCCACTTCCACTTTCTTTTTGCTATATCTTCCGCCATGTCCGTCAGTCTCGTTCGTTTTCGTATTTTGTATTTTATTTATTTATTTAAACTTCACATACATTGGTGGTACATAGGCGGACCTAATCAGTGTATGACATTTGATGCTAACACCTGTCAACTTGACGTTACGGTATAGTGGATTGATATACACGGCCAGGCACATCGATTATGCTCCAACTGTTAACATGGGTTCAGTACAAATGTTCTCTAACTACGTCAACGCAAGTTTACGCGGAAATAATTTATCATTCTGCATTCGCGACTGATTTCATGGAAACATGCATTGTACGTTTTAACCTTTACAAAATCACAAAGAACTAATAACTCGGTAACTACCGTATAATTAAGTTTTTAGATTGTTTACAATTTACACCATGCATGTTATTTACGCGACTTTTCTAAGAAAACCTAATTAATTTACGATAAAAGATGTTCGCTGTAACAACCTTTGGGCATGTTGTTTATTTATAATATTGACACTTATTTTCCTGCCCGTGCCACCAACTTCATAATTATACTTGCCGGAGCATTTACTCAATTATTTTCCGATACATTTCCGCATGCGTCTCGTGCGTGTTCAACCGTCAATAATATTACATCATAACTTATCTTAGACAGAAGAGAAGATGAGAAGGCAGAGCTGTACCTAATAGCACACCCAGCTTACGGCAGTTATTTTTAGTTAATACCATTATTTATTCTGCGGTTTTAGTCCCATGTAACATGGGGCAAGGTTATCTCCCGGGCACAGATCCAGACTCCGTGGCTGCTAATAGGATATTCCTGATGAAAACCCAATAACAGTTTGCTCAACCAGGAATCGAACCCAGAACATACCAACAAAAAACATTCCAGTCCACTTTCTAAAGCAAGAAACGGAACTTCCAGGTGAAAGGACTTGCTTCGAGCCTAAATCTATTTATAGTATTTCATATCCCCAAAGTTTACACGGAAACCGTTTGAGCGTCATTCAGCTGATCAAGCATTACCTAAACTTACTGTTATTGTTTAAACTTCTGTTTCGAATGTAGCAATATCGAGTTTTACTGTCTCATGTTTGAACAGCTGTTTTTTATACATATAAGATATAAACAAACCCTTTACGGAGCCGTTAACCAAGCATTCTGTACATAAAAATAAGTAACCCTATACGCAAAATGATTGCTGAGAAACAACATTTTGTTTTAGGGTGAAATATCACGTTTCAGGGTAAAACTCAATGTAACGCACTCAAAACATTGTGCTGATGAGTGCATTGGATACTACAGGTGTCGTGGAGTGGAGAAAGTAAAGTTATAACATTAAACATTTAATTTTAATTTTTAAACTGGAATTTTGTCTCCCAATATCTCCGTAATTATAAGGTTCCCAAGTATGGTCTAGATTTCTAGAACAAAACAATGATCGCAATGATTACAGGAATTCAAAATCAATGTTTATGCAATTAAACCTACCTAATAATATAATACGGGTATGTTTGAACGTCCACACTCTGTGAGACAACGTGACACGTGACACAAGATAATAATGATAAGTTCAATTCTTTATATAATTTTAATAAATAATAGAAGTACGCAAATTAAGTGTTAATTGAAGATAATTTAACGACATTCATAGAGAATTAAATATTTTTTTGGAAACTACAGAATTGCTTCCTTGTTAGTAAGAATTTAACTAATTGTTAGTAAAATAAGGGAACTATATTTTCTATCACCAAAATTTATATTTGTCATCAAGTTGTATCACCTAATAAATAGATCTATCGCCACGAAATATTTTCGTTCTCAGATAAACAAAAATTGTTCCCAGGTATGAATTATCAGTAAAATAAGAGATCGATAACCAATAAAATTATATTGCATTACATGAATATAAACTTCGTTCTTATAATAACAGTTTTGTTACTTAAATAATAGCTCTGTGCTCAGAATGGTAGATCTGTCACCAAATAAATAGATCAGTTCCTTAGAGACATAGGGCACATCAACTCGGACAGGTTAGGTTCGAAGGGGATGGCGGGGTCTAGTGAGCGAGCGGAGCGAGCGAACTAAGACCCCGACATCCCCTTCGTGTTAGGTTACTTTAAACCCTGCAGAGAGAAATAGGAGCCGTCGACTACTATTTGAACTTAATGCAATTTTCTAGTAACATAATATGATTTATTGGTGATCTCTTTAAATTAGTTTGCTTAAATACTTATTAGGACACACCTATTATAATACATACAAAAATATTTATTTGGTACTAGACCTTATATCTCAGGATTTTAGGTGATTTATTGTGGAACTAATTTTTCATTGTTTGGTGACTACATTTTGGTGACAGATCTACTATTTTGAGGACAAACCCTATTATTTAAGAAACACAAAACTAATTAAATTGGTGATAGCTTAAATGATACCCGTAAAATAATACATTTATCTATACTAAAATTATTCTATTGAATGACATGAAATCTCTCTCGTCTGTAAAAACCACATTAGGCACCACATATTAGTTAATGTCGCGATCATATTTTGATCAATATAAAACCTGTTACTAAACTACAAATTGCAAAAATTTAAGAAAATTATATTTTCGCGGGCAACCTTAGCTTAGGAAATTGAGGCAATTTTGGCGATTTTTCTTCACCTTCGCCTTGGTGAGATATCGTGAGATTTGACTTAACCCCATCCCTAATCTAAAGTTAGATTTACCAAAAGCGTAGTTAAGTGTAAATATGTTAATTTAAAAAAACCTAATTATTTTCATTAAATATTTATTGTGTATGATTTAAGCTTATTTTAGGTAGTAGAGAATCATGAATTATCATGATCATGTAAACCTAGTTTTCACGCAATTTTACACTGTTTCTTACGGGAAAACAAATTACGTGATATTTACCGAGACACGACCTCTCTCCTTTGTGATATTGGGTGAGATTCAGCTCGAAAACCTACCCCCCGCCACAAACGCCTCACGTAATATCACGTAATTAATGGTCAGTAGCTCGAGCTCAAGTTCAATCTCAACTGTTAGTTTGACTGTTAGATAATACAATTATAAATATCACATAGTTTAGGTTTCCGTTGTTTGTTTGCGCGTCCGTGACCCTACTGACCCTCGGTACAGTTAACTGTTGCGCTCGTTGTGCTTATCTAATCTTTCAGCTCGAGTTTAACTGTTCGTGCGGTAACCATCAGGCCACCCGCGCCGGCCGGACTGCTGAACTTGGGACTGACACGAGGATTTTTACACAAAATTCGATAAGACTTTTGTGAATGATGATACCTTTTGATTGACATTAATTATTTACTAAAATTAGACCGTAATTTTTGGTAAAGGCGGATGCTCATTTTGTGGTCAAATGGGTAAATTGCTGTTCAGAAATAAGTGATGGTTTATTACCCAGGAACTGGATTATGGAGATAAGATTTGTAGTCGCTTCAAGTGAAATACTAACATTCACGTGCATCATCTTAGGCTGGAAGCCAACTTAGTAAGGAAAAGGATGGACAGCAGATGAACTGCATCTTTGGTAATCGTGTTAATTGAAGCGCTCATTTGTCAATCAAAATGCGATACTATCGCTAGCTAGTGTGGCGAACAATAATGGCTGATAGGAACTGCGCTACGATGATACAGCAGATCATATGTCGGTGATTTACATAATGTATGAGTCGTTGTCCGCCGGGTAACGTAACACCCTGTATTGAGTCGCGCAGGGTGGCGGGGAGGGGTTGGCGGACTGCTCGTCTGCCCCGCTATCGTATCGTGTCGTGTGTCATCGTAGGTGCACCTACATGCCTATGACACTGAAACTAATCTAATACGTACGAGTACGTAGTTAAATGCAGCAGCCAATTTATTTTTAATAAAACTTTGTATTTGAACTAATTATTTTTACAATAAAATAGGTAGGTACACCATAGATAAGGGACGCACGCCGTATACCGTATCGCATCGTAGAAACCGCAAATGTGGAACCTTGGTATTAGTGTATTATGTAGGTTGTCTGTCTCAGCGGTTACGTGAACTTCCTTCCTCTTAGATAATGTGACACTTGTAAACATTAAGTACATGATTATTATTACCTAGGTTATAATAGATAAGTAGGTGTAATGGCACTTGCTGTTTGTGAGGATGCATCGTGAGTGCAAAGACGTCCACAGCTGACACATAAAGGGTGTAAAACACCTCTTAACGAAGCCGAAAGGCACTGGTTCTCCCTGACATTGCGATCATTTTTTTGTTCTACACCATACCTGGGAACCTTCTAGCTACAGAGATTTTAAGGGTCAAAGTTCCAACTTTTTGACAAGTATTTTTTTAAATGCAAGTTTTTAATGTAAGATTTTTACTTTAAACACCTCCACGACCCCCGTACTATTCAACCCGTTCATCAGCACAATGTTTTGAGTGCGTTACATTGAGTTCTACCACAAAACATGATTTTACACCCCCCAAAAAAAAGTCGTTTCCCAGCAATACTTTTTGCGTAAAGTTACTTAGTTTCATGTACAGAATGCTTGGTTGACGGCTTCGTGATGAGGTTTTTTACACCGTGTATAGACAGCAAGGCTCTACTACATCTTATAACAAACGGCGGATAAAAATTAGTTCACTCGTGCAGAAATAATATGTCATCAACTGCTCCCCAGCTACAATACTAAGAACTAGGAAGTGAGAATCTTGAATAATATTTTCTTGACAATGTTTTATGTAATGTTAGCGTTCAAAGTTCTGATTCTCAACATAATTTGAATTCATGACTTCTAATTTGGATTAGAATGAAAGAAAACCGTGTTGCTTCTCGTGGATAAAGTTAACCTTAGATATGAAACATCCAAACATTCCATATCACTAATATTTTCCCCTGTGATTGCAGACACAAACGGCACGTACAACGGGGAGCTCCCGCACAAGTCGGGCGGCGAGGCGGGCGCGGCGCGCGGCTGGCGGCGCGACGTGGCGCGGCGCGCGCGCGCCTGCTGCTCCACCAAGACGCTGCTGCGGCGCCTGCCCATCCTGCAGTGGCTGCCTAAGTACACACCCAGGAAAGGCCTCGCCGATATCATTGCTGGTGAGTCCATCTAAACTAACTTCTATAGGAAAATAGCGCCTTGAAAGAGAGCTAAGTTAACTCGCGTCTTTATGCTAATAATAATACGTACCTACTTAGTAGTTAACATCTACCTGAAAACCTAACAAAAGAAGTTCACAGTACGTGCATCGCTCATCATTATTCAGAACATCATCACTCATCATTATGAACTACTTTAAGTATGGGACCAACCCGTGGTTAGTTCCATCCCATATATTATATTCGCGTTTAAGTAATTGCTGCATATTAGTTTGGACTAGCAAATATTTTCATGAAAAACTCTTGAAGAACTGTAAAGTATGTAGGTAAGGCGATGCGCTCGAGTGGCGATTTAATTATGCGCGTTGTATGGCCGTGTGAAATTGTGTTAACTCGGAAACGCCGCGATTATCGCACTTTGCACAACTTATGTTAGCCACCGGCTCATACGGACTGCGATAAGACAATTGTTATTTAAAAAATGACCAAAGTCCTCACCTGAATCATTATTCATTAACTAATCATCTCATTAGATGATTGAAAGATTAATCGCCATACTATGATTACAAGTATAATTACCGTTGTCACCGTCTTGATTAGATTTGAAGAAGTGGCAGACTTTAGGATTTTATCACCGTAAAGAAAAAAAAAACTCATTTGACTCAAGTTAAGGCACACTATATCTATAAACCTATTAGATAACAGAGTAGCATACTTTTATAGTATAAATTGTTACACATAAAACTGATAACAATATGTACTAGTTGTTAAATAACCGAATAATGCATATAAAATTTCAGCACAGCAAATGTTTTATTTACCATTCATTTGTACACCTAGGTATAATGTTGGCCTGGCGTAGAAATATGAATTACCACAGTAACTGCCGCGCATCTAGTGCTTACTACTGCTGTATATCTGGCCAGGCTAACCATAGTTGCAGTAAAGTTACGCTACAGTATTGTCGGTAGTGACCACTGGTCACGTGGCATTGTCGGCTGTTTGAGTTGACACACTCTTGCTACATTCTGTGGTAAAAGTGGAAAATCATTTTCACGATCTGTGTTATTTTTGTAGTTCAACATGTCGACACAAAACAGTTTTCAGAGACATTTGAAACAAAGCATAGTGTTGCTTGTTACCAAGACTACTTACTTACTTATTGTCATGTTTAGAAAAAAACGACAATACAATCATATTATATTGTTCAACAATTCCTGATCCGGTTCGTATCAATTCTAAAGACACCGGCCCACCACAGCGTAACGTTGTCGCCGCGTCATAGAGATTTCACGCTCGTGTTAACAGCGCCCAGCGTCCAGCGACAAGTGCTTGCCCACATGCACTTGTCTGACGGCCCAGCGTTGCATAAACAGATTGATGATGTCACGCTCCAGTGGACAGGACGCCTAAGATATTCATGCGATATGTTGCAAAATTTCAGCAAAACTTAGTACGTACAAGGAAAAATACCGTAACTAAGTGCAGCTTTGGTGAGCTGAAGAAAAATACCGTAACTAAGTGCAGCTTCGGTGAGGTGAAGAAAACATGTGTTATTAAATAAAATAGCAACATGTATTGTATATTGAAACAATTCATATAACTGTTAAGAGTTTATTATGCACATTTCACGTGAATGTTATATTTAGTTAGAGAATTCTTTCATGTTTATTATGGAAAACGTCGCGGCGTTGCTAAAAATACAAACAGCCGATAAAAATCGAACCGAGTACATTGACCTCAATTATATTATTTTAAAATCGCACTATTATCGCGGGAATGCATTGCAAAATGGTAAAAAAACAAGGGACTATGAACTGTACGTCCTTGTGATAAGGTGTAAAAAGTGTTTTGAGAGCAGATGTATTGAGGCTCGGTGGAGCGTGTAATGGCACGGGCGCGTGTCGTCACAGGCTTCATGCAGCATGCGCTGCAGTGTGTCGCAACTATTACTGCTACAATGGACGATTTCTTTTAATTAAATCTAGACTAGTTTCGTAAATCAAGCACTTTTTGTGTTAACAGTTACGTATGTTTTAAATCGATTAGATGAAACTATTCTGTAAATCAATAACGTCACTTTTCGACCGACCATCTATCGGTCGAAAAGTGACGTTTCAAGATAATATGCCTTCGCGCTGCCGATGATTCGAGCTTATAGTTATTCTAGATTTTGATGCATCGAGGACGCGCTCATAATCATTCGAGTTAACGTTTTGAGCAAGTGTTATTCGATCTCACGTCATTCGATTTCAAGTAGGGGACCCCAAGACCACCCAGTGTTAATGACAACCATCAAAGCATTTTAATTATGTCCTGCCTTTATCAAAACGTTATGGTACTTGTCAACTCCGTCATAATGGCCTTTAATCACAGCTATCAATTAAACGTGGTCGAGATCACTATCATAGATAGACACTTTGTAAGTTGATTGTTAAGGAAAGACACGCAGAAAAAGGATCTTGAAAAGTATAAAAATAAGAGTCCTCATTGACAAGTCTTTCTTATGCAATTCGAATTATAATTGCATAATATGACAAATTGACAAGAATTATTTAAATTAGTTTACAGTTGACCTTCATTGCTTCATTAGATAGGTACGCTACCTAAGCTTTGTAAAAATAATACATTATTTTTTTTTTTTTTAATTTATTTATATTCAAGGAAAACGTGATTCAATCCAAGTTGAAAATATTTCTATAGTATGTCTGCGGTTTCATCCTTCTGTATTTCTTTAGGCTTAAATAATATTTATTTACTTTTGTATAGATTCTTTTTTATTTACCGATTTTTTTTGTGAATGTGTGAACATTGTAGGCTTTGTAAATTCCTAGTTTCTTTTTTTAGCTTTATCTTGTCCTACGTTTTGTAGTAAGCAACGACTTATTGTCGGGCCTAAGCTGTCCTCCCATACTTAAGTACTAACGCTGTAACAGTCAAACATTGTAAAACCAAATGATTTTAAAAGAGTAACCATGGAGTTTCTTGCCGGTTCTTCTCCATAGGAAACGACCAACCCGAACCGAGCACCTTTTGTCGACGGTTTATAAGTGCCCATGTAGGCCTATGTAGAATAAAATATTTTGATCTGATTCGATTTGTCTCCACCGTCATCAGAATCCCTTCACCAACCAACCTTGATTTAATTGATGTATTTAACACTTATCGCCAGGTCAATGTTTTTGTGACGCGACAATTACCCACTTTCGTCGACATTGCGATTGTTCGTTTGTCATAAAAACTGTGGCGATCTAATTTGTCTGTAACAACGCCTTGGTTCAGAAGAAGGCAAATAAATTAAATGTCACGCAACAGAGAATCAGACGTGATACATAGAAATTGAAAAGTTTTTCTTATTATTGATTCTATTCGTTAAAGAAATGGGTGTAAGTACAATTTGTAGATGATATTACCCAGAAAATACTAGTACGTGGGCACGAGTTCAGATAAATGAAAATGTAGATAGTTGGTTAAAACATATAATTACGAGTACTTATGACGTCTCAAGAGATTATGTTCCAACAATGTGTCAAGCTCAAGTTTTATTATTTTTATGAACAATACCGTTCTTTTTAATAATGATACGGCACAAGCTAACAACTACAATTTACTGTAAATATATATGTACTTAACTAGCTTTTGCCCGCGGATTCGCCCGTGTGGAGTCCGGCAATTGCCCACGTGTGCAATATGCCCGCAAAATAATGTCGAAAATAGTCATTTAAAAATAATCGTCGTTGTTCGTGATATCGCTCGAAAGCTCAATTCTAAAATACTCAGATTAAACAAAACTATTTAACACCCGGAAAACTATATTAATAATAAATTAACCTAGCGCCTCTTTGTAAATGTCGTTTGCGGTGTTTCCTTTTGGGGCTAAAATAAATAAGTTACTCGCAGAACTCACACTCACGGAGCATGCAACATAAAACTGCCCACGTGAGAAACAGTTCTAACTTAAATCAATGCCAGCCATAGCCTGGGGTAGGATATTGAGACTTTGTGTATTTTAAATTTCAATATTTGCACCTAGAAAATGAAGTCGAAATGAAATTCCATTATGGCGCCGAAGAAAATTTTCATTTTGTTATCAGCGACCCGGAATATCACGAAAACGACCCCATGAAGGAAAAACAAAATTTTCCTCGGCGCCATCTTGGATTTTCATTTTGACCTCATTTTCATTGTCAGCGACCTCGAAAACCACGAAAACGACACCCATGAAGGAAAAACACCATATTTTGCTCGGCGCCTTCTTGTATTTTTATTTTGATGTTATTTTCATTGCCAGCGACACGGAAAACCACGAAAACGACACCCATGAAGGAAAAACCGAAAGTTTTCCTCGGCGGCATCTTGGGTTTTCATTTTGACCTCAATTTGTTTTCAGCGCATATAAAAGTCCATGCGCGCAAATCGGTTCCCGCAAGTGTCCTTCGCGCAAATGTCTGTCGCGCAAATATCCCAGATCCCCTAGAAGAAGATTATATGAAGTTTTTTTGCGTATTTGTCTATACAAACTAGCACGTTTGTATAGACAAATACGCAAAAAAAAACTTCTCTTCTCTTCAATTTTTTTTATGACAATTTCCAAAAACTTTAAATTACGTGTTTATCAATTCAATCAAGAAACAAAAATAGTTAATAATTTCAAGCTGATCAGACCTTTTTTATCATACTAATGTTTCCACCCCTTTTGCCCCATTGAATTTCCAAAAACGACGAAATACGTAAGTATTCATTTATTTTTGCCCAGATACTTCAATATTTACGGATTCCGCATATAAACTTTTAATCCCCATCTTAGGGTGTAGATTCTACACCGTGGAGCTCTGCCCCGCTTGGGCTGAGCACCGCCATGTCCTCGTAGCGGCGATTGGCGGCGGTGATCTCTCGCGTCCGGCCCTGGTTCAATCCATGGTCCGGAGCGAGAGGGAATGGGAAGCCGTCGCCTCCTTCTGCGAAGCAGTCATGCTAGCGAAGGAGGTGGCGGAACGTGAGAGGGAGAGAACCTCACGTCCCAGCCGCCGCGGGAGACGCCCCGGGCGTCCCGGGGGGCAACCAGTGGCCCCCGGCCACCGTAGGCGCGAGCCTGTGGACGGTGAGTAATGGGCTAGCTCACCGTCCGTCCGTCTCATGACGACAGGCCGTGTCGACGGCGCGTACGTGTTCCACGCGCGCCTCAAGGAGATGTCAGCAAACAGGAAGGGGCCCGAGAGGGCCGATGCCTGCCAGGGCTGCGGGTTGTTCGAAAGAGATACCGCGGCCCTGGAACACAAAGGGCTTAGAAGGAACATGGGTGGGTTTTAGTCAGTCAAGTCTGACACTCCCTCCCGCTCCGCCCAGAGCGGGAGAAGTCATTTGATGATTTCCCATCCGCAAAAAAAAAAAAAAAAAAGGTGTAGATTCTCAAAAACGCTAAAATAATTATATATTTATTTCTAACCATAGGCTTGTTCATTAAATTTCTTGGTTCTTACTTTAAAAATTACCGATTTCCATACAATTGTTTATCCCTTAGTTTATCCTTTTAGGGGTGGCATTTCGAAAAACCACTTCTTACTCTTTACAAAGAACACACCCTCAAAATTACGAGTCTCTAGAACCAGCGGTTTAGGCTGTGCGTTGATATCTCAGTCATAGTCTGTCAGGACTTAATATAAAATGGGATTAAATATAATGAGCACCAAAAAATACTTTGAGATCCTAAGCTACGTTACCCAAAAAAAAATACTAAACACCAAAAAAATTGTATTCAAAGACCAAATATAGTAAATGATCTCCAAATATAGTAAATGATCACCAAATTTTGTGGCAAGAAGAACTTAGGAAGCAAGTGCGAGCAAAGCGAGCTCGGGATATTGGGCACCCCGACTCGGACAGGTTAGGTTCGAAGGGGATGGCGGGGTATAGTGAACGAGCGGAGCGAGCGAACTAAGACCCCGACATCCCCTTCGTGTTAGGTTACTTTAAACCCTGCAGAGAGAAATAGGAGCCCCGCGTAGCGGGGCTCCGTCGACTACGCCTTAGTTCGGAGCTGTGATTTTCAGGTTTTTAATTCTGGTGATCATTTACTATTTCTGGTGATCATTTACTATTTTAGGCAGTATAAAAATGTTTTTTTAAGGTTATATTTACTTTATCTGGTGTTATGTTAAACATAAGCCATATAAAATATACATAGATACGCCAAAATGTGACGATGAGTAACCGTTCCTCGTAGGCTCGTAATCGTAGCAGCGGCGTAGCAGTGGCGTAGCACCAGCGTAGCAGCCTACGACAAGTAGATGACAAAAACGTGTCTCGTGTGTCAGTGTTGTTTGTGTTAAGTCTCGTTAGCACTACACACAAACGAGATACGATAAACAAACTCTAGTAGCTGTGCCAAGAGATCTGTGTTCCAACCGTCTCATAGTGTCACACCTCACGTGCCAGCAGTTTATCCCACTTTGCATTTTAAGATTCAGTGGACGGCACAAGGTCCAAACGAAATATTGTCCGCGATCACAATAAGCAAAATTAATATTGCCCAGCCATAATAAAGCTTTTTATTTTATATATGTGTAATGTCCGTCCAAAGGTTGTCTGGAAGATATCGCTATCAGCGACAAGATCGCCATTGTAACCATATTATTAGCAGTATTGTAAAACCGTTATGTTTCATTTTTGGTGTACAATAAAGTTATATTCTATTCTATATGTCGACAGGTATAACAGTGGGTCTGACAGTGATCCCGCAGGCGATAGCGTACGCGGGCGTGGCGGGCCTGCCGCCGCAGTACGGCCTGTACTCCTCGTTCATGGCGTGCTTCGTGTACACGGTGTTCGGCAGCGTGAAGGACTCCGCCATCGGGCCCACGGCCATCGCCGCTATCCTCACTAGGGAGAACCTACACGGCCTGGGGCCCGAGTTCGCCGTCCTGCTCGCCTTCCTGTCAGGATGTGTGGAACTGGTCATGGGAATACTGCAACTTGGTGAGCTCTTAACATCGCAAGTAGTCTTACAACTTATTACAATATTACAACTTCAGAAGCCGTCCTTTATGTTACCCTGCGACTGTACCACCATCGCTTATACTTAGCATCAGCAATATTATGATAATCTTATATCAGTGTGGCTAAGATATCGTGGAGGGCGAGGAGAGGGGTATTGCACTGTTCGTGATTACAAAAGGGACAGTATTGTATTAGAAGTAGGAAATTCACTGAGATCCTCATAGAGATGTCAAACTTCTGATATTCAATCACAGATCATGTCCGTGACGTGCGACAGTGTCTCTCGACAACATAGAAACATGAACGATGACGAGCTATCCAATTGTACCATGAGATGCGTAGCCATGTTAGTGTTCGTGTTGTAGGTAGTCGCAACCATTGAGCACAGTTCTACAATACGCTCTGTTGCGGGGTTCTTCTATTGTATTGTATTTCTTAGTATATGGTACATTGAGATCTTACATTAAACTTTGAGATAAAGAGATAAAGATAAAGATAATTTTATTTGTCTAAACATGCGTATACATGCCAATGAAGCATGCAGGATGTCACAATATTAATAGTACGTACATGTTTCACCCGCAAAGCGTACAAATTTATAAAATTTACAAAATAAAAAATACAATAATAAATTACAAAATTAAAACGAAATAACAAAGTCTCTTCAAAACCCACATAGTAGTCAGTCATACATTGATAGGTCATAATTATAAAATAAATTATTCGAAAATGTGTGAAAAAACAAGATTAATAAAATATGAAAAAGAAAAAAAAAAATGTCAAACAGTTTGTTTCACACATACTACCATTGCTGGTGTAGAAATATCGTCAGCATTTTTTGTTTATTTGCTAAATAGTACACAGATCTTTACGGTTAATATTGTTATTTATAGTTTGTTTGAATGTGCACGGTACATATTTAGTTCGTGCCTTTGACGCTTTGTTACTAGTCATACCTCCTGGACACTAGAAATTCAAATAAACTATGACTAATGTATGTACTATGTAAATATATTTATTTATGTATGTATAATACAAAATTATAATGCAATATCAGATTAAAACCAATAACACGATTTACATAAACTAACTAAATCTACACTAATAATATTATAAAGAGGAAAGATTTGTATTTTGTATGTAACGAATAAACTTAAAAACTACTGTACCGATTTCAAAAATTAATTTACCGTTAGAAAGCTACATTATCACTGAGTAACATAGGCTATATTTATTACTAGAAAAAAACACAGATCCTTAGAAATCACTACTAAAACCAACCCAAGGTGTAAAAAAATGAGCCTTAAAATGTCTCTCATCGCATGCGCTGCGGAAAGTATTGATGATAGAACAAAAAAATGTTCAACAATATTATAGAACACATCAATATCAACAAAAAACTCCACGAGACTCTATCTCCAACTATTGTAGTTATGTCACTATAACTACTTTTTTACATTTTAAAAGTTGATAGAAATGCTGATCGAAATCAGACCATGTTATCCATACCTTAGTATTAATTCTTATCCAAAGAAACTATTTCGTATTCAAAACAGTTTCAATACCTGTTAATTACTTTTTGAATTATTGAAATCGGACATTCCATTCAAAAGATATTACGAAATTAAAAATATCTATATAAACAAAAATTACACGCTGACGCGCCGTTGTGACTCCACGCAGCGCAGCGAGCAACGCGGCGAGAGAGATGGCACCGAAGTGTGGGAGAGGGGTGTTCGCATAGTAGGTACTCCATTATGCTATTGATAAATTTAAGCCTTCCCAGTATGTGTAATGGTACAAGACTTTTGATAAAGGAATTAAGAGAATGTGATTGTAGCAACTATCATCACGGGCCCCAATGATACCGACGGAATCAAAATCAAAATCAAAAGTCATTTATTCAAACTAGGCTGATAATCAGCACTTTTTGAACGTCAAAATTACAAGAGACAGTCCCCCAAAACGCCCGCCCTTCGCCACTTCCTAGTGTTTTAGCTGGGAAGAAGAAGTGGCGGAACAAACTCCCCAGCAACACATCTGTCTGTTAGGTTAGAAGAACCAGATTCTATACAAAAGTGTTCAAGTTTATATAAACCAGGAATCCATTATATCAAATTAATGTCACATGTCAGCTAGCACACACCAATAATAAAATAAAATATTAAAAAATATACTCAAGAATAAATAAAGCCTCCAGACATAAAGGGCGTGCCCGCTTACACGTGCATACAGACGAATAAAATAAAAATAAATAATAATAAAGATAAAGTAAAATAAAATAAAATAAATTAAATAAAATATAAAGTAAAAAAAAAAAAAAAAAAAAAAAACTACGCGTGAAGTTATATAATACCATAAGCTAATTAGAGAAAGAAAGAACATAAACATTGTCTTGAGTTCAACCCAGCGACCAACTATTCTTATCGTTTAAGTAGTCGTTAATGGAATAGTAGGCTTTTGAACAAAGGTTAGATTTCACTTTAGCTTTAAACACATTAAATGGCAAGTCTAAAAAGGAAGATGGTAGCTTGTTGTAAAATGTTATACCAAGCCCTACGAATGAATTATGAACCTTATGAAGCCGGTGAAAGGGAGCACGTAGCTTATGCTTATTTCGAGTGTTTATGTTGTGAATATCACTGTTTTTACAGTACAAATGGATATTTTGTCTAATATATAAAATGTTAGCTAAAATAAATTGTGAAGCCACCGTGAGAATACCAATCTCTTTAAAAAAATCTCTCAGAGATACTCGTGCACCCAGCTGGTAAATTGCACGAACCGCTCGTTTTTGAAGAACGAATATATTTTGGATATCAGCGGCTTTGCCCCACAGCAGAATACCATAGGTCATAACACTGTGAAAGTAACTAAAATAGACTAACCGTGCTGTATCAACGTCAGTATATTGTCTAACTTTTCTGACGGCGTATGCGGCCGAACTAAGTCTCCCCGCTAGGCTTGATATGTGAGGACCCCATTGTAATTTTGAATCTATTGTTATACCCAGAAACACAGCTGAGTCAACCGTTTTAAGCTCGTCATTGCCGAGAATAATGTTGGGACCTAGATTTTTAACATTAGGTAAGGCGAATTTAATACTTTTAGTTTTCTTGGCATTAAGAACAAGGTTATTTGTTGTGAACCAATCCGTGACTTTTGATAGAGCGCTGTTTACTTCTTCAAAATCGTGTCTATTCCTATCTACTTTAAAGATAAGAGAGGTATCATCTGCAAATAGTACAACGTTACAAATACCCTTCAAATAATATGGTAAGTCATTAATATAAACCAAGAATAAAAACGGTCCCAGTATTGAGCCTTGAGGTACACCTAGCTGAACAGGTAGCCCGGACGATTTCGCGCCGTTAACATCTACACATTGGAATCTATTTTGTAAATACGAAACTATTACATTTAGGGCTTCATTTTGAACACCGTAATAACGTAGTTTCCGTAAAAGCGTATCGTGGTGAACGCAATCAAAAGCTTTTGAGAGATCGCAGAAAACACCAATTGCATTTTGCGCGTTTTCCCATGCGTTGAATATGTGTCTCAACAAAGCAACACCCGCATCTGTAGTTGAACGACCTTTTGTAAAGCCATATTGATCGTTATGAAGAAGGTTGTTGAGATTAAAATGTCTTAGCAACTGTTTAAGTATTAACTTTTCAAAAATTTTGCTAAACGCTGGTAAAATAGAAATTGGTCTGAAGTTGCCAATATCATTCTTACTGCCTGATTTAAATAGAGGGATGACTTTACTGCTCTTCATAAGGTCAGGGAAAGTACCTAAATCAACGCATTTATTAAAAGTAACAGCAAGATAGGGGGCTAAGATTTCGATTATATTACTCAAAAGTTTAATGGAAATGCCCCAGTAATCACCTGTGTTTTTAGACTTAAGTGAATTAAAAACGTTAACTATATCACGAGGTGTTACATGTTCAAAACTAAATACGAGACCACATTTAGGCACGCTGCTATGCAAAAGGTTTTCAGCTTTAGACGGCGACGAACTTAAAAAGCGAGTCGTAGTTATCGGTATGCTGGCAAAATACTCATTGAATGCCTCAGCTACGTCGGCTGCATTATTAACTAATTTGTTATCAACCATGATTTCAAGTTGATTGTCTTTATTAACAGATTTACCCGTTTCATTGTTTATTATCTTCCAAGTGGCTTTTACTTTATTATTAGAATTTTTGATAGTCTGACTTAAAAATTTTGATTTAGCAATAACACAGATCTTTTTAAATAATAATTGCCTATAACTTTTAAAAGGTTACAATTTCCTGTAAAGATATCGTTTGCCCTTACAATAAATAAATCCCAGGGACAAATGTTCTCGATGGTTGGCATCAACCTAAGGAAAGAGTGCTTTTCTCATGGGCAATTGTATGTTGCTCTTTCTCGAGTCTCCTGAAAATCAATGTTTTATTATCACCTACAAATACCACTGCCAACATAGTGTACAGTGAAGCTTTAAAGGTAAACTATTACAAAATAAAAACGTAAAGACTTAAATTTAAATAAAGAAATAAAAATGACATGAGTAAAAAAATTACACCCCCTAAAAATAAAATATTTAACATTTGAGTAGGCTTTCGCTTGGCAGCTGGATCAAGGGCTTGATTCAGAAAGCAGTACTTCTGGAAACGGCGCGTATTGTTAGGAGGTTCCTCTCTCAAGAGCCCTGACCACCGGTAGCCCGGACCCTGTTCTCGATGCCGGTGGGCTACTATTTTTTATATTTTTAAAGGTTTTTTATATCGATTTTGTAAAATTATTTAAAAATGTTAATTATATGCATTTATGTGAATAAAGGAAAATGTATAAAACAACAAAAAAAAATACGTTTTGTTTATTTTGAACATTTGGAAAAATTTAGTCATGTACGTTTTAATTAGCATATTTAGAAGTTAAATTATCTTTATTTATCCCATAATGTTAAAAAAAAAATGACCACCCGTGCGAAGCCGGGACGGGCCGCTAGTATAAACTAAATTAAAAACAACAGGACGTTATGGCGTCAAAATACTCCTCCACATCGCATTAATTTTGTTTAATATTATTTACATTCAGTTCAGAAATACAGCATAGTTCTATGGCTATGGCTAAAACTATATAGAGTAAAGCTATAACCAACAAGCGTAGGTACCTACTTATAAGTATCGGCGCAACAACAACGAATTTAAATGAGAATGGCTTGTTAAGCGATCACTATTGCTTGATTGATTGCATTGCATTCGTTTTCGGTACTGTTAGCTCGATACTGAAGATTAAAGGTGCCGTGCACAATATGCACATGCATAACTTCCCACTTCCCAGTGGACCCGCCGAACGCTAATGTCCACACCGGCTCAGCACCGGGCGTCGGCAGCGACATGAATGTGTTTTAGAGAAAATGTGTATTAAATAATAGGTCACAATAAAGAAAACACGCACATGTGCTGTTATGCCAGTGAATCATAAAGTAGGCTTTTGTCCCTACAAAGACCAGACACGCTAAAACACTGTTATATACTTAATCACTTTAATAAACAATCTTGAAGTAATGTTACACTGTCTCGTCGTGTTAATGTTTTATTTTCTCAATGAGTCTGTCTTCTTTGACGTTTCATAGATAATACAGCTAGCACTTAACAATAAGGTACATTTATCTTAGAATTTAGATTATACTGTGTACCTACAGTGCTGCATGCTCTTTCCACTTGAATGACATTGTTGGGAGGGGCTCTCAGTAAACATTTATGAAATTGTTTGTGGAAGTTGTATTGGAAAAACAAGTTCCGAGTAGGCGACGCTGGATGCGCCAACAGAACCACCAGAATTGGTAAAGGAACTTTAAACATCGAATACTCCAACTGTGACTTCGTGAGGTGATTGTAAAGGAATGTCAAAAACCGCTTACAAACTGTGCTGACCGCTTCAGACACGCCGTAGGTACAATGTGACGGCGGCCCCAGGCAATGCTTGGCATGTCGCTCTTACACTATGTTTATGATGTTAAGTGCAATTATTTAAGCGTTTCTTATCACATTGTTACGCTTTTAGTCATGCACTGAAACGTAATTCTATAAACTGAAACGTATTCTACTTCAAACGAGTTAACGATATACGGTCTACACTTGCTAAACGAAGACAACGTGTCTTCACCCAAGCGGTCTATAGAATTGAACCAGTAAGTTAACGTAGTGTCGCGTCTTACAATTGAAATGCGACAAGTCTCATGTTTGTAAAAGACTGTGAAAGCTAATAAAACAGGTGTAAAGCAATTGGTAAAACATAAAAGGTAGAATAGGTGGGTATATGTTATCATTTTATCGCCATGTACTTTACCCATATTTGCAAAATAAAATAATTACTTGCATATATCATTGGGGTTTAAAAGAGTTCGAAAATAAAAGTCCCTTGCAAAAATCCTATGATTATCTTAATAAAACGATTTTATCCAATAATCTTCCGAGTGCGACAGGGGAACATATTTTTTTACAAAACATGTATCTTGGGATATTACAAATAAAAATATGGTGAATTTGTCATTTCTGAGAATTCTGCGTTAAGTATACGTATACCTATACCTATATTTACAAAAACTACTTCAGTGTACAAGTCAACACAACTCACTATGTAGTACAAAATGTTCATGAATGTTCACAGTGATCATGAACGTAATAATTTTGTTGTCAAGGAAGAGGAGGTCTTCGTAATAGATCATACAAGGACACAAACGAAGTAACTAGGGTACAAATGATAGTGCATTTTATCCCAAGACGTTCCTCAATTATCACCTGCGTCACCTTGTTACAGTGTATCGAAGTAGTAAACAATCTGTCTTTCTACTATAATTAAAAATGGCCATCATTCTCTTGCACTTATCCCAATTTATTTGGGGTTGGCGCAGCATGTCTTCTTCCATACTTCTCTATTACTTGTCATCAGATACCTACTTCCTTTTTTGCCATAATATCCATCACACAGTCCATACATCGTTTCTTTGGTCTTCGTCTACTCATTCAGATACCTTCTTCCTTTCTTGCCATAATATCCATCACACAGTCCATACATCATTTCTTTGGTCTTCGCCTACTCATATACCCATTCACATTCATATTCAAAACTTTCCTCACGAAATTTGCCTCATTCCTCCGCATCCCATGGCCATGCCGAGCCAACCGATTACCACAACTATTCAGTCACCAACGCCACGTGGTTGACAGGCCACGGTACTAACATGAGTGGTGGTCTTGTGCGCAGGCTTCCTGATCGACTTCATCAGCGGGCCAGTGTCCGTGGGCTTCACGTCAGCCGCCGCCATCATCATCGCCACCACGCAGGTCAAGGACATCCTGGGCCTCAGCTTCCCGGGAGGCAAGTTCTTACAGGTAACGTAGCATTTGCGGAAAGACACACAAAGAACGAAATTAACAGCGTAAATTAGTTCCCTCAGCTTCGAAAAATTACCTTTGCAAAATGTAGATATTATTCCAGCAAATACATTGGGACAGGAAATGACAGAAATACATTTTTCCAACCGGTTTAAAGCCTAGACAGCATGATAATGTTCTCACCGCTAGGGCACAGGCGTCCTTAGGGAAGACTGGGCTGTGGCCCACCACGCCGCGCCGGCCCAGTTCGGGTTGGTAGGTAGATTTCACATATCTTCGAATTTTCTTTTGCTACGACATGCCGGTTTCTTCACGATGTTTTCCTTCAGCGTTTCGAGAGCAGCGGTGATTCGAACCCACGAGCTTGCAACTCGTAAGTCCGGCCTGGTACCACAGTCACCGGGTTACCACTGCTCTGGAAGCCTGTACAACTTGCCACTTACCAGATGGTGTCTGTTAACTGTTGTGGTATGCATTGTACTGCTTACCTGGCTAGGTAGATATCGGTATGAACGGGTTATTTTTTTCATTTGCTCTGTAATCAACAATTTTAATGGAACGCTTTTATGTACTCAACTAGTTCTACATCCTGTATTTTTGTTAAAAAAGTGTCATGTAATGTAATGACAATGTCGAAGCACGTGCTTTATCAAGAGGCTGGTAACTTTTTGCGCTGTTAATAAATAATTAGGAGCGCTTTTTGTGCACATAATTTGAAACTTTTTGCTTGTCTCGAGTTGACAGCGCTTTCTATCGACCTTCGCTTATCAACGACGTGCCTTCGACGTTTGTTTCTTCTAAGGCACACTTAATACTTGATCTTAAAACTTGATCTTGCACTGTTTCATCTTCTTTTACGTTAATGAAATCGTCCTCCTACCATATGTTCACGGAAACACTAACCAAAGTTCTCATGGGTTTATTAGCAAAACATACCCTTAGGGTGAGGTAGGCAGTAAGCATCTACTGATTTTCCGGTGTTAATATCCATGTACGAACTTATTTAAGCAAACGCAGTACGCTGTGAGTACGTAGGTATTACAATGGGGCTGTTTTTCCAGGTGTGGACGGGGCTGTACGAACACATCGGCGAGACGCGCCTGTGGGACTCCGTGCTCGGCATCTCGTGCATCATCGTGCTGCTGCTGCTCAGGGTATGTACACCATACAGTCCCTAACAACCACCGTACCTACAGTTTAAATAAAGAGCGCCTTCACTGTGTCCCATGACTGTTTTAATTGTAATTTACCTAAAAGGGCTACTATCAGTGTAATATTGCTAATGATGAGTTGTGCCACTTCCAGAAAGTGAAAGACATAAAAGTGAACCCTGCGCCAGACCCCGAGTGTGCGGGCGACACAGACGCGCAGAGCTCGCGGCTGAGGCGCGGCGCGGCGCATGCGCTGTGGTTCCTGTCCACCACGCGCAACATCCTCGTGGTGCTGGTGTGCGCCGCGCTCGCCTATTACTTCGACACGCAGAGGAAGGCGCCCTTCGTGCTCACAGGTCATCTCTACATCAATATATTCTAATATTCTGTGAAGCTCCCTCACCGGTGTGACCTACGCTCTCAATTCTGTCTGATTGAGATTTGACCTTTTGAACTTGGCTACAAACTTGGCGCCTACAGTAGTTCACCAGTTTCTGTTATATGATCAAACCATAGGTAACGCAGTATACAATATTCGTACAGTATACTGTAAATGATTCCGCCACTCTTCTATGAACCCTAACCAAGGACAGTTTTCCATGCAGTCTTACTTACTGACTGATGAAACTGTGTTTCCAGGCGAGGTGAAGCCTGGTCTGCCGGAGCTGTCTGCACCGCCGTTCTCGGCGACGGTCGGCAACCACACCTACACCTTCTCTGAGATGGCGTCCACGCTCGGGTCCGCCATCTTCGTGGTGCCGCTGCTGTCCATCCTTGAGAACATCGCGCTCGCCAAAGTGTTCTGTGAGTATCATAGTTTTTGGGTTTTTAACGAATGGAAGTTCAAAAGCGTAATGAAGTAGTACCTCGTAGATAAGTAGACGAGTTACTATTCAAGTCAGCATGTTCTTAAATCGGTGAAGCAAAACATATGAGTACCTAAACCGAACTCCGCTCCCTTCTCACGGAAAAGAGGCCAGCGTCTCACCAATTTATTTTGGCACAAACCCTCCTACCTGTTCCCAAACTACATCGACTCCTGAAAACTATAATCAACAGTGGCGACCACTCGTAAAGCGCCGAGACAATGACGCTCTACGAAGTCCCAAAGAAACAAATTAGCTGTCTTGGATCCCGCAACGTAATTATTCAGTAAAGAAAAGCGGAGGAGTAGGAAAAACATAATTTCCACTTCCCTCCATATCAGCGGGAGACATCAGCCAGTGGATCACCAATGGGAACTAATAAGTAATAATGGTTTGCGTAGCGGAGGGCAAGTACGTGGACGCGACGCAGGAGATGGTGGCGCTGGGCGTGTGCAACATGGCGTCGGCGCTGGTGCACTCCATGCCGGTGTCGGGCGCGCTGTCCCGCGGCGCCGTCAACCACGCCAGCGGCGTCGCCACCACCGCCGGCGGGCTCTACACCGGCGCGCTCGTGCTGCTGTCCTTGCAGGTCCATATACAGACATACGTTTCTCTAAACTCGACTAAAACAAACGAGCAGACACCAGGCCTTGCGAATCATTCACAGTACCTATACTTAATATTCTAAACCGGGGGACAACGCCGGCGTACAATCTGCGGAAACTGTTCAAGACATGTGAAGTATTATCAGCTTCATGGTCGTTCTTGTTGCAGTACTTCACGCCGTACTTCTACTACATCCCGAAGGCGTCGCTGGCGGCCGTCATCATCGCCGCCGTCGTCTTCATGATGGAGCTGCACGTCTTCAAGCCTATCTGGAGGACTAAAAGTTAGTCATGTAGCTATTTAACCTGTTTGTCGACAATGGTATGATCGCGTCATAAAACTCGACCTCAAAGCATTTATTTCAATTAGACCATTACAGGCACGGTGAATGTCAAAAAGAAGAAGGAGGACCTACATTCCTAGTCACTTAGCCATTATAACCTATGAAAGTACTGTAGTTGCCCATTCTAAAGCGTACATATTTATGTAGAATGAATGAATCATTCTACATACAGATCTATTCCAATTCACGAGACCGCCCGAGTTACTCCTTTAGTGTAGTGTGTTGTAAAGATCTTAGTAACATCATTTTATCATTTGCCTAGTTTGGGGAACTATAAATTAAAGTTGGAATCCAAAACATATTATACCCTCGCTTTTTTACTCCGAGACTCTTGTCATTATACAGTTGACCCTCCATGTAGCCGTCCATACTTGTAACTGAGGATTGAAAAAAAATCTACTCTTGTATCTCTAGGTCTATTCGCTCTATCAACAAGTCTCGGAAGATTATTTCGAGGTTCTTAAAATACTTTTTCATAAGCCAATTTTTCAAGTAAGAGGAAAATTCTGAAAAAAAATGTTTAACAACGTAAAAAAGATCTTTCGATGAAAATTGGCTGTTTGAAAAAAAAAACGAGAAGTTTTCGTGAAACCGCAGCATTATAAAAAAAATGAAAAACAAATTTAGTTTTGCTATTGACTAGAAATTCGACAAGCTGACTTTATGACTGTAAGATGGCCACTTATTCAATACTCATTTATTTTGTGTGTTGTCAGAATTGGACCTGATCCCGGCGGTGGTGACGTTCGTGACGTGCCTGATGCTGCGGCTGGAGCTGGGCATCGTCATAGGCATCGCCGTCAACCTGGTGTTCCTGCTGTACGCGAGCGCCAGGCCTTCCGTCAAGGTCACCACGGCCGTGGTGAGTACTCCCACACATACAGTACTCCACGCACTGGCGCTGTGGGGACGGCAAATGTCAAACTAATGGCTCTACCGTAGCTTGTTTAAACTTTCGTCATTGGTTGACAATTTGTCATGGTCATTTTATATACCGAGATAGCTAAGCCCCAATCTGACCAATGAGTTCACTCTTGGTTTTTGGGTTCAGATTTGGTCAGATTAGGGCTTAGCTATGGTCATGTTTCATGATTCATGATTGGCTTATCTATTAAAGTTTGAATATACAGGGGGAAGGCCAAATCCAAAACTATGAGGCATTGCGAAAAACGCTCCCTTTGAGCGTTTTAAATAAAGAGTGGGTCTGTCTTTCCCGGAAAATTCTGCGCGTTTCAAGCCAAAAAACTGCAACCCCAACATTGTATGTGCAACTGCAATAACCACTTTTGATCATTAATATCTCGTTTGGTGACGTGTTTCAGTCGAGCGACGGCATCGCGCACCTGGTGGCGGTGGTGGATCGCTCGCTGTCGTTCCCTTCGGCGGAGTTCGTGCGGCGCGCGCTGCGCAAGGCGGCCGAGCGACACCGCACCGACACGCCGCTCGTGCTCGACGCCACGCACGTGCAGGCCGCAGACTTCACCGCCGCTAAGGTAAGCCGCGACCAGTGCTCGTCAGCCCAGTTCGTGCGGCGCGCGCTGCGCAAGGCGGCCGAGCGACACCGCACCGACACGCCGCTCGTGCTCGACGCCACGCACGTGCAGGCCGCAGACTTCACCGCCGCTAAGGTAAGCCGCGACCAGTGCTCGTCAGCCCAGTTCGTGCGGCGCGCGCTGCGCAAGGCGGCCGAGCGACACCGCACCGACACGCCGCTCGTGCTCGACGCCACGCACGTGCAGGCCGCAGACTTCACCGCCGCTAAGGTAAGCCGCGACCAGTGCTCGTCAGGCCGCAGATTTCACCGCCGCTAAGGTAAGCCGCGACCAGTGCTCGTCAGGCCGCAGACTTCACCGCCGCTAAGGTAAGCCGCGACCAGTGCTCGTCAGGCCGCAGACTTCACCGCCGCTAAGGTAAGCCGCGACCAGTGCTCGTTAGGCCGCAGACTTCACCGCCGCTAAGGTAAGCGGCGAGTCCGCGACCACTGCTCATCAATATCACTGATACTTACAATTAAATCGCAAAAGTACTCCCCATTTCCTTAACATAAAGAGAACCTAGGCCTGAGCTGACATATATTCTCGATATAAAAATTGATAGCAAAACATGTTTAATTTGCAGGGCATTAAGGCGTTAATAGACGACTTCCACGCGCGCGGCCAAACAATCATCTTCTACAACGTGAAGCCGTCGATCGCGGAGGTGTTCCGCGGCGTGCGACCGCGCGAGTTCCTGCACTGCTCGTGCCGCGCCGAGCTCGACCGTCTGCTGCGCGACGCCGTGCGCGACCACGACGCGAGGCAACCCTGTTAGTATTCACACGCCACCGATACACGCCATTACTTTTACACAACTTTTGTCTCTGCACAATAATCTTCGTCAATAAAACGTATTGGTATTTTTTTTAAATATTATTAATGAAATAAAAAACAAACATAAGTCTGTTTATCAAAAAACCTCAAATAGGTACGTCCGAATGCTGATACACTTTTGCGTTATTCATTATCATTATGTACAGGATATCAATGAAAACAAAACATCGAAATCACGACATTTACGAACAACAAGAAGTAGAAAAGCAGTTATTAAAGGTCAAATTAAATGAACCGACGAAATGTAACAAACCTGATAAGTACATATCGATATGTAATTGCAATAACACCAATACATATAAGATACTCAACCATACAGTCGTTTCAGTTAGTTTACCTCTGACAACACCCAAAAGCAATGTAACGTTAATTTAACGACAATAAAGATCAGTTATTTTGATAGTGTTTTTGCGAAAGTTGAAATCATGAGTTTCAAAAATCTTGCTTTTGAAGTGTTCATTAT
Organism: Cerastis leucographa; assembly: GCA_963082945.1. Lineage (NCBI taxonomy): Eukaryota > Metazoa > Arthropoda > Insecta > Lepidoptera > Noctuidae > Cerastis > Cerastis leucographa. Next base: position 21,596,139 of record OY720354.1, read on the forward strand.
TCATTAGATACCGCGTCGCGCGCCGTCTTGTGTGAAGTTTCGCCAGTGATGTGACCTCCGCGAGCACGACGTGACGACGGTTTCATTATACTCATGTTCTCTGTAGTAGAACATTAAATAGAGATCCTCCCTATCTCCCAGCGGTACCGTGACTATGCTTTTTTCTGCTCCCTATAGGAAGATTAAGGACGAGTTCCCCGGAGCACTCGGCGCAGACGGTCGTGCAGCGCGTGCCCTTGCCGTAGTAGCCGCGGTGCTGCTCGTGCTGCTCGGACAGCTCGGACTCGCGGCGGCTGCCGTCGCCGTACGACCTGACACGACACAGTATTCATTAGTTATACTATGTATTTATACTAGCCTAGTTAGTGCTAAGTAGCCTAAATGTTGGCAGCCCCAATGGGCGCAGTCAAATAAACGTGTTGGTTATTTTAAAACTTTGTTTTCTTTAAATTAACTTTTCATTTATACTTCATTTATTTACTATTTAAAATTGATGTACAATTATGGTACGTAGGCGGACTAAATCAAGGCATTCTTTACCAGTCAACTATTGGGTTAAATAGGACAACATTGTGATAGGGTACAAAAAATAACATTATTTAACAAACATTTATATTTTGACCCAAAGATAAAACATATTGGGATTGTTTTGTGACTACTTTCTCATCACTAAAATTTAAGTCAAATATTTTTTAAATCAAAGAAGTTAATCTGGTTACGTTACTACGTCAATGAATTATCCTAAAATTCCAAGAGAAAACATTAATACACCTAGTTGTTGTTAAATGTGTTCTCCAGGCAGTGTAAATGTTTAATTTAACCTAGCAATTGTTACAAATAATTATACAAAAAATGACCGGATATCGGCGATAATGTGTTTGTCACCGTTTCGATGGCGCGGCCATGGGGGTTTTAGTCTTACAGCTCCTAAAATATAAACCTAGGTATTTTTTCTATATTTTTACATTTTTTTTACAAATTCAATCTGTTGTTTACCTGAATTTCAGGACTCTGCAACGCGTAGTTTTAAAGATCTCCGTGGCCGCGCGGTTCATCGCGTTTCGATGGCGCGGCCACGTTCAAACCCTTATAACTTTTTAACCTTATCTTTGACAAATTTATGGTTTTGGGAATCAACTTTTACAAATTATTACAAAATCTTGATTTAGTTTTTTTTAAAAAAAAACGTCAAGGCCGCGCGGTTGAAACGGACACAAATTAATGACTATGACTACACTTCTAAATGGAACTTAAATACCTAGAGGTTAAGAACATTTTTTTTTAACCCCTTACTGCATGGTTTTTTTGATTGGGACGAAAAAAATATATGACGTAGTATTTATTACCCCAAGAAATACCACTAAAAATATTTTAAAAAATCCACCTCTGGTATTTATGAAGATATTTAGCTAAAACTTTCGATGCCAAATATGGCATTGTATGCAGTTGTAGGTTTATTATCAAGTTTGCCAAATATGTCATTGTATGCAGAAGTAGCTGGCGAATCAAAAATACTCAAGTCTATAATACCTTTAAGCTGTAACAAAATCAAACTTCTATGTCAACGCAATCAAAAGAAACAGCAATTTAAGCCCCATATTTTCAAACTCGCAACTTCTCACAAGAGAATCAAAACCTAAAGGGTACCTACTTCCAGTCGACCTAGAATCTTGAAATTTGGCATGAAGCAACCTCTTATAGTACAAATAAAGGAAAAATTGCGAAAACCGGAAATTTTTGGTTCCACCATATAATAAAAATATTTTTAATTTTACTACCTCTTTCCTCATGAACACATAAAGGTATTACATTGAAATGCATATCAAATACTAAGGTCTATAATACCTTTAAGCTGTAACAAAATCAAACTTGTATGTCAACGTAATCAAAAGAAACAGCAAATTAAGCCACATACCGCATATTTTCAAACTTGCAACTACTCGCAAGGAATCAAAACCTAAAGGGTACTTCCAGTCGACCTAGAAATTGAAATTTGACATGAAGCAATGTTTTACAGCACATATAAACGATAAACTCCGAA